>CM042158.1:61980576-62028076 GCA_023376005.1 Doryteuthis pealeii | reverse complement strand
TATACGGATAATTTATGAGCTTTTCATGCAGCATTTGATTGTAGATTTTTCCTTCAAATGGGGAGGTGCTGCTCCACTGTCAGAATCTCATCGTTTGTGCAAATTTTGTAACGAGGATCAATTAATCCAAGCCAAATAAGTAAATATTTTTAAACAGGGGATTGTTTAGGTTCATGCCTGTACAATTTGAAGTTTGAAGTTTCCTTTTTTCAAACTTCAAATTTTAAACAGACTGACAAACAAGGACTATCACTCGCTTTTCTCGTTATTCTGTGATAAAAGAATTCTTATTACCTTCCATATACCAACAAATGCCCTGAAGATGATCTAATTAATAGATCGAAACACTGCAGCGTTGGCCAATAAACTCACCACTTAACTCATTTAAACCTGTGTTTTTTCAATCTTTCTTAATATACTACACACACACACACACACACACACACACACAGACACAGACACACACACAGAACACACACACACACACACACACACACACACATATATATATATATATATATATATATATATATATATATATATATATACAAGTACACACAATTACACACAGAACAGTGAGCTATTGTTGGTATCAGCAACACAACGGGTGAGTCGAGTCCCTTTTTGCTCGCGCTAGACCAGAGCGATTGATTTTGTATCTGAGTTGGAGTGCCACGCCTACCGTCAGCTCCCTATTTTACCTCCAGAAGCTGTGCTCCACACGCTAAGAGTTGGCGAGGAGCGCTATCGAACGTGCAACTCTTTGGTTCCGAGGCGGACGCTTTAACGACTGGGCTAAACCTACCCTAGAACTTATCTGAATCAACATAAAAATAAAAGATAGCGAGAAAGTCCACGTGGCGTAGTGGCTATCATAGTTGACTTTGACATCGTAGTGAGTTCGAACTCCACTCACGCTATTATATTCACCTTCACCTGGGAAAAAATATGAACCCTCTCATCCCTCTAACTATGTTATACATAGTACCACTTGTCGACTGGAGGTGTAGAATGCACAGATTGCACCTTTGCAGGGTGGCAACCCCCCCCCATGGGGTGACCTGTTGCCCGTGGGTGGCAACCTGTGATGCTTAAGGACGGAATCATGGGTAACTGGGCAGCATGTAACACTCCACTTTGGTTCTTACTTGAGTCGGAGAGGTTCTTACAGGCGACCGGGGAAGCTCCTTCCGATCAATCGGCTAGTCACGTCATGCCCTAGCACCTATATGATTGTCCAAAGTCTATGAGTGTTAAAAGTGTGACTAAAAAATTATTTTGGATAAAAACTGAATACCCAACAAGAATGAATAATATAAATGTATTCGGCAAAAAATAACAGGTAACACCTGTTTCTGGTGAGAGAGGTGGAACAAACAAACAAACAGACAAACAAAAGAAAGACAATGATTAGAGAGGGAATTAAACTAAGGAGGGGGAGAGGGAGAGAACGTGAGAGATAACGAAAGGTTAAAGAAAAGAAATAATAAAGGGAACATGAAAGAATGAAAGAGAGAATAAGAAGAGAGAGAGAGAGAGAGAGAGAGAGAGAGAGAGAGAGAGAGAGAGAGGTTGAAAGAGGGAGAGATAAGGAAGAAAAGAAATAATTAAAGGAAAATGAAAAAATGAAGGAAAAAGAGAGAGAAAGAGAGTGAGAGAGAGGGGGCGAAAATGTTAAAAATAGAAACAATGAAGGGAATATGAAAGAATGAAAGTGAGAAATAAGAAGAAAGAGAGAAAGAGAGAGAGAGAGAGAGAGAGAGAGAGAGAGAGAGACAAAGAGAGAGAAAAGAAAGGGAGTGACTGAGGGAGAGAGAGTGAGTGCGTGAGATATATATATATATATATATATATATATATATATATAACCAAAGTAAAAGAAAATAAATAATGAAAGGAATATGAACTTTTGTTTAGTAAATTTCTGGGTCACCCTGTACAGGCTGACCCATATAAAACAGATCCCAATTGCCAAAACCGACACACAAATGTATTTATTTTCCCATTAAACTAACCCTAAACCCTAAACCCCAACCCTAACGCTAACCTTAAACCCTAATTTATTTGTTCAATGGGAAAATTAACAGTTGTATTACAAAATTTGTGGGTTCTGTTTTTTTCTGGGACTCCCTAATTTACTAAACAAAAGTTCATAATTACCAAATAACACCAGTGTTGATATTATTTTTCTGAATTTTTTAGATGAGACTTGATAATTTGGATTATCTGGATTATTCGGACTAGTGTCCCCATTATTATTGTCCAATTGGACACATGGCTCAACGGATATAGGTGTTGAGTTAATACAGTTCTAAGTGACGGTCGTCTCTGGGCTGCAGGGTAAATACTGTTCAAGGGCGATAGTAACATAGAATAATTAACACAGCTTAACACCTGTACACAGTTATGGTTAACGGAATGAGAACAATCTAACCGCCTGGATTGAATAAAGGGTTTGGTTTGAAGTTACGTGAAGGCTTTCAATTATGACATGAAGGCTCTAGAGTTCGACAAGAAAATTCCTGAGTTCGAAGAGAAGGGTCCCGATTCCGACAAGAAATACCTGAATGAGAACAGTCTACCTCTATGGATTTGAATAATGTACTGTGAAGGTTGCCGATTACGACATGAAGATTTCCATGTTTGAGAAAGGAGTTACAAACTTCGAGAAGGTTCCCAACAAATACCTGGATAGGCCGGAGGACACATCCTCCAAATCCATCCAAACGCTATGAATATGAGAACAATAGTCCGAATAATCCAAATAATACAAAGGTTGATATGACGTAAAATTCAACCAGCCAACGGATTACTATCCTTCTACAACGTGTGATACGATCGGTGCACGGAACCAAATGTGGAGTTGAATTCAGGCACGGGACCAAATGTGATACGATACTGTGCACGGAGCTAGTTGTGGTATTATCCCGATACTATGTTACGGGGCGAACTGCGGAACTAATCGTGTATGGAACCAAATGTGGAGGGAATTCGGACACGGGACCAAATGTAATTCGATCCTGGGGGCACGGTCCCAAATGTGGTCCTCTTCTGCACACGTACCACAAGTGATACTATGTTAGGTCCTGTTCACCGTAACAAATATTATACTAACACACCATCAACAATAACAACTGTTTTTTATTCATATATAATGAATAGGAGTAATATATGGGTATGTTTTGCACACTTTGAATAAATAAAGACACAAGGAGCTTTGTTTGGCGTTTTGTTTTATGCGAAATTCTGGAATTAATTTTAGCAGCAAAAGCCAATTTTTACTATTGACAAACCTCTTATTTTACAAATTCCGTAACCTGTGACAAATTTCGTTTTTTCGATCCGAACTCGGCTATCAACAGGGTCCGACTGCTCGTGCCTGTGTCTGCGTGCCGGACTTCCTGTTTGTTTTCAAAACTGAGAATTATTTTAATATAAACAATTGTAAACAATTGTATCTATCAATTTGACTTGGTCAAATAAGTGCTAAAAGCTCCCAGCCCCAATGCCACACTTGTGACGGCTAGATAAACACATCATCTCACCTCCAGGTCATCACTGCAACCTTTTCTTAAACAATACGCAAAACCAGAATGTATATGATGTTTTGATTTTTACATCCGGCACCTTAACAAACCCAACTACGCTAGCACAAGTAAATTATTCTACACTTTTCTTTTTCGTTAAAAATATTAGTTGACGCCAACAAAAGAATTCATAGCTTTGGTATTAAATACCACACCATGGTTTTATAACATTAAAATGAAAAAAAGTCAAAGTAAGATACAACTATGAAAATTGGTTAGGTAAATTAGTTGGTTCGAGTGAAGCTATAGCACCTATAGGATTGCCCAACCCTATTGCCCTCAAATCGAAAATCTAATAAAGCCCAGAAATCAACCAAATGATTTGTTCTGAGAGAATCTCTATTTGTTGTATTGTCCTCGCCCGGAAGATGGAACTTCCGGCTGAGGGACAAAGAGAAAGATAAAAATGCGTAGGCGTGTCGTCAATACAAAAGCGAGAGGGTTAAACACTCAGCGGTCAGTAGGGACAGTCAGGAGATAGAAGGCGGACCGACGCGGTCACGCATCGCCACGGCTAAGGGCGGTGAGATGTCACCAGCCACCCCTTTACCTGAACACCGCCAGATCCCAGCAGTGAAAGTAAAAGATACAACAATGAAAATTGGTGAGGCAAATCTGTTGGTTTGAGTGAAGCTATAGCACCTATGGTTACATAGTGACGTTTTCACCGTACCAAATCGATATAATGTTATATACCTTTCTTTACTTCTTTACTTCTTCTATATCTTGGTCATTTATTCTTCTGGCCGGCTTTGCTATTCTGATCGTCTATCATCTTGGTCTGGTCTCGCGTCTGGTGTTGACTTGGTATATCTTCTAAGGTCTGGTCTTCTATGGGGATTCCGGGTCTGGTTTCTGTTAGGGATCACTCCTTATCAGAAGCCCTGTGTCATTGTTAGTTTTTAGGTAATAAGCACAAGACTTCCATTTACGTTGATATTACTTTATTTCCAATCCCCAACCCAGACAATCTGCGCAGATGACAGCTGCGCATAGAAATTAGTATTTAGTATTCTTAAACCGGAACTGGGTCTTCTAGGCCTTCCGGTTCTCACGATTTATCCCTGGAAGGCAAGGTGAGAGTGAGGTCAAGCGCTGTCACTCATTCTCAAGGCCATCAGCTGCACTAATCGCCATTATGATTTCTACACTATTTCCATAATCATTAGGTATCTAATAATTATGTAACACTATAGGATTGCCCAAACCTATTGCCCTCAAACCGAAAATCTAATAAAGCCGTGAAATCAACCAAATGATTTGTTCTGAGAGAATCTCTATTGCTTCAAAAACAGATAAAGTTGAGGGAATCATTGAAAATGTGTCCCCTTACTTTTATTAGTTTGATGTCTTTGTTTAAAGACATCAATGACCGTGGTTTATTCAATGTCAAATCCATCCTTATAGAAGTTCAGGTAATTATGAACTTTTGTTTAGTAAATTAGGGTGTCCCAGAAAAAAAACAGAACCCACAAATTTTGTAATAAAACTGTTAATTTTAACTAGGGGGTTTAGGGTTAGGGATAGGGGTAGGGGTAGGGTTGGGGTTTAGAGTTAGTTTAATTGGAAAATAAATAAATAAATTGGGTTCTGTTTTTTCTAGGTCACCCTATACAGGGTGACCCAGAAAAAAAAAACAGAACCCAAATCCTAACCCAACCCTAACCCTAACCCTAACACAAACCCCAACCCTAACCCTGGACCTTAACCCTAACCCTACCCCCTAGTTAAAATTAACAATTTTATTACAAAATTTCTGAGGGTTTTTTTTACACCCTAATTTACATAATTACCGAAGTTCAGTGGTTGTATGATATAACTCGAAGCTTTGGGAATATGATTTTAATGCCCTTTCTACGGGTATTAGTCCAAAATTGAACGTTATAGCCCGGCTGTATTTCGAACTCGCTTACTACGATGTCGAGATCCAGCGCGTTAGTCACTACGCCACGAGCTTTCCCTCAATGTTATTATTAATTTGCCACTTGCATTGCAATGTGTTATTAACAAAATTAGATAACTATTTTGCTAATAAATGCTTCTTTCCTATGAACTAATTCTATTAGATCTTTAATAAATAGAGACATTGCTCTCGGTATTATGGTCATTAATTCAGCGTAGTTGTTTTCATGATTTTTCACGATATTATTATTTTTCTTGCAATGACTATGATTAATGATTACATGTTACACGACAATGACACAATTTATATTAAATGATTAATCTGTTGTTGATTGCAGAAATAGAGAACCAGTTACAACTTTTGATTCATTTGTAAATTTTTGATTACAGAAGAAAAGAGAGAGAAATAGAAGAAGAGAGAAGAAAAGAAAAGGCGAGAAGAAGAGAGAGGTTCGGTCTCGTTTATTTACGGTATTACAAACTCATAATGGGTTAGTCTTTGCCGAAATTTAATTCATTTGTAAATGTATGATTATAATAGAAAGAGGCAGGTAGAGGGGGAGAGAGAGAGAGAGATAAACAGAGAGAGAGAGAGAGGGAGAGAGAAAGAGAGAGAGAGATGGAGGGGGAGAGTAAAGATCAAAGAGCAAAGAGTAACGGAGAGAGAGAAAAGTTTGGTTGGGTTTATTTACCGGTACATCAACTCCTAATGTGTTATTCAATGCTGAGGGTTTATTCCTTTGTAAATGTTTGATAATAATAGAAAGAGAGTGCGCATGGGATAGAGAGAAAGTGAAAAGAGATAGAGAGAGGGGGAGGGAGAGAGAGAAAAAAATAGATAGCTAAATGTTTAGTTTGTTTTATCTGTTAAACAGCATATCAACTGCTTATGGGTTATCCAATCCCAAAAGTTGATGCTTGTGTAAATGTTTAGTAATAGAAGAAGAAGAAGAAGAAGAAGAAGAAGAAGAAGAAGAAGAAGAAGAAGAAGATTTTGCTGGAAGAAAAAGCTGAGAAGAAGAAGAAGAAGAAGAAGAAGAAGAAGAAGAAGAAGAAGAAGAAGAAGAAGAAGAAGAAGAAGAAGAAGAAGAAGAAGAAGAAGATTTTGCTGGAAGAAAAAGCTGAGAAGAAGAAGAAGAAGAAGAAGAAGAAGAAGAAGAAGAAGAAGAAGAAGAAGAAGAAGATTTTGCTGGAAGAAAAAATGAGAGAAGAAGAAGAGGAAGAATAAGATTTTGATGGAAGAAAAAAATGAGACAAAAAAAAGAACAAGAACAAGAACAAGAGGAAGAAGAAAACAAAAGAAGGATATTTTGATGGAAGGAAAAACTGAGAGAAGAAGAAGAAGAAGAAGAAGAAGAAGAAGAAGAAGAAGAACAACAACAACAACAACAACAACAAAAACAACAACAACAACAAGTGAAGTATGAAATTGATTGCTAAAACCGTCACACAAAATCAAAACTATTCAAAATTATCTAAATATTTTGAAAGAAATCTGAATAAACTTTGAATCCGTTCTACAATCATAAATAAGATAGAAGAAGAATGAAACTTAGGAGACTTACTGTCACTTAATCTCATATTAAAATAACCACAGATCACAGTTGTACAATGACAAAGACTTATACGAATATTTAATGCATTTTCATATGCACAGCAGTGAACTAGACATTTTCTCGGGAGACAGAGTGAGAGTAAATCACTTCAAATCTCACGCATCTTTGTCATCATCCACACAAACCACGGGAACGCCTTGGTTGGGACAGCGTTAATTCTTCAAGGAATAACTCATAAATCAAATGAGGATTCGAATCTTTTAGGGCACAGTTACAATTGCGCCAAAATACCATAGACATGACCGTAGAATTCATTCCTTAAAATGTTGTTAACTACAGTAGGGAATATTTATTTCCCTGTGTTCTGTTGTATTTAGAATTTGACCGTTATTTATAATCCGCTTTGCCTAGTCAGATGAACACGCACCTTTTGCGGGCAATTTATTCTCAATATCAAGGGTTGCTAACACATTCCGTTTTCCACAGAGATGGAAAGAACGGTCCAAGCATCATTTAATAATTCATACTCACTTTATTCATTTCTCTTAATTTTTAAGGCCGGAAGGCACATCGGCTGAAACCTTGTACAGATAACAATGACGATGAGAACAAAGATTTGGTTATAAATGTTCTGCGGTTTTATTTTCTGTAGCATACTATCTTAAAATCCAAACCATAAAAGTTGGCCTAAAAACTGAATATTATTTATATTATTCGGACAATAATACAAATAATACCACTTTATTCATTTTTTAGGCCAACTTTTATGGTTTGGATTTTAAGATAGTAGGCTACAGAAATAAAACCGCAGAACATTTATAACCAAATCTTTGGTCAATTCTCATGTCACGTAAGTGGACATGATTTTTTTTTTCAACTCTTCATTACACTGACAATCATATCCAATTTACGAGCAACGGAGAAACCGGCTATTTTATAACTTTGTGGCTACATTTCCGTTACATTTCTCCAGCCTCAAAAACCGCTAGCCGGTGGCTGCTGAAAAAAACCCCAGCTACGATTGAAGTCCGTAGCCGAAGCGGTGTCACTTGAAAAAGAAAAAAAACTAGGGTTAGGGTTTGGTGTTAGGGTTAGGGTTGGGTTTAGGGTTAGTTTAATGGGAAAATAACTAAATAATTTGGGCTCAGTTTTTTCTTGATCACCCAGTACACAGGTTACCCAGAAAAAACAGACCCCACAAACTTTGTAATAAAACTGTTAATTTTAACTCGAGGTTTTAGGGTTTTCGGGAAAAAACACCCTAAGCCCGTTGTTTTTTTTTCAAGTGACACCGCTTTGGCTACGCACTTCAATCGTAGTTGGTGTTTTTTTTTAGCAGCCACCGTCTAGCGGTTTTTGAGGCAGGAGGCCGGGACGGAACTCTGCGAATATTACGCATTTGCATTTCTCTTATTCTGCACCGGAGTACATCGAGGTCATATCTAGGTTATCTTATCACACAGCTGTCTGCACGAAAGGAAACGACTTCTTTCAGGCTAATATATTTTCTAATCTATGGTCATATTTCTTAGATTGGTTGGACGGTCTGTGTTTAAATACGATCTCACCCAATTGAATTGATAGAATTAAACTAAAATCAAGAACACAAATACACATGAAAAGATTTAAGAATATATTTTACATATCCTGAGCATTATAAATGAATTAATAAATAGGTAGCTTGCTTCAATATAAATTTATTTCGGCATTTCCTTGAGCAGGCGCATTTAACAAGTCATCGTGTTTCGGCGTTTCACGCCTCTTCTGTGTGGCTAGACACAACAACTACGAAATGCGACTGAATTTTTGTCCGCCCGATTCGTTAACCTATCGGTCGTAAAGGGGTGGTATTTAAAGTATCAAATACATACATTTGCTAATATATTTTACAATCACCAGAGAGATCCAGTCTGTAAAGAGTCAATCATTGCTTTATATATGCTGGCAATGAAAGTTAACTTAGGTTACCCCTAGAGAGCTCTACCGAGTTTTTGGGAGCATTATCTATCTATCTATCTATCTATCTATGTATCTCTCTCTCTCTCTTTATATATATATATATATATATATATATATATATATATATATATATATATATATATATATATGTGTATGTGTGTGTGTGTGTGTGTGTATTATTGTCTTCTTTTATTCAAAAATGCTGAGCTAAACTTTTGTTTATTGTCTTTTGTTCTTCCCACACTGACCCACTTCTCTTATCTTTTTTCTTTTTCTTTTTTATACTTACATCTATTTTTACTTTGATGTATGTTATCTCGATACCTTTTGAAGTCTAGTATTCCAGCATCACTGAATGTAACAGACGATTTGAAAGAAATTAGGTTGATAGAGCAACCATTACGACATGCCAAACTTCCTTGCACCATCGCGATGATAGTTTAAAATTTAATTGGTATTATATAAAGGGCCGGGTTAGCTCAGTCGCTAGAGCGTTCGGCTAGAAACCACGAGGTTACTAGTTCGATACCGGCCTTCGCCAACTCAACGTACGAGTAACACAGTGATCTGTGCGGTAACGTAAGGAATTGATGGTAGGTGTGGCGCTCCTACTCGAATACTAAAGTAATCTCATTGATCTAGCGCTAGGGAAAAGTGAATAAACTCCCTCGCTGATTGACTGATAGTGACTTTAGGCCACACCGATGATATATATTTACCAACCCCTCCGCACGAGCAGGATGCGACACAAGGTCAATTTCTTAAGCGGAGTTTAACAGGTTTGAATTCAGAGTTTTCCTTCTCTTAGACCGGTTGCCTAACCAAGGTTAAAGAGCCCAGTCTGTCCTACTATTTACACATAGCTGGAGGGAGAGTAGGATTCATACCTTTCCCAAGGGTATTAGCGCTAAGTGAAATGCAATTAACGCGTCCAGGATTATATATATATATATATATATATATATATATACTTTTTTTTAAATACACGATACCCATGGTATTTAAGGCCTTTTTATTCACAAATATATATATATATATATATATATATATATATATATATATATATATATATATATGAGAAGTAAACAAACAAACGATGTGTTTTGATATGGCTTTTTTAGCTGACAATTTTTGGGAGAATATGTGCTTAATTTAAGTCGTAACTAATTTTTGAAAATTAATTAATTAATAATTAATACTGCCCGCCTAATTCATTAATTATTAATTAATCGATTTTCAAAAATTAGGTATGACTTCAATTAAGCACATACCCCCCCCAATATATATATATATATATATATATATATTATATATATATATATATATATATATATATTGTTTTCTTTTATTCTGAATTGCTGACTTAAAATATTGTGTTCTTCCCATACTGAACCATTTATCTTTTCTTTTTTCTTTTTTATTCTTATATCTATTTTTGTTTTTATATATGTTATCTCGATACCTTTTGAAGTCTATAATAACCAAAGAAAAATGCTAGCATCACAGAATATACTCTAATAGACGTTTCTCCTTTCAGGTGCCCTCGCTATATTCATGAACACTATTGTTTTGCATGTGAAAGTTCCAACGAGATTTTAAGCATTATCCTTTGTATTTGTATTTCCTCGTTTCTGTCGTCTTGTTTTTCTCTTGTCATATTTCCATTTTTTTTTTTAAGTACATTTCCACGGCTTTGTTGTTGTGTATTATTCATATCTTATTCTGGCATTGTCCTTAGCGATGATGGGCTCATTCTTTTCAATCTACTTTTATATATTATCTCTCTGTGTCGTCTCTGGGGTGAATGGTAATTGCTTTGTTTGTCAATCTATCTAGTTCCGATCATTTTTCATTTAGCCTATGAAAGGGTCCTTGTAATGCGATATTGATACTGATATTCATCGCATTCTATTATTTTTGGCTTTAAATATTTTTCCTAATGTACTAAGATACATCTATCTTATTTTTTTCCCTTCCTTTCAAACAGTTTTTTTTTAGGGCCGCATTCGACTACTACTTGCACGCATCTATTTTGTTTCTTTGCCACTATTGCACTGAACATCTTATTTTCGGTTCGGGTTCATCTGTAGTACACAATTTCCTCAGTACATTAATGTTACAACTAGCAGTACCTGTGGATATACCGCAATGTCAATTAATTACGTTTGATATATTTACTTAAAAGCTATTGCGAAATATATCAATATGTAAAACGTATAATAATCTTGATTTAATTACCTCACTCTTTTTTTTTCTTTCTTCTTTTCATCTTTTTATTGTGTTCGTTTGAATCAGATTAGCGTAATCGCTTCCGCACATTCACGCCTGTGTCTATCATTCCCCTACTTTCTTTCGTTCATATTGAATTTTTCTGTGTAGCATGTCCTTTTCCGACTCTTTCTTTATTTATAATAAAACCAGAATGGCCCATTATTTAGCTGTGGTGACAACACACATAGGAAATAAAATTCGGTGGATAAGAAACACCAGATAATCAGAAATTTACATTTTTGAATTTCACTTGGACGATTTGGACGGTCTCATTTATAATCAGAGGTGTTACAAGTTCTTGATGGCCGTGCTTTTACGGAATAAGAGTATTAATATATATATATATGCTATCTTGACTTACGAGTTTAATCCGTTCCATAAGTAAATCAATTTCCTCGTATATCAAATCAGTTTTCCCAATTGAAATAAACTGAAATGCCATTAATTCATTTCAACACCCCATAAAAAGAACTTATTTTTTTACTTTTTAAAATAAGAAAAATAGCTGTGTATTGTATATAAAACATGATAAAACAGAAAGTAATAAACTATGTAATGTAATTTTTTAATGTTTATTTTTGGCGTGAAAATTGAATGTTTTTAATGAACTTATTAACATAAGCGTATCTGAAGCTCTCCAGTACCTCAAATTTGGACTTTCAACGCAAAACAAAAAAATCGACCGCGTGAAAGACAGTAACTCGGAAATCTCGTAAGTTGGGACACTCTTAAGTCAAAGTACCACTGTATTTTTCAAAAATATATTTGTTTATCTTACATAATTCCTTTTTTTTCTTTCATTTTGGATAAACGTTCCCCGTCCCCTTTTTTTATATCTAAGCGTGCACTTTCAAGTCCTTTATACACGTTAGGGGATTGATGTATCCTTTTATGTCAGGAAATTGATATCCGTTAGAGTTTTTCAATATTGGATTCAGTAGTCTCAGGGGAAATAACAATGGCGACTGATAGTCACCGTGAAAATTCCCTTGATACTTACTGGAATATAAATTCTCGCATGGGGGGATAACTCCACTCTTCAGCAATCATCCAGGTACGAGGAATAATGTACGCCTTTTTTTATTCTTTTTTGTAATTGTCAATTACTCCATCTGTCACGCTCTTCTGGCTGAACTTACAATGCGCCGATTGTATCCACTGCAGAGGATTAGGACCCGGACAAAAAAAAGGGGTATCCAGGATGAGACACTGGTTGGGATCTGGTTGTGAGGCTCCTGTTGTGGAGATCGGTTATGTAGGGGTTATCTCTTCATTGTCAAGATATATTGACGCTTTATGACTCGGAGTGGTAGTACTTGTTAGCTGTGGCTAAGATAACAACACGCTGACTACATCCACTGCAGAGGATTAGGACCCGGACAAAAAGGGGTATCTAGAGTAAGACACTGGTTGGTATCTGGTTGTGAGGCTCCAGTTCTGCAGATCGGTTATGTAGGGGTTATCTCTTCATTGTCAAGATATATTGATGCTTTATGACTCGGAGTGGTAGTACCTGTTAGCTGTGGCTAAGATAACAACACGCTGACTACATCCACTGCAGAGGATTAGGAGCCGGACAAAAAGGGGTATCTAGAGTAAGACACTGGTTGGTATTTGGTTGTGAAGCTCCAGTTGTAGAGATCTGTAGTGTATGTAGTACCTGTTTAATGCCATGACACTCTGTTGCATTATGACCCGAATTGTTATAATATTTAGGGTCTCAATTATGTGTAAAAAGCTTGGTTCCTTGGTTGTTTTCTTTTACGGCATATCAAACCTCTGCGGGTCATTTAATGCTGAATTGGACATTTTAACATTTTTGTAGTCCCAAACTCCTGTCCTAATTTACGCTATGTTTTTACTTGACGGTGTTATGCGTAATTCGGATCCAACTTATGTATTTACCGCATATGCATTGTACTTTGTTTCTTGTAAGGGAGATAATTCCACTATTCAGCAATCACCAGGTACAAGGGATAATTTACACTTTCTTAAATCTTTTTTATAATTACTCCATCTGTCATGCACTTCTGGCTGAGCTTACAATACGTCGACTATATTCATTGCAGAGATTGGGACCCGGACATAAAGAGGTATCCAGTATATTTATTTACCAACCCCTCCGCACAAGCAGGATATGACACAGGATCAATTTCTTAAGCGGAGTTTAACAGGTTTCAATTCAGAATTTTCCTTTTCCTAGACCACGGTTAAAGAGCCCGGCCTGTCCTACTATTTACCCATAGCTGGAGGGAGAGTAGGATTCATACCTTTCCCAATGGTATTAGCTAAGTGAAATGCAATTACCAAGTCAAGGATTTGAACTAGGGGCGACGATTCCTTTCCTATGACTTTAACCATTACACCACGCGTATCCACTATATGGCAGTGGCTGGATATCTGTTGTATAGGAATTATCTCTTCATTGTCATGATATCTTGATGCATTATGACCCGGAGTTGTAGTACCTATTAGGGTCTCAGTTGTAATTTTATAATTTTTTTCATATATATATTTACCAACCCCTCCGCACGAGCAGGATGTGACACAAGGTCAATTTTTAAGCGGAGTTTAACAGGTTTGAATTCAGAGTTTTCCTTCTTCTAGACCGGTTGCCTAACCAAGGTTAAAGAGCCCAGTCTGCCCTACTATTTATCCATAGCTGGAGGCAGAGTAGAATTCATACCTTTCCCAAGGGTAGTAGCGCTAAGTGAAATGCAATTACCACATCCAGGAATCGAACTCGGGGCGACGACTCCATTTCCTATGATATTGACTATTACACAACGCGCTTCCTTTTTTTTTCTTATATAGTATCCATATTGTAAATATCAGAAAACTGTAAAGAATAATTATTTATTCCTACTTTAAACAGAATCTTATGCAGAGTATCTACTTTTGGGTTGTTAGGAATTTCTTTTAATCAATGAACATGATTCACATATGTTAAATATGAAAAGAAAATAATTAATCAGTTTATTGAATAATTAATATAATATAAAGCAATATTTTGGTCTTACAAGTAGAGCTTAATTGTAACAGTAAAAAACTGAAGGTAAACTTGGTTTTCGCTTAGGTTATAAATTAACTCTTTGTCTATATTAAGCCGCTTACGGTGACTCTCACACCACTGTAAGGTTGGTTGTTTCGCTGCTTTCTTTTATTGCATATCAAACATTTGCGGGTCATTTAATGTCGAATCGAGCCTTTTAAATTTTGGTCGTCCGGGTCTCCAGTCCTTAATTACAATAGGTTTTTTTCCTTGATAATGTTAAGCGTAATTCGGGTATAAATTAAAAATTTAACGCATATCTAGCGTGCTGTGTTACACGCTTTTTATCGGCAAATACATGTATATATTTTACAATGTCTTCCACCGCTTTTTATTAGCAAATCCATTTACATATTTTACAATCCCCCATTTAAAAAAAAGTTTGCTTTTTTTCTATTGAATTTGTACAGATTTCAATTGAATTTTTACATAACACACAGTCAAATTTCAAATATTTACCCTGCTGTATTACACTTCACGAGAAGTCATGAATAGTGAACAAACCTGTAGCTAGGAATATTTGAATTAGGGTCTGTTGATTTAGAATCAAGGAATCCCCATGGAAAATTACCGGTGACTGTTAATAACCATTGACCCCATAGAGGCACGCGATTTTGGCGCCATGACAGACATGAGATATAGTTTTAGACAGAGTAATTCAGATGCGAGCCAGCTTTCAGAGAGTGGAGTCGTAATTGTCAGGTCGGACAGGATCCATCTCTCCCCGCTGCGGAACCAATATGAGCTAGAATAAAATAAAACTTAATCAAGTAAAACTAAGTCTTGTAGTTGTTAAATAACTAAGACAATGTCCAGTTTAGCCCAGCCCAAAGAAGAATTAGAAAGAAAGAAAATCAACCCCCAACGGATGGAAGTTAACTAGACAAGATGGCAGCCAGACAATATAGAAGAAGCAAGTAACCAGCAGAGTACCAAGTAAGAAAACCACCTCTATTTAATCTAGTCTAATCTCTCTCTCTCTCTCTCTCTCTCTCTCTCTCTCTCTCTCTCTCTCTCTCTCTCTCTCTCTCTCTTATATATCCGAGTATGTTAGAAGGGTATATACGACTATAAAACACTGTTTCTCGCTTTTTTATCGGCAAAGTAATTTTTTATTTTTAATAAAGCGGTTGGGATGGCCTAATATCGGTATCAGCCAGACAGCGAGGGAGTCTATCCCATTTTCACTAGCGCTAGAACAAAGTGATAGTTTTGCGTCTGAGGTCGAATGCCACACCTATTTCACAATGCCATCTCCCGCTTTTTATCGGCAAATCAATTTACATATTTTACAAAACCCGGTTTAAAATAATGTTTTTTCGATTGAATGTGTGCTAATTTCAATTGAATTTTTATAAAACTGAAATTCAAATTTCAAAACAATTTTCAGACCGTACACTCTGTCTCTTTTGATGTTATAATGCCCCCAATCTAAAAATACAAATAAGAACTCAGACAATTTCTTTCCAATTGGCTTTGTACAATATATTTTTACAAAACAAACCGAAATTTCAAAACAAGTTTCTTATTCTTTCTCTTTTGACATGATTATATAAATACATATAAACATATGCAATTTTTTTCAGTTGAATTTTTCTGAACAAGGATGTTTTTACAAAACAAAAAAAATAAATAGAATACGTTTTCTATTTACCTATATAAAATATAATTATGGAAGCGCGTGGTGTAATGGTTAAAGTCATGGGTAAATCGACTCGTCGTTCCGAGTTCAAATCCTGGATGTGGTAATTACATTTCACTTATTGCTAACACCCTTGGGAAAGGTATGAATCCTACTCTCCATCCAGCCATGGATAAATAGTAAAGAAGAATGGGCTCTTTAACCGGTCTAGGAGAAGGGTAACACTGAATTCAAACACGTTGAACTCCGCTTAAGAAACAGATCTTGTGCCTCATCCAGCTCGTACGGAGGGGTTGGTATATATATATATATATATATGGTAGAGTTTATTGAAATTTGTACAAGTGTATTCGAAAAATCAACATTTCTTTCAAACGTTGGGGTTGTAAAATATCTAAAGGGAGGCATTATAAAATATATACGTTAATTTGCGAGGCATTGTAAAATATATACGTTAATTTGCCGATAAAAATCGAGAAACACACCTCGGAAAACATCTACGATTGCCCTGACGTTGGCAAGTTAAAATATAGTGTAAGGGTAATTCAGAAACCATACAACAATGAGTTTTTCCATTCCCTATTTATATAGGTTGTGTTTATTCTATTAAATTGGGAATGGAACAAACCATTGTTGTATGGTTTCAGAATTACTCTGAAGATGGCCCACGATAGAGCGAAAAGTACTTGGACAATCACTTATGGCAAATGTATCAGCCAATTTTCGCCAGATATTATTAGAACAATCCGGCAATATGAAAGAACAAAGGACAAAATGTGCAGACAAAAAATGGCTGCATTGTTCAATAATATATGCCTAAAAGAAGAAATGCTGCCTAACTATACGCACATACACACACACACACACACACACACACACACACATATATATATATATATATATATATATATATATATATATATAACTTTTTGGCATATTTTGCCTTTTTCAGTCAGATTCCCACTCATCTGAAGGTTTCATATGCGGTCTTTTTACTATGATTTTCCCGTCTCACTGATTTTTTTTATTTCAAATTTCTTTTTACCCGTTTGTGAATTACGCCTGATCATTCAAACATAGAAGGCACCAATACGCGCAGATCATAAACAAATTCTTCAAATTGTGAGTGTGCGCGTGCCCATGAGCTAGCGTATCTAACAAACGGCTAAAAAGTAAGGAAAAATTGGAGTGTAACAAGTAATGGACTTCCGTCCTGAAGCATCACGGGCCGCCACCCACGACCAACAGGTTACCCACTGTTTTTTTTTTATCCCTCTGTGGAGGTGCCGTCTGTGTATTCTACAATGTCTGCCGACAGAGTTTAATAAATAAGACACATATTTAAATTTACCAACACTTAATTGTCTAAGCAATAGAGAAAAAAAACACAAGCAAATCAGAACTGAATTTAAGTTTTTTGTCAGATATACAAAACGGATTTTAAAAAACAATTCTATTTGACTAAAACAGATTTTAGACAAATAGAATTGTGGTTCAAAACACTCACATGTTTAGGGGTGCATTTTTTTTTTCAAATAATATCTTAAATGTAAACAAAAAAATTCTAAAATAAAAAAAAAAGTATTGTAATATACGAATTATCGGTGATTTAAAAAAAAATCAATTATCATCATCTTACCCTCTCTCTTATACCTGGCTTCCCTATTTCTTTCTTATAACAGCATCCACAATAAACTCTTCCTAATCAAACCCACTTTGGGAGGCTGGAAACCAACTTTAAGGAAGTCTAGAAAGGAACAAGTCATTGTCCCGATTATGCATTGGTCAGATAAGACTAACACATCCCTATATGCTCAAACAAGTACAACAACCACAATGTGAAACATGTCAAACACCCCTGACAGTTAAACACTTATTCATGGAATGCAGGTTTTTTGCTCATTTTAAAGCAAACAATTTGAAAGATCTGCTTGAAAATGTCAACATAGAGTATATTCTCTTCTTTTTGAGGGAAATAAAATTATACAATAGAATATAGACATGAAACAAATCAATACCATACTATATAATCCCCAATAATGCTAACACATTGTTAAAACCAATTACTAAAAGTATATATATATATATACATGAATTCATGATATGTATTACACCCTAACCGTTAGGAATGACATAACCCCGGACGGGTTGAAATGCCGTTAAAATCAATAAACCAACCAACCAACAATCTTTCTTTTTTATTTTCTGGTTTTCTTAAAATCGTTTTAGTCCGGAACGGGTACTTCTGCTAGTTGTTTATTATTTCCAGTTAATCGTAATTTAAATCCTAGGAAATAGATCTAGCTTGATATCTAAATTAAAGACATGAAAAGGGTTCTTTAAGAGATTATTTCTTATAGCGATGCATCTGCAACCACGCACGCTTTACAGATGAGCGTATGTTTTCAATACATACAACAAACGCAAGATATATTACTTTGTTTGTTTTCAGCTCTAGAGCAGCTGCAGTTCGGTGTTAAATGATATGTTCCTTTTTTTTTCATACGTCTAATTATGAATATTTTATCTATCCCTAAAATTCTTTCACTGGCTTGCATACTCCACAGAAAGTATTAACACAAGTTTAAATGATAAAGTTCAAGCTACAATATAAAATCTCAAATAAATGTATTCATCGATGAATAATATATCAAGTTATCCCATAAATAATATCAGACACTGAATAGATAGAACATTTTTACTATTGTGAATGTCTTTAACTGATAATGATATGTTATATTCCTATGTTATTTAATCGATATATTTAGATCATCGCTGTTAATGATTTGAGTCTCCTAAATATGTAAGTGACTGGGGAGGACATAAGGTATATGAACGTCGAAAAGCAATAATGCTTGAGAAAGACCATGTATCAAAATATTCACCATGTTTTCAAAATGCTTCACATGATCTGAGGGAAACTAACCGCAATGCCGCCCTGTCGGTTGGAGCGTTAGCATGCACAGACTGCACCAATGAAGAGGGGTAAGACTACCCCAATCGGGTCACCTGTTTGTTGTGCGTGTCGACCCGTGATGATTAAGGATAGAACCCAGGTTGATGAGCAGTCCATGATATGCAATATTCCACTTTGATCCTTACTTGGGCTAGACGAGGCGTTAGCATGCACCGATTGCATTTCTACAGAGGGTTAAGACTCCCACAATGGGACCACCTGTTTGCCGTGGTTGGCGACCCGTGATGATTACGGATAGAACCCAGGTGGTTGAGCAGTCCATGATATGCAATATTCCACTTTGGTCCTTACTTGGGCTAGACGGGGCGTTAGCATGCACCAATTGCATTTCTACAGAGGGTTAAGACTCCCACAATGGGACCACCTGTTTGCCGTGGTTGGCGACCCGTGATGATTACGGATAGAACCCAGGTGGTTGAGCAGTTCATGATATGCAATATTCCACTTTGGTCCTTACTTGGGCTAGACGGGGCGTTAGCATGCACCGATTGCATTTCTACAGAGGATTAAGACTCCCCCAATGGGACCACCTGTTTGCCGTGGGTGGCGACCCGTGATGCTTAAGGATAGAACCCAGGTGGTTGAGCAGTCCATGATATGCAATGTTCCACTTTGGTCCTTACTTGGGCTAGACGGGGCGTTAGCATGCACCGATTGCATTCTAAAGAGGGGTAAGACTCCCCCAATGGGACCACCTGTTTGCCGTGGTTGGCGACCCGTGATGCTTAAGGATAGAACCCAGGTGGTTGAGCAGTTCATGATATGCAATATTCCACTTTGGTCCTTACTTGGGCTAGACGGGGCGTTAGTATGCACCGATTGCATTTCTACAGAGGGTTAAGACTATCCCAATCGGGCCACCCGTTTGCCGTGGGTGGCGACGCGTGATGCTTAACGATAGAACCCACGTGGATGAGCAATCCATGATATGCAATATTCCACTTTGGTCCTTACTTGGGCTAGACGGGCTGTCGAAAAGGCCCTCTCGGATCAATCGGCTGATCACGTCAAGCCCTAACACCTATATGATTTCCCAACCCTATTGCCCTTATGGCAATCCCCAACTCTTTTTATCATATGGGTGCTAGAAAGCTGTGGCTGAGGGACTATATGTCTTGGGAATGACGTTAAACTCTCTGATGGTGAAGTTCCAGTTCTGGAGGTCTGGGAAACCTTCATCACCGTTGCTCCCTGGTCCACTCTGACCCGGAGTGGTATTACCTGTTAGGGTCTTATCTATCGGTTAAATAGAAAACATGAGTTTATAAACAAAATTTGATTATCCGTTAAGAATGGATTTATTTAAAAAAATTTTCACGGCATTAAATGTCCCACCAAGGTTGATATGCCGTAAAACAAAACAAAATAAACCATGTTTTCAAAATGTTTCACATGATTTGAGGGAAGCTTACCGCAATGCAAGAATGGCCTCAGCTATGGGATAAATAATACTTTCTGTTTGCCGAGAGCTGAAGGGCGAATAGTTAGATGCATTTCTTTCCTCAAGGGTATTAGCGCTTGGGCAACAACTCATCCTACATTATGAACCCACTCTACGTAGTTCCAATACATTCTTTTAAATGGACACTACTGCATCTTCTCTCGTAGACGGAAGGATGCGAACACACACACAAACACACACATATATATGTATATATATATATGTATACTTTTGGAGGATACGTGCTTAATTGAAGTCATACCTAATTTTTGAAAATTAATTAGTTAATAATTACTGAATTTAGGCGGGCATATATGTTCAAATGTAAGGCTAAACAGATCGAGAAAATGTCAATCCCTGAATGTACATTTCGACCTATTAGGTCTCATCTATAACCATCAGCAAGGTTATAGATGAGACCTAATAGGTCGAAATGTACATTCAGGGATTGACATTTTCTCGATCTGTTTAGCCTTACATTTGAACATATATGCCCGCCTAAATTCATTAATTATTAGCTAATTAATTTTCAAAAAATAGGTATGACATCAATTAAGCACATATCCTCGAAAGATTGTCGGCTAAAAGCCATATCAAATAAACACAGTGTTTTTTACGTACTCTCATATATATAATATATATATTATATATATATATATATATATATATATATATATGAAAATAGATGGAAATTAATCCGATAGTATGAATTTAACATTTTTGAAAAAACAAATGATGTTTATAATTGCTGCCAGAAATCTGTTTCGACCGCTTTAATAGATCAGTCATCATCAAGAGACACTTATGAGAGAAAAACGGGATGAAACAACCGTTAGAAGAAAGGGTACAAACAAAACGCTATTATACAATGCTGGAATTTAAAAAAAAAATACGTGTTCTGTGTTAAAAATAAAATAAATTTTATTTAAAAAAATCATTATAAGAAGCATTATAGTTCATAATAAAACTCAAAAGACTCTGATGTAAAATTATATAAAAGTGTATAACGAGTATCAAAATTGTTCATGATATATTCCAGCTATTAAAAAAGTAATTTACAAGTCCACAACATAATTGAAGAAAAATGAAAAGTTTCAAATCTCTTGTGGTGTTGATAAATCCGTAGTGTTGAAGATAAAAGCCTTCAGAGGTGTAAAAATCCAGATATTTTGTTGTTTCATTAGACAGATATGAAAATAGATTTGAAACTTTACATCTTTCTTCAATTATGCCGTGGACTTGTAAATTACATTTTGATAGTATCAATAGTTTTGCAGCATTCGGAGGTCACCAAGCTGCGTTAAGCTAGAGAATGGATTAGGGCATTGGCTAGTGTCCCAGCAATACATTCTAATAATCCACACTCTTGTTCCATCTGTGGACTTCTTTGCAAATCATTGGCACGGCTGAAATATCACCTGCAATTAACACACAAGATTAAATGAAATAGGTTGTCGGAACCTAATACGTTGAAATCGATGGGAGAGTCCATAATATATATATATATATATATATATATATATATATATATATATGTATGTATGTATCTAATGATTATACACGGTAGCCAAGAAGTCACCGAGGGAACAGATATCATATATTTTTTATTACAGAATTACGTAAGATAGGAAATCCATTACACATTATACATAGTTTGCCATAAGGTCATGGGTGTAAGATAGGAAATAGACACGTCGAGACGTGTTCAAATTTTGGAAGATGCTCTTTGCATTTCCCATAGCGCTAATTAATGACTTCTTGGCCACCATATATATATATATATATATATATATATATATATATATTAATGGTAACATATATATAATGATTAATATACACCCACACAGATACACGCATATATATGTGTGTATGTGTGTGTGTATCAAAGTCTGTTTGTAAGTTGAAAAAAACATCATATATATTATATATATATATATATATATATATATATATATATATGTGTGTGTGTGGTGTGTGTATATTTGTGTGTGTGTGAGTTAGACAGGGGAGTGGTAGAGAGATTTGTTATAATTGTATGTGTGTGTATTATATTATTATTATTATTATTATATTATTATTATATTAGTAGTAGTAGTAGTAGTAGTAGTAGCAATAGTAGTTGTAATAGTAGTATCATATTATTATATATAATATATTATATTATTATTCTATGATATGTTATATGATGGGCATACATATACATGCACAGATATACATACATAGGCATACATATTCATACACACAGACATGTAGGAATATATACCTACAGAGACATATAGGCATATATACATACACACACATATACAGGTACACATATATATGCGTATACATACATAGGCATACCCATACATATATATGCATATACATACATACACATACACACATGCACAGGGATGCATATACATATATATGCACATGTGCAAATGATAATAATAATAACAATAATAATACTTGGACCTTGACAGAGAACTGAATAAAAATGGGTAACATGAGGGTGAAGGTCGTACCAATTGTAATTGGGGCCCTTGGAACAATACCCAGGGGTTGGAAAAGGGGAAATCAGAGGAAGGATCGAGACCATCCAGACTACAGCATTATTGAGATCGGCTGGAATACTCAGAAGAGTCCTGGAGACCTGAGGAGACTTGCTGTCACCCAGCCTCCAGTGAACCACCGGCTACGGCAGGTGGAAGAAAACTCTAATTGAGTGAAATAATAATAATAATAATAATAAAAGTGAAAGTGGTACCAATTGTAGTTGGTGCACTTGGAACAGTCCCAAAAGGATTGGAAAAGGGTCTTGAAAGTTTGGGAATCAGAGGAAGAATTCAAACCATACAGAAAACTGCCCTGCTGCAATCTGCCAGAATACTCAGAAGAGTCCTGGAGACCTGAGGAGACTTGCTGTCACTCAGACTCCAGCGAAAGACCATCAGCTAATGCTGATGTAAAAACTCAAAAGGAGCAAATAATAAAAGTGAAAGTGATACCAATTGTAGTTGGTGCACTTGGAACAGTCCCAAAAGGATTGGAAAAGGGTCTGGAAAGTTTGGGAATCAGAGGAAGAATTGAAACCATTCAGAACACCGCACTGCTGCAATCTGCCAGAATACTCAGAAGAGTCCTGGAGACCTGAGGAGACTTGCTGTCACTCAGACTCCAGTGAAAGACCATTAGCTAATGCTGATGTGAAAACTCAAAAGGAGTAAATAATAATAATAATAAACATACACACATACACTCATAACAATATATATATATATATATATATATATATATATATATATATATAATATATAAAGGGAGATAGAGAGATAGATAAGATATATGATAAATGCACACACGAATATGGTAACGAAAAACACATGTTACATTTTTGAATGTGGCTCTTAAGATAATCTATTACTTAAAAAACATCAGCTGCTCCAGTTTTACGTCATCTAGCACGCTGAATGTATTTTTTTTCTATTTTCCTTGCGATAACTAATTTGAGTGATTGAAAAAGGGATCTTAAAAGACAGAGATTCTTACCGTATTTTTACAAAAAAAGTGGAATGAAAACTTAAAAATGAACATGGACGTGGAAAGTGCCAGGGGAGAAAATATCGTACAAACTATCAATAACATATGAGGCGCCTTGTGTAATGGTTACGGCCATAGAGAATGGTCTTGGTGAGGCGAGTTCAAATTCTGCTCTAGGCTGTTTGCATTTCACAGATCGCTAATACCTTTGGGAAAGGTATGAATTCTCTCATCTGCTAGGGGTAAATATTAGGACGGACTGGGCTATTAAACCTTGGTATATCAATAGAGAAATACACAACAACAGGGCAGGGGATTTTTAGCGGTCATTAACATGCTATCTTTGATACTCGACACCATCTCAATTATTTAGAATCATTAGCTTTGGCCACTGGACCGGTGAGATGGTAAATTAATAGCGTCGATCCCAGAGGGCCATCCCTCCAGGCAATATCCCTGACAATCTCTCTCCATCCGTCCCTATCGCTCATCATTCTCGGGAGGTCTTCTATGCAGCATCCTGCATCCGCACAGAGCTGATCAACGTACGTTTTTGCTGGTCGGCCCACACTGGCCCGTCCATGTGCTGGCTTCCACAAGAGGACGTCGCTTATGAGTTCGTCCTTGCTTCTCCAGCAGTGTCCCGCGTGTCTTGTTCGTCTTACTCGGATGGTTTGGGTGATATGTGGTAGGTGGCCGTACAGCTGTTTTCTCGTGGGATGTTGTTTCCACGTCTTGTTCAGGATGACCCGCAGCATTCTTGTGCAGTTCCCATCTAGTTTATTCTCTAGTCGCTTAGTTAGGGTCCAGGTGGTGCAGCCATTCAGCAGCACCGACACGACAACGGCTTGGAAGAACTGTCTCTTTAGCTTGTCTGTGAGATTGGACCTCCATATGATCGATAATTTATTTATAGCGGCCCATGCTTTTCCTATGCGTGCATTAACGTCGTTTTCTGTGGAGGAGATGTTACTGCCTAAGTATCTAAATTGTTCTACCGAGTTTAGGAGTTTGCCATCGATGGTTGAGATGTCGTTTTTATTCTTGAAGGACATGAACTCAGTTTTATCAGAGTTCACGTACAGGCCGACATTTCGTGCTGCCTTTTCTTGGCTGTGTAGTAAGGATTCGGCTTGTGCCGGTGTATTTGCGAGTAGTGCCAGGTCATCAGCATAGTCCGCATCCGTAATAGTATGTGCGGGATATCGCCTGCTTCTTACTTTTTTTAGTATGAGGCCTTTTTCTTTTATGGGATCTAGTGATGTTCTGAGTACGTAGTCTAGGCATATGCTGAATATATATGGCGCTAGTGTATCCCCTTGTAGGACTACAAAGGGAATTTAAATGTAAACCTTTAAAAATTAATTTAACAAAATTACAAATTCACCTAATTTGTTTCGGATATCACGAGCTGACATTCAACCATCCGTTATTTTCAAAGAACCACTGGTTATATCAGTACTGCTGCATGGCTGCACCACCTGGACCCTAACGAAGCGCCTCGAGAATAAGTTGGATGGGACCTGCACAAGAATGATGCCTGCAGTCTTGAATAAGTCGTGGAAACAGCACCCAACAATGAAACAGCTGTATGGCCACCTGGCTCACATTTCACAAACAATCCGTGTAAGATGGACTAGGCATGCGAGACACTGCTGGAGGAGCAAGGACAAGCTCATAAGCGACGTTCTCCTGTGGAAGCCAACAAATGGGCATGCTAGTGTGTGCCGCCCAGCAAGGACCTACATTGACCAACTATGTGACGATGCTGGAAGCCTCGCATAAGAGCTCCCAGAGGCAATGAGTGATAGGGAAGGTTGGTGAGAGATTGTCATGTATACCCGTGCTGCTTGCGCGACATGATGATGATCATGATGATACCAATAGATCTTAGCAAATGAAAAAACTAAATTCAAACCTGCAAAATTCCATTTAAAAAACAACTAACATTGTGGCACATTCAGCTCCTGTGTGTCTGTGTTTATGGGAGTGGCGTCAGGAAAATAGATAGGAGTATATATATATATATATTATATATATATATATATATATATATATATATATAGTAAATGAAGAAAGACTCTAAACTTGCTTCATTACAATAATTTATTTCAACCGTAATTATACAGCATCTTCAGGTAATCACAAGAACATGACTTGTGATTACCTGAAGATGTCCTATTAATACGGTTGAAATAAATTATTGTAATGAAGCAAGTTTAGAGTTTTTTCTTCATTTACTAAATATCTTGCTCTGTCCGTCTACCCACTGGTATTAGGCACATTGAGCTCTCCTTATGGTCTACCTGCATCAGCTTGGTTAAACCACACGTGGAAAGATCCTAACTACGGAATATATATATATATATATATATATATATATATATATATATATATATATATATATATATATCATTCAAGGGTTCCAATAGTTCAACTTTGTATGTGTGAAAACAAGACATAACATATAACGTGTATATGGGTGAATGTGTGTGTAAAACCGTGTATGTTCGAGATATGCATGTGTGCAAAATGTGTGTGTATGTGTGTGTGTTAGGAAGGGAGAGAGAGAGACAAAGAGAGAGAGAGAGAGAGAGAGAGAGAGAGAGAGAGGGGGCTGAGAGAGGGTGGAGAGATCTACGCAATGTGACTGAATGTGTTTATGACTTCAACAATGTGTATGTTTGTACGATATGTTATGTGCTCAAGATATACGTGTGTTGCGAGATGTGCGTGTGTGAATTATACGTGTGAGGTGTATATATATATATGTGTGTGTGTATGTGTGTGAGACAGAGAGAGTGTATGTGTATGCGTGAGAAGGAAAACTCTGAATTCAAACCTGTTCACTCTAGAAATAGCCCTTGTGTCATATCACAGGGATTGGCGAAGGAAAACGCGAAATTCAAACTGGCAATAATCCACTTATAATAACTGATCTTGTGCCACATCCTGCTCATGCGGATGGGTCGCATAAATAGATATAGGGAACTAAGAAAGTTTCAGATTCGCTAACGCAAGACTAAAAAAAGTCTAGCAGAAGAAAAACTCTGAATTCAAAGCTGTTCACTCAATAAATTGACCTAATGTCACACCCTACTCGTACGGAGGCGTTGGTAAATAAGTTCATATGAAATTCAACCAGATCAAAATAGAAATCATGAAGAGAGACGAGAATGACTAGTATTCTGCAATGGAAAGTATTGTATTTGTGTTTTTCAAGGGAACACACTTTACCATTTCGGTATATTACTTCCACTAGCAAATATATGAACCCTTCGGATGCAAGTATTCAGGTTTTGATGTAATAAAATATTGTATCGAATTAGAAACTATTTAGAAAATGATAAGCTGAGGGGGTATAATCGAAAAATAGAACAGCTTTAAATCTAACTCTTCCATCATTTTCCATCACTCCCGTCTTTTATTTTTCCTAATTTACCTCTTTAGTTAGATTATGAAGTATTTAATAAAATTACAGTTCTTTCGTCTTGTTTATGGATTTCTTTTAAGATGTATCCCCGAGATTTTTGCTCGGATTCGTTAAGAGAAAACCAAACATTTAGAAATCAATAATACTAAGCATATATTTATTAAAATCAAATTCTTAATATCAATATGCAAATTAGCCTTCTCGTTCACATTGTAAACCGCTATTTTGTTGAATATATTAATATACTTGCATGTTATCAGTATGTAGATTAATCCAACAATATTAATAAGGTATAGCAATTTTATCAATAATTGAGGTTTAAATAAAAATAAGTTTATGGTGAATGTGACGTCAATAACTAAGGCAATTGTGACTTGAGTAGTGACTTAGTTTCGGTTACAGACAAACACACAATCTCCATTATAATAAGAAGATATACACCATAACACCTGTTTACCAGTATTGAAGAAACGGTCAAATGATAGAGAGTATATTTGGGATCAGGAGATCAAGCCACTAAGGGGTAAAGTGTTAGTAAAAGTAAAATTGTCAGGGTGGCCTAAAGTTGGTATCAGCCTGACAGCGAAGGAGTCTATTACCTTTTCCCTAGCGCTAACTCAAGAAGATTGCTTTAGGCGTCTAAGGTGAAGCGCCACAACAACCACCGGCTCCTCACTTTACCGCACTGATCTCTATGCTACGCATACGCTGAGTTGGTGACGGTCGGTATCAAACCCGGAACCTTGTAGTTCCTACTCGGGTGCTCTATCGACTGAGCTAAACTGGCACCTTTTGAAAAAATAAATTTTGTCAAACTGACGACTACGCCTGGTATATTCTATAATGTCTATCAAGAGTCTTATTTCTTTTGGAAGGAACCTATATGTTCCATTGATAATTCAACATTGGTATAAAACTTTTGGCTTCTAGACATTGGCAATCTAAATCAGACATCTGAATGTGCAAAGAGATTCCCCAATTCCTTATTTTGGCAGAGTTCTTATAGCAACTCAACAAAGGTATTGCTTTATTCCATTGTGCTACAACCAAAAGAAAAACATTCTCTATTTTACTTTAGTCTTACTGAAAGTATTTAAATCACATATAGAAACAGAGACAAATTAAATAGAAATATCCAATACTGTTTTGTATTTATACTTAATGATATCAATTATATTATTACATATATAAAAGTGAATATTTTTCTATTGTAAAATAAAAAAGATAAATCGTGTATGAGATTGAAGGTGGAAAAATACATTATGAAAACTATGCGCACTCCTGAGGACAAGTATTTAAATTGTAACGTAATAAAATACTACTAGCAAAGCTGTGGATATAACACAGTATGATTATGTAATTATTACAACGTTTGATATGTTTACTTAAGAACTATTGCGAGATAGTTCAATATGTAAAAAATATAATAATTTTTATGTAACTCTCTCTCACACTATTTTCTTTCTTTCCATATCATGTTGAAACAAATTTAACTTAGCTGAACTAAGATATACTTAATAAATAAGAGGCTAATGGTAATTAAGATTAAATAATGACGTAATAATCGTTGTGAATATACCTTCAAGAACAAAGGAAATATTGACGTCACTGGTGACGTAGTTGGGTTACAGACAGACAGTTACATAAACTCCATTATAATAAGATAGTATTGGGGGGATTTTATCGAATTATTCAGTTAGGTTATAAAATCCTAACCTCCTCTCCTCTTTATTGCAGTCGGTAGAGCATCCGCCTAGATACCTCAAGTTTTCCGGTTCGATACCTACTCAGCGCATGAGTAGCACCGTGTGTAACTGTGCTATAGAGTGAGGTGCTGATAGTAAGTATGAGACAACGCTCCAGACAGAGAAACAATTTCCCTAGCCTAGTGTAAGGGAACAGGTGATAGACTCCCTTGCTGTTAGGCTGATACTGACAATAGGCCGCTCCATCGACTTTCTGATTTATTTAATATATACCTACCGCCGTGCGAGTATGTGTGTGTGTGTGTGTGTGTGTGTGTGTTGTGTGTGTTGTGTGTGTGTGCAAATATGATATATGAACAACAAAATATGAAAAAATATTTCCTTGGATTTTTTAGGTGACGCTAGATAATTAGAATTATTTGTATTATTCAGACTATTGTCCCCATCTTCATTGTAAACTTTTCAACGTTTCGACCTATGTGCCTTCCAGTCTTCTTCACGTATTACTTGTCCGACTTAGAAACCATCTCGAACTCGGGAACCATTAGGTTTATAAGTTCCCAAAATTCATCCTGGAATATACCTAGTGGATACGGGAGTTAGGTTAAGACAGTTCTAAGTGACAGTTGTCTCTGGACTGCAGGTTCAATCCTGGTCAGGGGCAGCAGTAACATAGAATAATAATTGACACAACTTAACACCTTTACCCCAACTATGGTTAGCGGAATGAGAACAGGATAATCCGGTGGACTGAATAAAGTGTTAGGTTCAAAGTTCCGTGATGGCTCCCGATTACGACAAGAATGTTCCAGATTACGACCGTAACGTTCCCGAGTTCGAAAAGAAGCTTTTCGAATCCGAGATGGTTCCCGAGTCCGAGAAGGTTCCGGAGTCCGACAAAATTACCTGAAGAACGCCGGAGGGCACATCGGCCGAAACGTTGTATAGATATCAATGAAGATGAGAACAATAGTCTGAATAATAAAAATAATAACAATACAAAATATCAAAATGATCATTTTTTTATTTAGATATTGCCAAAGTTTAGGTCTATTCAGGGCAGTACAAATGTTGTTTAATGTGTCATTCGAAAAATATTTTTAAATGAAAAAACATTTCTCTGTATGTTTGAGATGAGGCTTCAAGATTAGTATTATCTGCGTTATTCGGACTATTGTCCCCATCTTCATTGTTAGTTGTACAACGTTTCGGTCGATATGCCCTCCGGCCTTCTTCGTGTATTTCTTGTCGGACTCGGGAACTTTCTCGGACCCGGGAACCTTCTCGGACTCGGGAACCTTCTTTTCGAACTCGGGAACTTTCTTGTCGTAATCGGGAGCCATCACCGAACTTTGAACCTAACCCTTTATTTATTCCACAGGGGTATCCTGTTCTCATTCCGCTAACCATAGCTGGAGTAGGAGTTGAAAATAGGAGAAATACCTGAAGAAGGCTGAAGGGCTTATCGGCCGAAACGTTGTACAAATAACAATGAAGATCGGGACAATAGTCCGAATAATGCAGATAATACTTAAAGAAAATTGTTTTCTACACTTTTAATCACGTTCCCTTTTAAAGTAGATTGAGGTTTCTTTTTTTGTGTGATCTAAAAAAATAAAAAACGATCTTTGGTTGTGTGCATTTCATGACAAAAATATTAAATGCAATGTTATGTTAATTTATTATTAATAAAAAAATAAATTTAAATAAGGGATAGTGTAAATACTCAGAACTAATTCAACTAAAGGTGATTAGTTAAACGTTTTTCTTGAATAGTATTATAATTAGAAATAATGCTAGATTCAATAGTAATCCTGTGTTGATTATTATTTATTCTAATTCTTTTATTATATATATATATATATATATATATATATATATATATATATATATATATGAAGGAAAGGGGAGAGGGAGAGGGTGTTGAAGGCGGAGAGTGATTGTGCTCACGTATTTATTTAAATACAACCAAACTATTTACTCTTGATAGGTCCCGCCCAAATCCCCTCTCCCCCTCTCTTTCTCCTTATCTGTCTGCCACTGTGTGTCAGTATGTCTGTCAGTCTGTCTGTCTCTAACTCTCTCTCCCTCCCCCCAAATTACCCTTTCTCTTTCTCTCTCTCTCTCTCATTTTCTCAATATATCTGTCTGCCTGTCTGTCTGCCTGTCTCCCTCTCTCTTTCTCCATATCTTACTGCCTCTGTCTCTCAGTCCGTCTGTCTCTAACTCTCTCCCTACCTCCCAAATCCCTCTCTCTCTATCTCTCTCTCACTCTCTCAATATATGTCTGTCTTTCTGTCTGTCTCTCTCCCTCTCTCTTTCTCCATATATGTATGCCTATGTCTGTCAGTCTGTCTCTAATCTCTCTTTATTCTCTCCCAAATTATCCCTCTCTCTCTCTCTCTCTCTCTCTCTCTCTCTCTCTCTCTCTCTCTCTCTCTTTCTCAATATCTATGTCTGTCTGTCTCTCTCCCTCTTTCTTTCTCCATATATGTCCGCCTCTGTGTGTCAGTCTGTCTGTTCTCTAACTCTCTCTCCCTCCTCTCAAATCCCCTCTTTCTCTCTCTCTCTCGCTTTCTCAATATCTCTGCCTGTCTGTCTGTCTGTCTGTCTGTCTGTCTCTTTCTCCATATATGTCTGCCCCTCTGTCAGTCTGTCTCTAACTCTCTCACTCCCTCCCAAATTCCCTGCCTCTCTCTCTCTCTCCTCTCTCTCTCCTCTCTCTCTCTCTCTCTCTTCTCTCTCAATATATATGTCTGTCTGTCTGTCTGTCTATCTCTCTAACTCCCCCTCTCTGTCTAACATATACTTATATGACACATTATGCTCTTAGGTTACTGACCTTTATATACTATTTCAGAAAGGGTTGACTTTTAACTTTAGATTTCGATGTGACCCTTGTTTACTTAAGTAATCCTTCCGTGTCATTCCAAACGTCAGGCCAGTGCCAGTTTTGTTCGCCCATCTGCGCCAACTCTCAGACATTATTGATCGAGTTCAAAGATGCCAATTGTTTCATCTGGATCCTTTCCAACTCTGTCGCTCCCTCTCAGACACATTCCCCTACTCCCAACAGATACTATCATTCAAAAGTAGATATATATTATCCGTGCTTTCAATATCAAAATATGTTGCTAGGTACAAATCGCCCCCACTAACCTCATGGGACTCAAGAAATAAAAAAAAAGTCTTATTTTGTACACATTCTGTATCAATTTTAGAAAATTTGCCTATGATTGACGTAAAATTGATTATCGGGAGAGAAAAAAAAAGCTCCGCTCTCCAGGGAGGATTCTATTTTTAAAACGTTACAAAATGAGTATATATTTTCAAAAGAAATTTTTACTAAAAAGGGAAATAGTCTCTAAAAGGCTGTGTCAGGCGACCAGTAAGCACGCTACTGAGCCTCATCCAATTTATCTAAATTGCAGGACCTGTGGATATATCATAGTATGATAATTTGATTATTCCAACATTTGATATGTTTACTTAAGTGTTATTGTTCAATAGTACAATATGAAAAAAAGGATAATAATCTTGATTTAACCCTGTGCACTCTTTCTTAAAAGAGGTGTTGTAAAATATTTACAATCAAAGGGTTCTATTTTCAAAATGTTATTAAATGGTACAAAACCAATATCTGAGTATATATTTTCAAAATATTTTTTTACAAAAATGGGAAATATTCTTAAAAGAGCTTTGTCAAATGACCAGTAAGCACGCTATTGAGCCTCGTTCAATTTATTTAACTAGCAGGACCTGTTGGTATACCAAAGTATAATAATTTTAGAGAAAAAAGCCCCGCTCTCCAGGGAGGATTCTAATTTTAAAACCTTATAAAATGGTATAATACCAATATATGAGTATAGATTTTCAAAAAAAAAAAAAATTTACTAAAAAGGGAAATATTTTCTAAAAGGCTTCGTCTGGCGACCAATAAGCACGCTCTTGAGCTTAATCCAATTTATTTATCTAACAGCTCCTGTAGATATACAACAATAAGATAATTTGATTATTCCATCATGTGATATGTTTACTTAAGAGTTATTGCACAATAGTTCAATATGAAAAAAGTATAATAACCTCGATTTAACTCTCTCTCTCTCTCTCTCTCTCTCTCTCTCTCTCTTCTCTCTCTCTCTCTCTCTCTTAAAGAGGGGTTTTAAAATATTTACATTGATTTGCCGATAAAAATCTGGACGGGAGGGAGGCGTTTAAAATATCTACATTAATTTTACGATAAAAAAAGTGACAAAAACACGACTCGGAAAATTTCTGATTGGCCTGAAATTCACCTGACGCTAGCGCGCTAAAACATAGCGTAAATTAGTAGAGAAGGCCAGGATGACATAAGATCAAAATTACCAAAAACGATTCCGTAATTCATAATTTCAATATTACAGATAAAACAAACATGTGGCTTCTTGTTTTGTTTTTTATTTTTTATTTTTATTTTTTGGTTTCAATTCATTTTAATATTACGTTCGGCATTTAAGCGACGCCAGGCCATTTCGATTGTTTCATTTTTTTAAATTGGGTAAAGTAAAATCGGACAAATAAGAAATATATGATTAAGTAACACCAGATAATCTGGATTTACATTTTTTGTATTGCTTAATGGACGATCTGGACGGTCTCATTTTTAATTAGTGGTTGTTACAGGATGTTAACGGACGGATGATTTAGGAACAGGTGTATTGATATAGAGATTTAAAGGAAATTGAAAATATCCTTATTGATGACTAAGCAAAATTAACACGTCTTTCGTTGTTTATCTATATTTTAGCCAATACACCTTCATTCTCGATTCTTTTAGAATATATCTTGACATGGATGGGAAGAAGATAGAGAGGGAATGATTGTTTGCATATTTGGTATGTGTGTGTGTGTGTGTGTGTGTGTGTGTGTGTGTGTGTGTGTGTGTGTTTCACAAAAATACACATTTCTCACTCTGAGCATATTTGTTGTTTATTTCGTCATGGATTCTACAATATTTTAGAATTTATTCTCTACAAATAAAAAAATAAAATAAAATAAAATAAAAAAGCATTTTAAAAAAGTCGCACCGTGCCAATAATGTGAGTTATAACTGTAAACAATGTTTTTTTTTTATGACAGAGAATATTATTCCACAATAAATAATTTATTTATTTTCTTCTATTAAAGTGAGCTATTATTTTTTAAGATTTTATTCATCACACATATATATTTCCTTCCTTCTGAAAACCTTTTTTTTTTCGACGGAAGAGCATAAATAGACGATAAATATAAGGTTTCTGAAAAAATGAATACCTCCATTTTGCAAATAATATCATGGATATGAAAAAATATTAAATTTTTCTGAAAGAATATTTTATTTTTTTATTTTTTCCCCTTCAATCGAAAACGAGCGATTATCCCTTTTTTTCAACACTCAGTGAAAATGACGTATAAATATTTTCTTAATTATAAAAAATATATACCCAAAGAAACAATGCCTATAAAAGCCTTTATTGTTTGGAAACCTGCATTTTTAAATAAAGAAATGCAAATACGTACAATATTAACAGATACTTACATAGAAGTGTTGCTTTAAGATAATCTTTAAGAATACCACTAGTTACTATAGATTATCTATATACATGTTGTAAGTCTACGGAGTGGCCTATTGTCAGTATTAGGGAGTCTATCACCTGTTCACTTGCACTAGGCTAGGGAAATTGTTTGTCGGTCTGGGGCATTGTGTCATACCTACTATCAGCTCCAAAATATATAACACAGATAACTGTCTCTTGGAACTGTCTTAACCTAACTCCTTTATCCACTAGGCTATGTGTCCAATTGGAAAACCCAGTGTGAATTTTGGGAACTTATAAACCAAATGGTTCTCGAGTCCGAGATGGTTTCCGAGTCGGACTAGTAATACCTGAAGAAGACCGGAGGGCACATCGGCCCAAACGTTGTACCGATAAAAAATAAGATGAGGACAGTAGTCTGAATAATATAAAGGATGCTAATTATCAAGCCTCACCTAAAAAATCCAGAGAAATATTTTTTTCATATTTTGTTGTTCATACATTATATTCGCACACACACACATACATACTCACACGGCGGTAGGTATATATTAAATAAGTAAGAAATCGATGGAGTGGCCTATTGTCAGTATCAGCCTAACAGCAAGGGAGTCTATCACCTATTCCCTCACACTAGGCTAGGGACATTGTTTCTCCGTCTGGAGCGTTGTCTCATACCTACTATCAGCTCCAGAATATATAACACAGATACACACGGTGCTACTGACTGCACTAAAGAGGAGAGATGGTTAGTATTTTATAACCTAACTAACTAAATAATTCGATAAAATCCCACATTACTATCTTATCTTATTATAATAGTGTTTATGTAACTTTCTGTCTGGAGGAAAACCTACGTCACTAGTGACGTCAATATTTCCTTTGTTCTTGAAGTTATATTCCCAACGATTATGAAGTCATTATTCAATCTTAATCACCATTAGCCTCTTATTTATTAAGTACGTCTCTAACATGATAAGGAAAGAAAGAAAGAAAATAGTGTTAGAGAGAGTTGCATAAAACGTATTATATTTTTTACATATTGAACTATAGCAATAGCTCTTAAGTAAACATATCAAACGTTGTAATAATTACATTATTATACTGTGGTATAACCACAGCTCCTGCTAGTCGTATTTTATTACATTACAACTTAAATGCTTTTGCTTAGGGGGGCGTATACTTTTGCTAGTTCCCATAATGTATTTTGTCACTTTCAATCTCATACACGATTTATCTTTTTTATTTTCCAATAAAAATATTCACTTTTATATATGTAATAATATAATTGATATCATTAAGTATAAATACAAACAGTATTGGAGATTTCTATTTAATTTGTCTCTGTTTCTATATGTGATTTAAATACTTTCAGTAAGACTAAAGTAAAATAGAGAATGTTTTTCTTTTGGTTGTAGCACAATGGAATAAAGCAATACCTTTGTTGAGTTGCTATAAGAACTCTGCCAAAATAAGGAATTGGGGAATCTCTTTGCACATTCAGATGTCTGATTTAGATTGCCAATGTCTAGAAGCCAAAAGTTTTATACCAATGTTGAATTATCAATGGAACATATAGGTTCCTTCCAAAAGAAATAAGACTCTTGATAGACATTATAGAATATACTAGGAGTAGTCATCAGTTTGACAAAATTTATTTTTTCAAAAGGTGCCAGTTTAGCTCAGTCGATAGAGCGCCCGAGTAGGAACTACAAGGTTCCGGGTTTGATACCGGCCGTCACCAACTCAGCGTATGCGTAGCATAGAGATCAGTGCGGTAAAGTGAGGAGATGATGGTTGTTGTGGCGCTACACTTCAGACACCTGAAGCAATCATCTTGACCTAGCTCTAGGGAAAATGTAATAGATTCCGTCGCTCTCAGGCTGATACCAACTTTAGGCCACCCTGACAATTTTACTTTTACTAACTCTTTACACCAGTGGTTCTCAAACAGTGCACACAGGCGCACAGGTGCGCTCCGTAGTATTCCTGAAAAATGTATCCAGATATGAAAAGCAAATGTATACTAAGATACTATATTATACCATTTCTTTACGTACACTCTGCTTGTTTCGTTGCGACATTATTATGAAGTTACGTTTCTTGCAAGTAAATAAAAACACAGGTTTTTAAAAAAATGAATGAGAAAAATTATTTTATTGCAATTTTCCACCTCATATTTATGTGAACTGGAATTTTTAACCCTCGCAACAATTAAGTGTAAAAGGAGAGGAACTCTTTAATGCCATGATAAGGAAATGAGAGTTTGTCTTTCAAATATAAGACCAAACACTGAAGAAATCGCAAGGTCTCATCAAGCTTTTGTTTCTCATTAACACAGGAATCAATAAACTTCATAGAGGTATGTTAAATTTGCTTTTGTTAAATGTGTTATTTTTTTAATATATATTTAACACTTAACTTAATAAGATATTAGTCCTATTTTGTATACAATGCGCTATCAAGTATCTGTAGTACTGTAAGTGCGCCCAGACTGTAAAAGTTTGAACCACTGACTTAATAACATATTAGTCCTATTTTGTATACAGTGCGCTATCAAGTATCTGTAGTACTGTAAGTGCGCCAGACTGTAAAAAAGTTTGAGAACCACTGACTTAATAACATATTAGTCCTATTTTGTATACAGTGCGCTATCAAGTATCTGTAGTACTGTAAGTGCGCCCAGACTGTAAAAAAGTTTGAGAACCACTGACTTAATAACATATTAGTCCTATTTTGTATACAGTGCGCTATCAAGTATCTGTAGTACTGTAAGTGCGCCCAGACTGTAAAAAGTTTGAGAACCACTGACTTAATAACATATTAGTCCTATTTTGTATACAGTGCGCTATCAAGTATCTGTAGTACTGTAAGTGCGCCCAGACTGTAAAAAAGTTTGAGAACCACTGACTTAATAACATATTAGTCCTATTTTGTATACAGTGCGCTATCAAGTATCTGTAGTACTGTAAGTGCGCCCAGACTGTAAAAAAGTTTGAGAACCACTGACTTAATAACATATTAGTCCTATTTTGTATACAGTGCGCTATCAAGTATCTGTAGTACTGTAAGTGCGCCCAGACTGTAAAAAAGTTTGAGAACCACTGACTTAATAACATATTAGTCCTATTTGTATACAGTGCGCTATCAAGTATCTGTAGTACTGTAAGTGCGCCCAGACTGTAAAAAGTTTGAGAACCACTGACTTAATAACATATTAGTCCTATTTTGTATACAGTGCGCTATCAAGTATCTGTAGTACTGTAAGTGCGCCCAGACTGTAAAAAAGTTTGAGAACCACTGACTTAATAACATATTAGTCCTATTTGTATACAGTGCGCTATCAAGTATCTGTAGTACTGTAAGTGCACCCAGACTGTAAAAAAGTTTGAGAACCACTGACTTAATAACATATTAGTCCTATTTTGTATACAGTGCGCTATCAAGTATCTGTAGTACTGTAAGTGCGCCCAGACTGTAAAAAGTTTGAGAACCACTGACTTAATAACATATTAGTCCTATTTTGTATACAGTGCGCTATCAAGTATCTGTAGTACTGTAAGTGCGCCCAGACTGTAAAAAAGTTTGAGAACCACTGCTTTACACCGTAGTAGCCTGATCTCCTGATCCTAAATATACTCTCTATCATCTGACCGTTTCTTCTCCACTGGTAAACATGTGTTATGGAGTATATGGAAGTAATATACCGAATGAGTAAAGTGTGTTTCCTTGAAAAATTCAGACACGATATTTTTCATTGCAGAATACAAGTCATTCTCGTCTCTTACTCTGAATGTATAAGAAGCAGGCGATATCCCGCACAAACAATCACAGATGCGGACTATGCTGATGACCTTGCACTTCTTGCAGATACACCGGCAAAGGCTGAATCACTGCTTCATAGCTTGGAGGAGGCAGCAAAGAATATAGGCCTCTATGTGAACTCCGGTAAAACAGAGTTCATGAATTTCAAAAATAAAGGAGACATCTCCACACTCGACGGCAAGCCTCTTAAGCCAGTAGAACAATTCACATACCTAGGTGGTAATATCTCCTCCACAGAGAGCGATGTTAATACACGAATAGCAAAGGCATTGGCGGCCACAAATAGATTATCAGTCATATGGAGGTCCGATCTCCCTGGCAAGCTGAAGCGACAGTTCTTCCAGGCTGTGGTGTGTCGGTGCTGCTGTATGGCTGCACCACCTGGACCCTGAAAAAGCGTCTTGAGAATAAGCTAGATGGGAGCTGCACAAGAATGCTGCGTGCAGTCTTGAATAAGTCATGGAAACAGCACCCCACAAGGAAACAGCTGTACGGTCACCTGCCCCCCATCTCACAAAACTATCCGAGTGAGACGGACAAGGCATGCAGGACACTGCTGGAGAAGCAGGGATGAACTCATAAGCGACGTTCTCCTGTGGAAGCCAACACATGGACATGCAAGTGTGGGGCGCCCAGCAAGGACATACATTGACCAGTTATGTAAAGATGCTGGATGCTCCGCAGAGGAGCTTCCAGGTGTAATGAATGATAGGGAGGGCTGGCGAAAGATTGTCATGGATGCCCGTGCTACATGCGCGACAGGATGATGATGATGACTCTGAATGTTTGAGATGAGCCTTGGAGATTAATATTATTAGTGTTATTCGGATTATTGTCCCCATCTTTTTGAAGGTTCCTTAGTCCGACAAGAAATACCTGAAGAAGGCCGGAGGGTATATCAGCCGAAACGTTGTACAAATAACAATGAAGATGGGGACAATAGTCCGAATAACACTAATAATACTATTCTCGTCTCTCTTGTTGATTTCAATTGTGATCTGGTCGAATTTCATATGGACACATTTCTCAACGACTCCGTACGAGTAGGATGTGACACTAGGTCAATTTCTTGAGTGAACAGGTTTCAATTCAGAGTTTTTCTTCAGCTAGACTTTCTTTAGTCTTGAGTTAACTCTTTCAAGGTTCCCTATATCTATTTATCCGACCCCCCGCATAAGCAGAGTGTGGCACAAGATCAGTTAATTTAAGTGGATTTTGATTTTCGCGTTTTCCTTCACCAATCCCTCTAAACGGATGAGACATGACACAAGGTCTATTTCTAGAGCGAACAGGTTTGAATTCAGAGTTTTCCTTCTCACGTACACACATACACTCTCTCTCTCTGTCACACACACACACACACACACACACACACACACACACATACCCCACACACGCATAACTCACACACGCACATCTCGTACACATGCATATCTTGAGCACATAACATATCTTACAAACATACACATTGCTAAAGTCATAAATACATTCAATCACATTACACTTCTTTGTGTACATCTCTCTGGCATCCCCCCTCTCTCCCTCTCTCTCTCTTTCTCTCTCTCCCTCTCTCTTACACACACACACCCATACACACACATTGTGCACACATACATATCTCGAACATACACTGTTTTACAAACACATTCACTCAAATAGACGCGCGCACACACACACACACACACACACACACTGTCTTTCTCACTCAAACACATATACACACATATTCTTACTAGGTTATCTATATATATTCACCTAACCACCGAAACTTTTTGCAGGTTTGAATTTAGAGTTTTCCTTCGCCAATCCCTCTGTTATGAAAGTCAATTTTTGGCTGGTTGACTAGAACAGATGCACGGCCATGACGTCTCTCGTCCGAATAGTCATATATTTGCGTGTTTGACGCATTCTGGTATTCTAATAGAATAAAATATGATCTCTAAAAAGAATGCCTTGTGTTGGTTCATTAAAAACAAAGTAATAACACAGGTCATTCCTCGCCCTGTCGCCTGGGGCGTTAGAATGCACCGACTGCACCTCTGCAGAGGGGTAAGACTCGCCCAAGTGGGCCACCTGTTGGCCGTGGGTCGACACCCGTGATGCTTAAGGATAGAGCCCAGGTGGATGAGGAGCTCATGACTTGCAATACTACACTTTGACCCTATCTTGGGCTAGACGGGCGGTCGGAAAGCCCCCTCCGAACAATCGACTGGTCACGTCAAGCCCTAGCACCTATATGATTGCTCCAACCCTATTGGTCTTATGACAAGCCCCAACCCCTTTTTATCATATGGGTGCAAGAAGGCGGTGGCTGCGGGTTTACATGTCCTGGGAATGACGTTAAACTCTATCTAATGGTGAGGTTCCAGTTTTGGAAGTTTGGGGAATGTGGAGCACCTGCTCATCACCATTGCTCCCTGGTCCACTATGACCCGGAGTGGTAGTACCTGTTAGGGTCCCATCTATGGGTTGAATAGAAAACATGAGTTTATAAACAAAATTGTATTATCCATTAAAAATGAAATTATTTCAAAACTTTGTCAGCATTAAACAATTTTTTTACCAATAGAAGTATTCGGCATTAAATTACCCACTGAGGTTGATATGCCATAAAACTAAACCAGAGCGGAGAGAACAGTGCATCCCAATATCAAGCCAAGAAGAATCCCAGATCCGAAAGAAACCATCACATAACAAGCCTAGATCCAATATAGAGAATCGACAGATAACAGGGAATCTGATACGATAGAAGATGAGTATAGGACGACGGGTATACTCAACACAATCAACAATATACAAAGATATACTTTACTAGAAGCGACTACTCGGCGTCTGATTGTTATTACAGAGTTGAGGAAGCATTGGACAGCAACAATAATTTCCTTATTGTGATGGGCGGTACAGATCATCATGATACAAATTATTCTCTTCCACGATTCAGGTGGGTTCCAGTCATCCACTTGTCATCATATATATTAATGAAGAAGGGTCTAAACTTTTAAATGATGCGTAGTGTGCGTCAATACCTCCAATCTACGTAGAAAAATAACCAAATATAAATATGTCAAATTAATCCCGAACATCGTGTATATATAGTCGAAACACGGTGTCTGTGGATCACTATATATATATATATATATATATATATATATATATATATACTCGCAAATATATGCACCCTCCGGGTGCAAGTATTAAAGTTTTAATGCAATAAAATATTATATTAAATTAGAAAGGCTAATAAAACTAAATAAGAATGCCGATAAAAAGATTTGAAACAGAGGTGGGTATAATCAAAAAATAGAACAACTGAAACTTACTCTTCCATCACTCTCGTCTTTCATCGGTATTTTTTCTAATTTAAGTATTTAGTTAAAAGAGGAAGTAAAGAATGAAATGACAGTTATTTTTTCTTGTTAATGGATTTCATTTAAGATTCATTGAAGAGATTTTTGCTTATATTCATTAAAATAAAACCAAGCAGTTATAAATCAATAATACCAAGCACATATTTATTAAAATCACATTTTTAATTTCAATATGCAAATTAGCCTTCCCGTTCACACTGTAAACCGCTATTTTGTTGTATATATAAATATAATTGCATGTTGTTAGTATGTAGATATGGTTAACAGTATTAATAATGTAAAACAATTTTATTTTGAGGTTTAAATAAGAATAAAATCATTGAGAATGTGATGTCAATAACTAAGGGAATTATGACTTGAGTAGTGATATAGTTTCGGTTACAGACAGAAAAACACACAATCTCCATTATAATAAGATATATATATTATATATATATATATATATATATATAGAGAGAGAGAGAGAGAGAGAGAGAGAGACAGACAGACAGAGAGAAAGAGAGAGAGACAGACAGACAGACAGACACCGTGTTTCGACGTGTCACGTCTCTATAGAGTGGCTAGAATTTGTAGGCTACATCCAGACTCTAACAGATTCATCATCAGTTAGAGTAATTCGGAGCGAGAATTTAACTGATAAATACATGCGTATTTATATGGGGGCTACAGAGGTAGATACAGATAGATATAAAGAGAATGAGGAGCGAGAGAGAGAGAGAGAGAGAGAGAAAGAAAGAAAGAAAGAAATATATACATATATATTATGTAGGAAGCGCGTTGTGTAATGGTTAAAGTCATGGGAAATGAACTCGTCGCCCCGAGTTCAAATCTTGGACGTGGTAATTGTATTTCCCTTAGCGCTAATACCCTTGGGAAAGGTATGAATCCTACTCTCCCTCCAGCTATGGGTAAATAGCAGGACAGACTGGGTTCTTTAACCATGGCTAGGTAACCAGTCTAGGAGAAGGAAAACTCTGAACTCAAACCTGTTGATCTCCGCTTAAGAAATTGAACTTGTGTCGTATCCTGCTCGTGCGGAGGAGTTGGTAAATATATATATATATATATACAGAGAGAGAGAGAGAGAGGGGAGAGAGAGAGAGAGAGAGAGAGAGAGGGAGAGAGAGAGAGAGAGAGAGAGAGAGAGAGAGTTTTAAAAATTCAAAAGTCTCTGCACCAAATTCTATACTTGCGAGAGGATATGTAAATACTCGGTGATTTCTCATTAATGTTGTCTCTCCATTTCTTTGATAGAGTACGCAATTTTCGAACCTATCTACGGGCAGGTGCATTTATGTGTCGACGCTGAAAAACCCTTGTAACACATTCCATCTTTGTGAGAGAATAGATAGATAACCAGATGTCTACTGAATTTATATTGCCGAAACATGAAAGGAAACTTAGGACGAAAAGTTGTTACTATGAACATACATTTCAAATTTGGAAACTCTACATAAAACTGTTAACATGGTTGGTTGGTTGGTCTATTGATTTTAACGGCATATCAACCCGTCCGGGGTTATGTCATGCCTAACGGTAAGGCTGTAATACATATCTGGTATTCATATATATACTTTTAGTAATTGGTTTTAACAATGTGTTAGCATTATTGGGGATTATGTTGTATGGTATTGATTTGTTTTATGTCTATATTCTATGGTATAATTTTATTTCCCTCAAAAAAAGAGAGAATATCCTCTATGTTAACATTTTCAAACAGATCTTTCATATTGTTTGCTTTAAAATAACTGTTTCTGATGTGAGAAAAAAACCCTGCATTCCATGAATAAGCGTTTAACTGTCAGGGGTGTTTGACATGTTTCACATTGTGGTTGTTGTTCTTGATTGAGTATATAGAAGTGTGTTAGTTTTGTATGACCAATGCATAATCGGGACACAATGACTTGTTCCTTTCTAGACTTCCTTAAAGCCGGTCTCCAGCCTCCCAAAGTGGGTTTGATTAGGAAGAGTTTATTGTGGATGTTGTTACTCCAGTGTTGCTGCCATTTTATATGAAGGAATCTATCAATTTTAGGTTTCAAGTCAGTACATGGTAACTTGAACTTCAGGCGTTTAGTTATTCTGTGGGTAAGACCAAGTCTGTATTAAGTTTGGGCTCATTTGGTTTATCCTTGTAAGACAAGTGTTATAGTGATCCTTGAAATCCTAGGTAGAAAACTGTAGTTTCAGTAGATACTCTTTGTAGCAGAATGTATGCTGTATGCCTTGAAATCCTTGTTAGAAAAGAGTGTAGTATTAGTAGTTCTATTTGTATGACTTGTCTGTAAGGCTTGATCGCAGAAAGTTCAATTTGCAATTGATTTCAGGACAATTACCAACGATCTTAAATGTGTTCTTTATGGGTTTCTCATACGTTTCTCGTTGGCCAATGTTTACCGGAAGTGCCTGTCATAAATAAGGGTTGAAATTAACCCAACAAAAACTCCGCCCTGTCGGTGGAGCGTTAGAATGCACCGACTGCACCTCTGCAGAGGGGTAAGACTCCCCCCAATGGAGCCACCTGTTGGCCGTGTGTGGCGACTTGTGATGCTTAAGGATAGAGCCCTGGTAGATGAGCAGTTCATGACATGCAATACTCCACTTTGGCCCTATATTGGGCTAGACGGGCGGTCGGAGAGGCCCCCTCCGATCAATCGGCTGGTCACGTCAAGCCCTAGCACCTATATGATTTTCCCAACACTATTGCCCTTATGGCAAGCCACTACCCCTTTTTATCATATGGGTGTTAGAAGGCGGTGGCTGCGGGTCTACATGTCCTGGGAATGACGTTAAACTCTATCCGATGGTGAGGTCCCAGTTTTGGAGGTTTGGGGAATGTGGATCATCCCTTCATTACCATTGCTCCCTGGTCCACTCTGACCCGGAGTGGTAGTACCTGTTAGGGTCCCATCTATGGCTTAAATAGAAAAATGTATTCATAAAAAAATTGTATTATCCATTAAGAATTGATTTATTTCAAAACTTTATCGGCATTAAATGACCCACTGAGGTTGATATGCCGTAAAACAAACCAAACCAAACCAAACCAAACCAACAAAAACTGTTTAACAAACTCTAAAAGGATGATCAACAACATCTTCCCTAGGTACCATTTTCATTTTTCGGGCCGTTTCCTTATCTTTATTGTGGTATGTAAAAAATTGTCAGCCGCTGAATCCTCCGGATTTCTTCAGGTGTTCCCTGTTTATCCGATAATAGCAATGATCCAACCATGAAAACCATTTTGAATAGGTGACTGCTGATCAAACAAGATGTCGAAGAACTTTTGAAAATGGTTTCCCAGGTTGAATATTTGCTATACTTGGATAAACGGGGAATACCTGAAGAAAGCCAGAGTGTAACATGACCGAAACGCGATGTTTTTATATACATAAAAAAGGCTGAAGACAACGGTCTGAAAAATCAATATAATACACATCGCGCCTTATCTAAAAAATTAAACAAATAAAATATTCCCAACATTAATATCTAGCATCGCAAAGAAAAAAATATAATATGATTAGTTTTAGTATAAGAATGCACTGTGTTAGGAAAAGCCTAAAAAAAACTTATTTGCAATGTAGCAATCATGTCTTCAAATTCCTGTCCCTTTCTTGCGATATGAAAGACATAACCACGCATCCCTGTCCTGTGTTCACAATTAACGTGGGACGTTGCACACAACAACAAGCTATACTAGCTATCACATTACCCAATAAGCCTGTTCCGACACTAGAATTCGGTTGACATGACACATGGTTAAAATGTGCAATTTATCTTGTCCCGCACAGTTTAAAGTTCGAATGTGGAATTCGGTTGAAGCCATTAGCTCTGCCCTGCATTAAATAAAACTATCCTTTGTTCTACTTACGAGTACGTCTTTCATTCATTATTATCATTTCGGACCATATAATATTTAGGCACCCCTTCCACAATCTCGACTCACAAGGACATTTTTCTAATTTACACCGTCAAAATCTGGTTGTTTGTTAGGGGTTAGGGTTAGGGGTTCGGGTTAGGAGTTGGTTTTGTAATATTTTTAAAAATCTAAAAATCCTTTAGTTAACAATTAACTGGATTTTGACGGTGTAAATGGAAAAAACGTACCCACGAATCGAGATCGCAAAAGGCGTGCCTAAAGTTCATATGGTCCATAATTTCTTCTACGTTAAAAACGTAACTCATTGCATATTTAGTCACTCTACATCAGACCGTTTTTTTCTAGATCATCTGCACAGTCTGCATCAGTAATAAGCGGTTTAGCTCAGTTGGTAGATCATAAGGTTCCTGGTTCGATACTGGCCTTCGCCTATTCAGCATATGAGTAGCACAGGGATCTGTGCGGTAAATTGAGGAGCTGATGGTAGGTATGGCGCTCTACTTCAGACGCAAAAAGAATCTCCTTGGTCTAGCGCTAGTGAAAAAAGGATATATTCCCTCGCTGTCTGGCTGATACCGACATTAGGCCGACCGGACGAGTTTTTAAAAAATATGGTCGTTCTACTCTGGTATATAAATGGCGACAGGAGAGAGGAGAGGAGAGGAAATGGGCACTCACTTGTTCTGCTTAATCGACGGCCATTTTTTTCTGGGATGATTCTTCCTTCTTCAACTGACTTGTCTGTCCTTATTTCTTGGTTTGTAATAAATAAGCAATGTTACACACTGGACCCGTCAAAGAACACAAACACTTGTATTTAGGAAAACATAAGATGATATGTTTATTTTCTCGGTTGTGTACAACTGAGAGTCGTTGGCAGGGTTACGCAAACGTGGAGCCTTCGGGAGTTCTCTCTCAAGTGATCTCGAACCTGATCGTTGTCTGTCTAATCAATCTCCACGGGCTTCTTTTATTGTAGTCTGACCCCCGGTGTCACGCCTGTTTGACCCTGACATCTACGCAGTTTTTTTCTGTAGACACACCTTTTCGCCCAAGCAGTCGGTTTTCATTAGCTATGGGCTACGGCTACAGATTCCTGCGCCTAAACCATGTCAAATGAACACCTGCATTTTTACGTGCAAAAGGTCAGCTCAGGGCCACATCCTGTTTTCGTTTCCAGCCTGCGCCTGACATTCACGTATTTCCTATGGGCAGCCCCGGTTCTCGGGTGCACTGATCAGGCAATATAGCCCAAAAGGATTTTCAATCGCGCTGTGAGAAGTTGATATCTTAGGAAACACGAAAGTTACGTCTGCTTCCAATTGGACACATGGCGTAGGGGATATAGACGTTGCCTTAATATAGTTCTAAGTGACAGTTATCTCTAGGATGCATGTTCAATCCCGGTCAAGGGCGACAGTAATATAGAATAATTAACACAGCTTAATACTTGTACCCAGCCATGGTTGACGGAATGCGAACAGTCTACACCCGTGGATTGAATAAAGGGTTAGATTCGAAGTTCCGTGAATGCTCCCGATTACCCCATGAAGGTTCCCGAGTTCAAAGAGAAGCTTTCCAAGTTCGCGGATGGGGTTCCCGAGTTCGACAAGGTTTCTGAGTCCGAAAAGAAATACTCGAAGAAGGCTAGAAGGCACACCGTCCGGAACGCTGTATAGATAACAATAAAAATGAGGACAAGAGTCCGAATAATACAAATAATATAAATAGATTTCTGCATCTTTGAGTTTGAGTTTTGTTTAATGGCATATCAGCTTCTGTGGGTCATTTAATACTAAAAAAGGTTATTTTGGATTTCAGTCT
>CM042158.1:61955576-61975576 GCA_023376005.1 Doryteuthis pealeii | reverse complement strand
TGTCAAGCTACATATAGGCAAATATAAACCCACTATCAAGGATATTGAGCACTATCTGTTTAGAAATATAACACTTCTCCTATTATCTAATATATATATATATATATATATATATATATATATTAATAATTAATAAGTCATCCACAGACACGTGTTTCGGCATATCATGCCTCTTCAGTGTGGCTAGACACAACTATCCTTGGGTAGGGTTCGAACTCAGACTGACCGCATGGTAGTCCGATGTCTTATCCCCCGCCCACTGACAGCTGATGCGGGACTGGTGTTTTTAAACTATTAAATACATACGAATGTATGTATCATTCGGTCACTGAGAGATCAAATTTCCGGAGAAATGATATATATATATGAATGTATACAGTCTTGATCTACAGATTCCATCCCGATATTTACAAGTTAGCCTAAAAGCTTTAAAAGATCGAAAATAAATTCACCAGACATGATATTTGCGTCTTGTTCAACACCGTATGAAAAGAGAAATGCCACACACACACACACACACACACACACACATATATATATATATATATATATATATATATATCATCATCATCATCATCATCATGACACACTGTTGGCACGGATAACCATGACAATCTCTCACCATCAGTCTCTATTGCTTATCAATCTCGGGCGGTCGTCTATGCAGCATCCTGTATCCGCACAGAGCTGATCAATGTATGTCTTTGCTGGTCGGCCCACACTGGCGTGCCTATATGCTAGCTTCCAGAGGTGGACGTCGCTTATGAGTTCGTCCTTGCTTCTCCAGCTGTATCCTGCGTGTCTTATCCGTCTTACTCGGATGGTTTGGGTGATATGTGGCAGGTGACCATATAGCTGTTTTCTCGTTGGGTGTTGTTTCCACGCCTTGTTCAGGATCACCCGCAGCATTCTTGTGCAGTTCCCATTTACTAGTTTATTCTCTGGTCGCTTCGTTAGGGTCCAGGTGGTGCAGCGATACAGCAGTACTGACACGACAACGGCCTGGAAAAACTGACTTGTTGTTCTGGTTCCAACGGGAGAAAATTTGATATTTTATGAAAAGAAGAAGGTCCGCAAAATTATTCTATTATAATAGAAAAGTTGCAGAAACACACACAACCTATCAAATATCGGACATATTCTGCCGAAATAATAACTCAATGCCTGAAGAAGACAACAGATCAGAAACACGTGTCGCGTATGTAAGATAAAAAGAATAAAAACAATTTTCTGATAACATAATACATTTTGCGGACCTTCTTTCTTTATTAATAATATATATAATATATATAATATATATATATATATATATATACTATATATATATAGAGAGAGAGAGAGAGAGAGAGAGTTAGTTAGTTAGTTAGTAGCAAAAGCAAGGAAAAACTACTCATTGAATTGCTACTTCCTGGTGAAATCTTTAGAGTGTATGACAGTGTACGAGGGCTGTCCTGATTGTTATACTTACGTTTTATTTCTGTATAAACAATAACAGATACGAGAACCCCAGTAAGATCTTTGGACAGAGTCCATTTTCACTGACCCGACAATATAACTGGCCTCTAAGTAACTGATATTGTTTACACGTTTCGCCAACAATTAACTTGCATGCAGTGCTAGCAAGAAGAAACCTCGAAAAGTAATTTTATCTACTTTATTATGATGTCCAATAACATCACACGCAGGTGTCGATGGTGTGGCAATACAGGTGAAAATTACTCGTTAACAGGCCATATAGTTTCTGCCTTGTTACAGAAGGCAGCTGGGGGCCATACGCAATGCATAAGCTGGAAAAAAAGTGTGTCCACTAGATTCATTCATGCGGACACACTTGCATCTATGGTATATTCACCCACGCATGGTGGTAATTTACTCAGAACAAACAGGAGGGTTGAGTTACGCGATAGATAATGGTCTTCACCATAGGTACCAAATATATGAGAGACAATACGCCTTCAATACAACTGTCAAGCCAGGAAAGATTGGGTGTGCTGATAAGATCATCCACGCAAACCGGGCCGGTGAAAGATGGATTACGTCAGTGATTGATGCTACATAATCAATGTGGTAGCCTATTTATTTTGTATTGTTGTGTAAAAATGTTTAAATGTACTTGTTTACAGGTAATTCGTAAGCAGAGTCATGTAAATTACCATAGATTTTGACGGACAGATTTTGAAACTTTATTCACGAATAGCATCACATACTAATTGGTAGAGTATTACATGATAGTACAAGATTGAGGAAAATGCTTAACAGTTTAGTTATTTGGGTTTAAGCATTCCAAGAAGCCGCACAGATAAAAGAGCATTTCTCTGAGTTCTCGACGTGTTGTAATGTTGGGTCTTGGAGAATAAAAAGATTAAAAATCGTGTTTCTGTTTGGATTAAAAACGAAGATAATATGGACTCGGAAAATACGACCCAAGAAACACACCAGACAACCCAAGACGGCCTAAATGATGAAAAGAGAATTGAACTCAATTCGGTCAGCGTAGCAGATCTGGATTGAAGATTGTTGCAACCTAACAAATGTAACTAAATGAGGAATAACCAAAAGGAGGCTGGACACAAAATGGAATCTTATAACATTTACAAAATACAATAGTAACCAGTGCCGTGGAGAAAGGTAAACCATTCTTAGTGGTATAAATCTATTTAATATAATACTTCCGTATTTATGAGGATTGGGACATGCCCGTTTATGTTCATAGGTAAGGTATATGACATAGGCAAACCCCCGACCCTTTTATCACATACTTGATAGAAGTGACTGAAGGTCTTAAGTGTCCTGAGTATGACATTAAGCTGCATATACTCATGGAGCTCTTGCTCAGAACCTGTTGATTGTCTCGAGTATATTTTCTTATGGTGATGTAACCTGACAAATGTTACTAAATGAGAAATGAAATGGTACCTTTATAAAATTAACAAAAATTACTCGATAGCGGCGTCAAGAACGGTAAATCACTGCTAGTGGTATAAGTCTATTCGGTCAATACAAGACCTCCGTATTTATGAGGATTGAGACATACCCATTAATGTCCATGGTTTTGGTATATACCCAACCCATGGACATTAATGGGTATGTCCCAATCCTCTAAGATATACGAAAATAAGATAAGATATACGAAAAGGAGATAAGATAATATGAATAATAAAAAGAGTATCCATATGATGCAGCCTTCCATTGGCCTGGAATGCATGATTCTGTTCATTTTTCACCTACAAAAAGGGAATGCTTAATTCTTGTATTTTTTGTTACATTTTTAGGCATAAAAAATAAATTAAATTCATTTTATCCTTTTAACTCAACAAATCAATTTTCAGTGTTTGAAATTAAGAGTGAATGCCAGAAAGAGACTGACAAGCAAGCACGACGCCAATCTTTTAGTTAGCCGGAAAGCAGCCGGCGTTTCTTTCTTTCCTCTCCCAGGTTTGACAATTAACTTATAGGCGGGAGTGTCATAAGTTTATTAGATCTAATTATACAGATTCTGTTGTTATCATAAACATTTCTATATATCTGTGTCTTTCTGTGGAGAACTACTACAGATGATCGGACAGCCAAATAAATTGTTGACAAACAATAGTTGCGCTCGAATTTGTTTTTAAAGTCAGCACCCCGGATCTTCATTTAACGTCGTTTTTACCACACGAAGAAACGAGCTCAAAAAAAGAAAAAAAGAAACAAAAGACTTAGTTCGTTACACAGAGTTAGAGAATTGAAAACAATGTGGAATATGAGGTTGTGTTACATAATCTATGCATAGATTATTGTCAACCCCCTGTATTCTGAAGGGATGGCCCCTTTTCATATCATGGGCGGACTTTCCATGGAATATTACAGAAGGCCCGCGAAATACATGAAGTCACGTGGGACCTGATTGGCTCTCAGTTTCAGCTTGGGCGTCAGGCAGAGAATATATTTTTGCTTTAGCTGGAGCTTACTGCACACGTGCGTTGTGTTAGTTAGAGTAATATGTTTAGTTAAGCAAATAAAAGTTTAAATGCATAATATGGTTTTGTGGTTGATGAATGTATTGGCAACAAGACTGACCTAGAAGAAGAAATGAATCAAGGATGAGCAACCAGCAAGAACAGAGAAATGGAAGACCAGACACGAAGTCCCCAAGACTAGGTCCAGACGCTGGAAGAAGAACGTAAGATACCAAAGATGAACAGAAGAAAAATAGAAGTAGAAAGAGTATACAACAGGTGAAAGTGATACCAATTATAATTAGTGCACTCGAAAAAAAAACTGGAAGAACTGGAAATCACAGGAAGAATTGAAACTATCCAGACAACAGCATCGTTGAAATCATCTGGAATACTCAGAAGAGTCTTGGAGATATGAAGAGCCTTATTGTCACTTAAACTCCCGTGAAAGCTTAGCGGAAGAGAAAGACTAATAATAATAATAATAATAATAATAATAATAATAGTAAATGTAGATTATGTGGAAAATAGTAAATGTAGATTATGGGGTAATAGAGATGAGACTGTAATCCATGTACTATGCGAATGTAGCAAATTAGCACAAAGGGAGTACAAAACTAGACACGACTAGGTTGGGAAGGTAATCCACTGGGAATTATGCAAAAACTTAAATGTTGACCATACAACAAAATGGTATATGCATAAACCAGAATCTGTTCTTGAGAACGAAACGCATACAATTCTTTGGGACTTTGAAATAAAAAGGGATCATCTTATCTCAGCAAGAGGACCAGACCTAGTGTTGATTAACAAAAAGGAAATAACTTGTCAACCGGTGGATTTTGCAGTTCCAGAAGATCACAGGGTGAAGCTAAAAGAAAAGGAAAAAATGGACAAATACTTGGACCTTGCCAGAGAACTGAAAAATTTATGGAATATGTAAGTCAAAGTTATACCAATCGTAATTGGTGCACTTGGAACGGTCCCAAAAGGATTGGAAAAGGATTTGGAAAGTCTGGATATCAGAGGAAGGATTGATACCATCCAGAACACTGCACTGCTGCAATCTGCCAGAAGAGTCCTGGAGACCTGAGGAGACTTGCTGTCAGACTCCAGTGAAAGACCATCAGCTAATGCTGATGTGAAAACTCAAAAGGAGTAAATAATAATAATAATAATAATAATAATAATAATTATTATTATTATTATTATTATTATTATTATTATTATTATTATTATTATTATTATTATTATTATTATTATAAACGACTGGGTTGGAAAGGTGATCCACTAGGAATTATGCAAAAAAATAAATGTTGACCATACTACATTATATTGTATGTATAAAACAGAATATGTTATTGAGAATGAAACACATAACATTTTCTGGGAATTTGAGATAAAGACGGTCGCTTTATCCCAGCCAGAAGACCAAGCATGGTATTAATTAACAATTTATATATTGAATATAATAATAATTTGTTTGCACTGTTATATGGTGGCATATGTTATATGACCCGAAATTAATGTTGTAGATTCTATAGAAATAAATCTGAGAATTCACATTTGGAGCGACCTTCGTATATGAGCTTGGATTATGGAAGTAGAATCATATATTTTCTCATAAATGCTTTACGGCAATCTTTTCTTGCTCTATGCTTACTAGTATGGCGCAAAACTCTACCGGAATAATGTGATGTAAAAAGTAATTACTACTTACGGATCCATTATTTATTTCTCCCAATCTCCATAAATACAACGCGCACTTTTTTCATTATTCTTTTATTACTAAACCGAGTATATCTAACATTTCTCTTCCAGTAAGAAAATATTAAAATACGTCTACTCTATCCCGGAGAGGGTTAATATTCAATCACAAATAAGAGAATTCTGGATATGCCAATAAGCTCCATCCGTTTGTGAGGCACCGATTCTTGCGTTCTTTGTCCTGTATATAACTCTTTCGTTACGAATATTCCCAATTTGACTCGAACTGGTAATACCGGGTATCATCTAATTTGTAAGTCAAATAGATATGTCTTAAAATTATTAGAATTGGATGATTCTAGCATAACCTTTGGTTGGTTGGGTTTTACGGCATGTCAATCCTTGTTGGGTTATTTTATGCAAAAAATGTTTTGTTTATTCATTTGTAATGTGTATTCATCTTTCTTTTCTTTTTTTAAAACTCAATGTAATTTCTTTTTAAACACATTTTCTTCTATTTAACCCATAGATGAGACCCTAACAGGTACTACTAGTCCGTATCAGATTGAACCTGGGAGTAATGGCAATGGAGGCGTAATCCATACTCTCCAGAGCTCCAAGATTGGAACTTCACCATCAGATGCAGTTTAACGTCATACCCAGGACACCAGACCCTTTGGATATGCCGCAATATGATTATTTAATTATTACAACGTTTGATATATTTACTTAAGAGCTATTGTAAAAACGTTCAATATACAAAAAGTATAATAATCTTGATTCAACTCTCTGTCTCACTTTTTTCTTTCTTTTTATCTTTGCATTGTGTTCGATTTTTAAAAATTAGAGTTATCGCTTCCTCGCGGTCACCCTTCTCTCTACATTTCCCCTACGCTCTTTCTTTTTTTTTATTATATTTAGTCTGTAACACATGTCCTTTTCCTTCCATTTTTTCTTCTTATGATAAAAACGGAAATGTCCATTATTTAGCCGAGGTGAAGACTGTCATCAAAATAGGTAGTTTTACTTCTAGGTCGGCTTGTAATTTGGTCAAAATAAATAGATAAAAACGGAACTTTCGAAAGGTTTCGAGAAATACAAGAACCGGAAGCGGATATGCTCTCTCACCGGAGGAGGAAGAATATATAGGTGACGGTTCGGTGTTTGAAGTTGGGAGAAGAGGCAGCGACTCGGGAAGAGACATGTCATTGATTGCACGTCCCGCAAGGTACGGGGATTGTTCGAATGAAGAATCCCTATTGATAGAAAAGATTAGTCAGTCTTAGTTAGTCTGACTAGACTACCAATGCTTGCGTGAGCAAGTAATAAAACTGACGTTCTGAATAGACACCAACTGTGTTCGAGTGGTGATTTTGTATGCATGTTTGCGTCTGGCTTTATGCCTTTTTACTTATACCTAAGGGAACATGTAGCGTAAATGTTTCTGGTAGCTGTCTATGTTACATGAATAATAATAATAATAATAATAATAATAATAATAATAATAATAATAATAATAATAATAATAATAATAATAATAATAATATCGCGGTAGAAGCACGGTTATCCATAAACATCTCCCGCCACCCATCCTTATAATTCCTTGCTTCTTGAAGGTCCACTGTGCAGCATCTAGTATCCGCGCAGAGCTGGTCTATGTATGTCTTCCCTGGACGGCATGCCCATGTGATGGCTTCCCCAGAAGAACGTCACTGATAAGTTGATCCTTGCTTCTTCAGTAGTGCCCAGCGTAACTTTTTCGCCTCACACGGAAGGTTTATGTGATATGGGGCAGGTGGCCGTACAGCTGTTTTCTCGCGGGGTGTTGCTTCAGTGTCTTGATTAAGATTGCGTGCAGAATTCTTGTGCAGCTCCCATCTAGCTTATTCTCCAGGCACTTACTGTCATGAATGGTTTAGGTTGGGTCGATGTCATCGGTATCTATCGGTGGCTGTTTAGTTAACTCATCAATAGGCGCTAATCTTAGAGATGAGGAGCAAAACCATTGACATGAGTAACAAATATGAATATTTAAAACCATAAGAATTTATATAAATTATCATTAAATTAGAATAAATATAAATGTTGAGAATAGTAACTTAAAAAATTATTATTATATACAAATAATGGTAGTTATGAACTTTTGTTTAGTAAATAAGGGTGTCCCAGAAAAAAAAAGGAGCCACAAATTTTGTAATAAAACTGTTAATTTTAACTAGGGGATTAGGGTTACGGTTAGGATTTAGGGTTAGGGTTGGGGTTGGGGGTTATAGTTATGGTTAGGGTTGGGGTTAGGGTTAGGGTTTGGGTTCTGTTTTTTCTGGGTCAACCTGTACAGGGTGACCCGAAATAAAAACAGAACCCAAATTATTTATTTATCCATTAAACTAACCCTAAACCCTAAACCCCAACACTAACCCTAGCCCTAACCCTAAACCCCCCTAGTTAAAATTAACAGTTTTATTATAAAATTTGTGGGTTCTGTTTTTTTCTGGACACCCTAATTTACTAAACAAAAGCTCATAATTACCCAAATAATAATCATTGGTTACTTGAAGGAATACCATTATAAATTCGTGACTTGTAACAAGTAGTTACTTGAAACCATTAAGTAGTTGAAACTATGTGTCACTGAAACCATAGGAATGCTAAAGAATACTATTTCCGGCATTAAATAACGCGACAATGCAGGATTTGTATAAAACCAACAAACCAACCAACCAACATTTAAGATGGCCTCGTATACCAAATATTTGTCACAATAAACAATTCTGTCGAAATATAGGTGGGAGGTTAACGACAAACATTTGGCAAAACATTAAGCAAAAATATTCAATTTTAAAAGTGCCTATGATTACAAGTAGGTTTTCTAGCGGTTCTTCCAAATACACCTGTCCAAGCCAAATCTCTACACCATAGCCTGGAGCAGGCAGCAAAAGTCATCGGCCTCTACATTAACTCATATGCAACAGAATGTACGAGACTGAGTCAAATAGTAATGCCATTTTGTTTAGGACAGGTATAATTACCAATACAGGAACATGTATCATACATCAAAATGCTGGTTCTCTGGCGGCAAGGAAGATAACGCTTCTGGGCCCAAATCGATCCCAGCAGGGGCAGACAACCGCTACACTGTGTACCGTTGGAAAGTAAGGACGATCACAAAGGTGACTTTCTCCTGTTGACTCCGGGTTACATGGATGGTTATCTATGATTTTAGGTTTCATGCACACCTTTAATCCGTAAGTACCGTTTTCCTCTATCAAATCCTCTCATTCACCTACAAGCACCCTTTCTAACTGTTGATAATGTCCACTAAAATTTCATAATTGTTGGAGATATCCCTCAATATAGCACATTCACTACGTATATCGATTTGATATATCCCTGTAACATGCCCAACACGGAGGGCTATATTATATACAACGGGCAATATACAATAACATGATAAACCGTAACATAACACTATATATTAATTCAATATTAACAACATAGTAGAATGATAGAATGATGGTTTATGTACTGTGTTTAATTATATCGCGTACTGTAGCGGTTTTGTTATTGGTGTCAAGTTTCTACCTTAGTAAATATATATTATTATTATTATTATTATTATTATTATTATTATTATTATTATTATACTAATATCAATATTGGGCTATAATTATGTTATCAGCATCTCGTAATGGGTAAATATTGTGTGTAAAATCGCATTATAGGTGCCATAATAATTTATGCTAGTTGTTTATTATGTAATGATGTTATAGTGCATTTGGGTTATTGCAATTTATGATGATATGTGGTGTACAATTCAGATAATTCGTTATCCACTATATGCATTTACGTATGCACATAGAACATGTGACAGAGAACACGAGGTGAGTGGCGAACGTCAAGGCCTGCCGTATTCTCGAAGGAAGTGGGCTAGGCTTTGCCTGACATGCAGGACTGTGGAATCGAACCCGCTTCCTTCAGAATGCGAACGGGCGACACATTGGCACCGATGTCAAGATGCTACAGTCCCGGATGTAAGCGCCAGGTGCCCGGATGATAGGTACGAGGATTCCGGCGGCCGGGATTAGCTCAACAATCTCGTGTGTGGGGCGCAGACACCCGGATGTTGAAGAGAAACTAGTACAAGTAAAAGTGGGGTGACGGCAGGAATCGAGTTGCGATTTTGAGTTGCTGAAGATTTTACGACGACAGATTTTTCAGCTGCTGAAGATTTTTGAGTTGCTAGAGATTTACGACGACGACGGATTATTTGCTGCTGAAGATTTTTGAGTTGCTAAAGATTTACGACGACGACGGATTATTAGCTGCTAAAGATTTTTTGACGGCGGCGATATTGTTCCCCCTCCTTTCAACAAGTCGAATATTTATTTTTCCCCTGCTATTTTTTTTATTTCTAGCGAACAATAATATGAAAATACATCACAATCTTATATATGCATATAATACACTAGTTCAGCATCCATAAAACAATAGTGTAGATGATTTTTTTACTCTCCCTCGTAAAAGGGGAATAGATAGATGTTTTTAATAACCAAAATAATTTCATATGTGTAACTGGTATGTATTATTTAATTTTATGTGTAATTAGTTGGGGAAGACAGACTACTACGTCTGGGAGAAGGACTCATTTGTTGGTTAGTTGGTTGGGTTTTACGGCATGTTAACCCATTAACTCATTTTATGCCGAATATGTTTTTGTTTTATTCATTCTTGATGGGTACTCCATTAGTTTTAAAACATTTTAAAAACATTTTGATGGGACCCTAACAGGTATTACCACTCCGTATCAGAGTGGACCTGGGAGCAATAGTGATGGTGGGGTACTCCCCATTGCGCAGGCCTCCAGAACCGGAACCTTACTATCATATAGAGTTCAACGTCATACCCAGGACATGAAGATTTTCAGTCACCGCCTTCTCGTAATTATAGGATAAAAAAAGGCTGGGGGTTGCTATAAGGGCAATAGAGTTGGGACAATCATATATTTGCTAGATTTTGACGTGACCATCCCGGGATCTGGGGGGGGACTTCTCTGCAAGCCTGTCTAACCAAAGTAAAAAGCAATTTCACCCCCATAAAAAGACTACCTGCTACATAACTGCATGGCCTTGTTTATAGAAGTGGGGGATATATGGGCGAAATAGACCTTCCAATCAACAAGCTCCCGCCGAGGGGGAACCAAAAACAAGCGAGTTCTTCTCACAAGCCTGTTGGTCAACACATTCTTCGTCGTCGTAGTCGAAATAATCTTTAGCAGTTCAAAATCAAATTTCCTATTTAGTTTGGTTTCTGTTCGACTAAAATCCATTTCTTTACTAAAAAGCGCTTCGTCGTCGACTGCTTCTGCTGCTGCTGACTGCGCAGCGCTCGACTCACTTGTTATTTTATGGGCATATTAGCCAAAAATCCGGGCTCATCAGTCGAACCTCGCGTCCGTCCAGTGCCCAAAACGCATACGGGAGGACGCGAGTTCGATCCCGACAGGCAAGACAATGTCTTGCTCTTTTTCCTTTCTCGTTCTCCGTCACACTTGTATTCTTCAAGGGCACGAGACACATTTACGCTAAACGTTTTACAGTTACATTAGTGGGTAAGTGTCATTATATTAAATTGTGTGTGGTGGAAGCGTCCCATAGATTTCGTGTCGAAATCACGTCGTACGTTTTGGTTAAGTTAGCAGATTGACACCAGATAAAATATGTTTTAATATCTTTTGACAATTGGCGAACGTAACGTTCGTTTTCACGAAGGCCTCGTAGCAAAGGATAATGCATCATTGTCTGGTCTTATTACTGCCGTTTTAACACTATTAGCTAATAAACGTCACCGTTCTCACGAACTCGTCTGCGTAAAGAGAAAAGATTTGTGAAGAGAGAAATGCAATAAACCTTTCCCAAACTTTCATTGCAGAAGTTTTGTGAGCAAAACCTGGTCATTTAGAAATTATTACTTTTGTTGCTTAATGAAAATGTCTGGCAAATCGTTCATTTGCAGGCAAAATTCATTAAAATATAATTGGTTATATATATTTATATATATATATATTATAATATATATTGTGTGTGTGTGTGTGTGTGTGGTGTGTGTGTGTGTGTGTTGTGTGTTGGTTCGTGTATATGTGTTTGTGGAAAGATATGGTAATAAAACCGACGGCAAGTAGAAATTAGACCAAGTAGAAAAAGCATTTGGGAGTCAAATGTTGATTCGCTTAAATTTACTATCTCATCTCTTATTATAATGGAGATTGTGGGTTTGTCTGTCTGTAACCGAAACTATATTACTATACAAGTCACAATTCTCTTTAGTTATTTACATCACATTCTTCATGATTTTATTTTTATTTAAACCTCAATTATTAATAAAATTGTTTTACATCATTAAGACTATTGACCATATCTAACATACTAATAACATGCAATTGTATTTATATATACAACAAAATAGCGGTTTACATTGTGAATGGGAAGGCTAATTTGCATATTGATCCTAAAAATTTGATTGTAATAAATATATGCTTAGTATTATTGATTTCTAATTGTTTGGTTTTATCTTAATGGACATGATCAAAAATCTAGGGAATAAATCATAAAAGAAATCCATTGACAAGAAGAAATAACTGTAATATTATCCTTTACTTTCTATTTTAACTAAATAGTTAAATTAGGAAAATTTACCAATGAAAGACGGGAGTAATGGAAGATGATGGAAGAGTTAGTTTCAAATTATATTTTTCGATTATACCCCCTCTGTTCCAAATCTTTTTATCTACATTCTTATTCGGTTTCATTAGCCTTTCTAATTTAACATGATATCTTATTATATTAAAACTTAAATACTTGCACCGGGAGGGTGCATATATTTGCTAGTCTTAATAATAGATGGACGGTGTGGTAAACTATTTTAGTGGTTTATAGAAATACTGCATTAGTATTAACCTACGATGAATGATACTTCAAATAGAGTCACATACTTTTGTCAAGCAATGTAATTCTTAACGCAATCCCCGTATTGAGATATTGAGATTTGTTTTGATTAGTTAAACAGGAGAAATGTCAAGCGAATAAAGACCACTGAAAGCATTTCTCCGCTACATTTGGTGAAACATTTTACCTCTGACCCCACTTGGGTGTTTTATTAAACAAATAATCCAAGAAGATAAATGTATTCTAGATGGTGAAGTCGATGTTAAAAAGTTTCGGTTATTTAAGCCTTATGTCAGGACATTAGGATGAACAAATGTGGTCTAAACAGTGAAGGAAATCTTTGGCATTTTTGGCAAAGGATAAATCAAAATGTACGGGGAAATATATTTTGATATGCGCGATGCTCTTATTAAGCCAAACTGATTTGAATTGTAAAATTGTTCCAATTTAAACTTCTACTCTGAGTTTCATGTATTTATAATATTCATTTGATTAATATTCATTTTTAACATAGTGTGATGCTGATAATAAAAAAGGGCAGGTAACCAAGAAGAGTGAAAATTTTTTTTCTTCTTTGTAAACGTTTTGTTGTTACTTTTACAGTAAATTAAGCATATTACCCTCATCCACTCTCTCTCTCCCTTTCTCTCTCTCTCTCTCTCTCTAATAATATATATATATATATATAGAGAGAGAGAGAGAGAGAGAGAGAGAGAATGAGAGAGAGAGAGAGAGAGAGTATATGTACTGCCTAAGCTAGTACAAATACATATACTATATATATATATATATATATATATATATATATATGAGGTTAAGTAAACAAACAAATGTGTTTTTTTATGGCTTTAAGCCGACAATTTTTGGGGGATATGTGCTTAATTGAAGTCATACCTAATTTTGAAAATTGATTAATTAATAATTAATGAATTTAGGCGGGCATATATGTTCAAATGTGAATATATATAATATATATATATATATATATATATATATATATATATATATATAGAGAGAGAGAGAGAGAGAGAGAGAGAAAAGAGAAAGAGAGAGAGGGGGAGTGTGTGTGTAATTAGCACAAACTCTCTCTCCCCTCCCTCTCTCTCTCTATATAATAGATATATATAAGATAGAGAGAGAGAAAGAGAGAGAGAGAGAGAAGAGAGAGAAAGAAAGAGAGAGAGAGAGAGAGAGAAGAGAGAGATCCTCGCCAGTTAATATATATATTCCAAGCTTCCTAGCATCTTGGAAATTTAATAAAATATTCTCTAGCTTTATTATATCTCGGTAAACATTGTGCAATCAAAACTAAGATTATTAAGTATTATTTATAACCAAACTCTTTAACCAATAATGAATATATATATATATATATATATATATATATATATATATAGGGGTAAACTATAGACACGTGTTTCGAGGTATCACCTCTCATCAGTATAGTTATACGGTTTTAGCAGCTGCCTCTGGCTGGGTTTGAAACCCGAACGAACTTACGCTCGCAAGCTTCTTACCCACACATCCACAGTCAGTCGCCAAGTATAGCAGGCTTTTAATTGCTATATTTCTTAGGGAAATGACCTTCACCTAGAGTTCTCAAACTTTGTATAAACAAAGTGAGATTTGGCCGAGCCGAATACGGTGAATCTGCAATTATATACCTTCTAAATAGAGTGCTCAACCGAGAACGGGAAGCTATAATAGGGGTAAACTATAGACACGTGTTTCGAGGTATCACCTCTCATCAGTATAGTTATACGTTTTAGCAGCTGCCTCTGGCTGGGTTTGAAACCCGAACGAACTTACGCTCGCCAAGCTTCTTACCCACACATCCACAGTCAGTCGCCAAGTATAGCAGGCTATTTAATTGCTATATTTCTAAGGGAAATGACCTTACCTAGAGTTCTCAAAACTTTGTAAACAAAGTGAGATTTGGCCGAGCCGAATACGGTGAATCTGCAATTATATACCTTCTAAAATAGAGTGCTCAACCGAGAACGGGAAGCGGTATAATAGGGGTAAACTATAGACACGTGTTTCGAGGTATCACCTCTCATCAGTATAGTTATACGGTTTTAGCAAGCTGCCTCTGGCTGGGTTTGAAACCCGAACGACAAACTTACGCTCGCCAAGCTTCTTACCCACACATCCACAGTCAGTCGTGCCAAGTATAGCAGGCTATTTAATTGCTAATTTCTAAGGGGAAATGACCTTCACCCTAGAGTTCTCAAACTTTGTAAACAAAGTGAGATTTGGCCGAGCGAATACGGTGAATCTGCAATTATAATACCTTCTAAATAGAGTGCTCAACGAGAACGGGAAGCGTATAATAGGGGTAAACTATAGACACGTGTTTCGAGGTATCACCTCTCATCAGTATAGTTATACGGTCTTTGAGGGGTACATTTTCATATTTTTGGTTTAGAAGAAAAGCAACATTTTATAACAAAATAGTAGCAATAGTAGGACTGTGCTCTCTCCTCTCTCTCTCTCTCTCTCTCTCTCTCTCTCTCTCTCTCTCTCTCTCTCTCTCTCACACACACACACACACACACTATCTCCTCTCTCTCTACCGCCTGTCTGTCTGTCTCCATCTCCCTTTTCTTCACTGTATCTTTTCTCTCTCTTTCTCTCTCTCTTTCTCTCTCTCTTTCTCTCTCTTCTCTCTCACTCTCTCTCATATACCCACCCACCCTATCTCTCTCTCTCTTCTCTCTCTCTCTAACCGCCTGTCTGTCTGTCTGTGTCCACGTCCTTTCTCTCACTCTGTCTCCCAATCTCTCTGTCTCCCCCTTTCTCTCTCTCTTTCTCTCTCTCTCTCTCTCTCTCTCTCTCTCTCTCTCTATATATAATATATAATATAATATATTATATATATATTGATTTCTTATCAGATATATCTTACACGAAAAAGATGGGAAGATCTTATCTTCAAGTTTAACTAATATTACATCATCCTTTTCGGTAATTTGTAGACCTTTATCTTTTTTCTCTCTTTCGTTCGCAATTGACTGAAAGGCTTTAATTTTTCATTACTCAGCAAAGTGACAAGAATACAGTCATTTGTCAGAAGTGTTGGTTATTTCCTCGGAAGTAGGAAGCGCGTGGTGTAATGGTTAAAGTCATTGGAAATGGACTCGTCGCCCCGAGTTCAAAACCTGGACGTGGTAATTGCATTTCACTTAGCGCTAATGCCCTTGGGAAAGGTATGAATCCTACTCTCTCTCCAGTTATGGATAAATATTAGGGCAGACTGGGCTCTTTAACCAAGGTTAGGCACCCCATCCAGGAGAAGGAAAACTCTGATATCAAACCTGTATAACTCCGCTTAAGAAATTGACCTTGTGTCACATCCTGCTCGTGCGGAGGAGTTGGTAGATATATTTTTCATCGGAAGCATATCGCAAACTATATAACATCCCACATATCCACTGGATGGAATTTATCTAAGCAGACTTATTTTGATCGGAGAGGGCACCATCCGATTAAACAGCGGGTCACCTCAAGCCCTAGAGGATATATAATTGTTCCGACTGTATTGATCTTTTGACAGACCCCTGAATCTATTTATTATAGCTGCGCATATAAGACAGTGGTTGAAGATCTTAATGTCATGGGCGTTAATCTGCATCTAGTGGTGAAGTTCTACTTCTGGAGCTCTGTGGAGTATGGGGTACCCAATCATTGCTATTATTCGCAGACTGTTCGAGAATCAAAGAATAAATAATAAAAGTGTACACCAAAAAACTGTCTCCGTGTTGAAAAACATATAATACAAATATATATATATATAAAGTAAGTAAAGTCGACGGGGCGGCCTAAAGTCGGTATCAGCCAGTCAGCGAGGGTGTCTATCCCCTTTTCAATAGCGTTAGACCAAGGAGATTGTTTTAGCATCTGAGGTGGGGCGCCACACCTACCATCAGCTCATTACTTTACCGCACAGATCTCTATGCTACTCATACGCTGAGTTGGCGGGGACCAGTATCGAACCAGGAACCTTGTGGTTTCTAGCCGAACGCTCTACCGACTGAGCTAACCCGGCCCCTATATATATATATATGTACGTGGAGGAAACATCTACTACTTTCAGACTGCGCCTCAACAACCACAAATCTACCATAAAACTCAAATCTCCGTACAGTAAAATCGCACACCACTTTACTACCCCTTCACACAATTTAGATAACCTTAAATGTATATTGATCCAACAAGGCTTTCCATCCACTCAAGCTGGGAAGCTAGTAGAATTAAGATGGATAATTAGATTAGGCACGCAAAGAAAAGGACTAAACACAGACACCGGCACACTAAAAGCTTACACATATTTCCGTGATTCCTGCATACCACCAACCCCTATCAGATTACTACACACACAGTACAAACTCATTAATCACCAACCAACCAACCAATCAACATCCGGCATCTCCTCATCAAAAAGAGCAGCCAGCAGCCAGCAAGTCACTACTGTCCTCAGAGTCTTGAAGAAGGGGGATCATTAAAATCCCGAAAATTCACCACTACTACTAATAAAAGAAACTAAAAAAAAACAACTGAGTTTTCTGATATTTATTCCCATATGAATATATTATGATAACTATATTATTATAATATAGCAATGTTTCACACTAATGCACAAACCTGATTTGTGTACTTCCAAAAAACGGATACAGATACAAAAATATATCATATCTATCTATCTATCTATATTAATATATATATATATATATATATATATATATATATATATAGAGAGAAGAGAGAGAGAGAGAGATTCCCAGATAACCGACACAAAGAGGTTTGAAGACGTGAGAATAAAAGCAGTCATTAAAATTTAATAAGAAATATATAACAATTGAAAATAATATTATCCGTTTTGATATGTTATTATTACACTGGAAATTATTTAAAAAAAACTAGCAGGACCTGTGGATATAGCACAGTATGATATTTCAATTACTACAACTTTTTATGTTTACTTAATAACAACCACAAATATTTCAATACGTAAAAAGTATAATAATCTTGATTTAACTCTCTCTCTCTCTCTCTCTCTCTCTCTCTCTCTCTCATTGTTTCATTATTTCCTTCTTTTTATTTTTTCATTACATTCGATTGAAACAGATTAGCATCATCGCTTAAGCGCGCCCACTCTCTCTCCATATTATACCCTTTTTCTTTGTAATACTATTTTTCTGTGTAAGATGCCCTTTTTCTTCCCTTTCTTTCTTATTATAAAAACAGAATGGTCCATTATTTAGCTTAGATAACGACACTCATTAGAAATAAGAATTCTGTAGATAAGCCACATCAGATAATCAGGATTTACACTTTTAGCATTTCATTTTTGGACAATATAGATGGTCTCCTTTTTACCCAGAAGGTGTTGAAAGATGATAACGGTCGCACTTTAAAGAAAAACGTATATTTATATATTGAATAGGAATAAGTTTTAAACAGACACTAATGGTGTTACATAATCTATGCGATTGCATAAGATTATAGTCAATCCCCTGTATTTCTAAAGGGATGGCCCTTTTCATATCACGGGCCGAACTTTTCATGGAAGATTACAGAAAGCCCGCGATATACGTGAATTCACGTGGGACCTGGTTGGGTCCTCACTTTCAGTTTAAACGTCAGGCAGAGAAGATGTACTGCCTTAACTGGAACTCACTGCATACGCGCGCTATGTTAGTCAAATGTTTAGTTACATGAAATGTTTAGTTAAGAAAATAAAAGCTTAAGAAAATAACACGGTTTTGTGATTAATGAATGTCTTGGTAACAAGACTGATCTAGAAGAAATGAGTTAAGTGCGACCGACTTACCAAGACGAAGTCAAGATGTTAGAAGAGACCTAGAAGAACTTAAGATGTCAAAGACGCCAGAAGAAGAATAGAAGTAAGTAAAGGATATGCAACAATGGGTGACTAACTGATACTACTACACCGAGTCAGTGGAGACCTATGCATAATGGCAATGAAAGGGTACTCCACACTCGCTTATCTTCAGAAATGTAGCCTCACCACCTGATGCAGTTTAGTGTCATACTCAGGCCACCTCATTTTTATAGATCTGTTATTTTTCGTTTAGAACAAAAATTAGACAAAACGTGACCCGTTAGGTCAGCCCATTGAGCTCTGGGTAGATAATTGAGATGAGGGGAAAAGTGAATTTGCAAAGCGAATATATTGTTAAAAATATAAATAAGGCTGGATTTCTAAGAAAGGTAAAGGTTTGACCTAATTTAAGTTACGGGTTGCTGCTTTTGAAATTTAACGCAGAAATACATTTCAGATTTCTCCCATCTCTCTCTCTCTCTCTCTCTCTCTCTCTCTCTCTCTCTCTCTCTCTCTCTCTCTCTCTCTCTCTCTCAATCTCAATCTACTCTTCTCTCTCTCTCTCTCTCTCTCTCTCTCCTCTCTCGCTCACGCACTCTACACTCCCAGTGAAACTAACATATATAACGAAAAGGTAATAAAGAAATACATGAGAGAGGAAATTGTAAGCAGCGATAAGAAAGTAGTAAGCGAATGTAAAGTAATGGACGGGTTATTTTTTTAAATTTTTTTTTACTTTATTTCCAATTACGATTAATTAGAACCAATTAAAATCTTTTTTTTTTTCAAACATAACTCAATCCTAAAAATAAGGAATCATTTAGTATAATGTTCGTGTCTTTAATGACACGAAAATTATACTAAATTATTCATATACAGTAAAAAAGCATTTGGGAGTCAAAAGTTGATTCGCTTAAATTTACTAAAAATAAGGAATAATTTAGTATAATTTTCGTGTCTTTAATGACACGAAAATTATGCCAAATTATTCCTATACAGTAAAAAAGCATTTCGGGGTTAAAAGTTTATTCGCTTAAATTACTATCTCGTCTTAATAATAGATGGACGCTGTGGTAAACAATTTTTAGTTGTTATAGAAATGCTGCATTAGTATTAAGCTATGGTGAATGATGCCTTCAAATAGAGTCACATACTTTTGTCAAGCAATGTAATTCTTAACGTAATCCATGTTGTGTAAGATATTGAGATTTGTTTTGGTTAGTTAAACGCGAGAAATGTCAAGCGAATAAAGACCACTGAAAGCATTCTCCGCTACATTGGTGAACTCTGACCCCACTTGGTGTTTTATTAAACAAACGCCATGAATTCCAATGCCTTGACAGTCTGATGCACACCACGTTCTTCAGAATTTCCCAACCACGCCCATGCAATACGTCAAACGATAGCTACAAGACTTAACAATATAGATGTCCAGAACAACTCCAAAACGAAGAATGTTCAATTTCGAAACACGCGACATCATGGAAATATTAAAGTATCTGTAGCAATTGAGAAATTTATTGGCTGCCAGTATTGCAATTATTGTGCTCAGATGCGCCTCGTGTATGA
>CM042158.1:61938568-61955476 GCA_023376005.1 Doryteuthis pealeii | reverse complement strand
TTGCATTTCTTTATTTAAAAAATGCAGTTTCCAAACAAAAAGCTTTATAGGGCAAATGTTTCTTTGGTTATAATTTTTTAAATTAAGAAAATATTATACGTTCCATTCTTCAGCTCATGGAGGTGGAAAAAAAAGGGGATAATCCGCTCTCGGGTTTTTCGATTGAAAGGGGAAAAAAATTAAAAAAAAATTAAAGATATTTCTTTCTCAGGAAAAAAATTTAATATTTTTTCCTCATATCCATGATATATTTGCAAAATGGAGCGGTATTCATTTTTTTTCAGAAACCTAGATTTATCGTCTATTATGCTCTTCCTCGGAAAAAAAAAAAAGGTTTTCAGAAGAAAGGAAGAAATATATATGTGTGGATAAAAAGTCTTGAAAAATAATAGCCCCTCCACTTTAATAGAAAGAAAAAAATAAATTATTTATGTGTTGGAATAATATTCTCTGCTCATAAAAAAAAAAAACGATTGTTTACCAGTTATAATCCATATTGGCACGGTGCCGACCTACTTTTTTAAAATGCTTTATTTATTTTATTTATTTTTTATTTGTAGAGAATATTCTAAAAGATTGTAGGATCCATGAGCGAAAAATCATTAACAACAAATGATGCTCAGAGTGAGAGAATGTGTATTTTGTAACAACCACACCACAACACACACACACACACACACACACACACACACAAACATACCAAATATGCAAACAATCATTCCCTCTCTTTCTCTTCCCATTCCATGTCAAAATATTCTAAAAGGAATCGAGAATGGCGAGATTATAGTGTATTTGGCTGGCTAATTAAAATATAGTATAAACAACAAAGACGTGTTAATTTGGCTTAGTCTCAATTTAAGATATTGTTCAATTTCCTTTAATCTCCTATATCAATACACCTGTTCTCTAAATCATCGTCCGGTAAACATCCTTGTAACATCATAATAAAAATGAGACCTCCAGATCGTCCCATTAAGCAAATACAAAAAATTGTAAATCCATTATCTGGTGTTACTTCATTCATATATTCTTATTGTCCGAATTTTTACTTTACCCAATTAAAAAATAAACAATCGAAATGGCCTGGGCGTCGAAATGCCGAAGCGTAATATTAAATGAAATTGAAAACCCAAAAAATAAAAATAAAAAAATAAAAAACAAAAAACAAAGAAGCCACATGATTTGTTTTATCTGTAAATTGAAATTATGAAATTACGGAATCTTTTTGGTAATTTGATCTGTATCTGTCATCCTGGACCTTCCTCTACTAATTACGTTTGTTTTAGCGCTCGCTAGCTCATTGTGAATTTCAGGGCCAATCAGGGAAATTTTTCATCGTATTTTTGTCACTTTTTTTTATCGTAAAATTAATTAGATATTTTTAACACGCCTCCCCCCGTCACAGATTTTTTATCGGCAAAATCAAGTAAAGATTTTTTAAAACCCTCTTTAAGAGACGAGAGCGAGGAGAGGAGAGAGGAGAACTAATGAGAGAATTAGAAGGAGGAGATGAGGACGAAGGAGACGGAAGAGGAGAGAGAGAGAGTTAACGACGGTTATTATAACTGTTTTTCATTAATTGAACTATTGTGTTGCCCAATAACTCTTAAGTAAACATATACATGATGAAAATCAAATTATCTTTACCAATTGTTGTATAATCTACAGGACTAGTTAATAAATAAATTGGATTTAAAACTCCAAGAGTCGATGCTTATTGGTCCCAGACCGAAAGCCTTTAGAAAATATTTCCCCTTGTTTTTTTTAGTAAATTTTTTTTTTTTTTTAAAATCTATACCTCATTATATTTATACCATTTTATAAGGTTTTAAAGATTCTAGAATCCTCCCTTGGAAGCGGGGCTTTTCTCTAAAATATTTATACTTGTTATTACCAACAGGTCCTGCTAGTTAAATAAAGTCATGAACGGGCTACAATAGGTGCCTTACTGTCAATTGAAACAAGTCTTTAAGAATATCCCATTGTAAAAAAATATTTTGAAATATAAAAATAATTATTACTCAATATTGTTTTATGTCCATTAATAACTTTTTGAAAATTAGAACCCTTGATTGTAAATCATTTTACAACACCTTCTTTTAAGAAGAGTGACGGGTAAATCAAGATATATCCTTTTTTCATTTTGGATATTTGAACAACAATAACACTTGAAAGTAAACATATCAAATGTTGGGAATAATCAAATTATCCATACCTATCGATTATAATCCACAGGTCCTGCAATTTAGATAAAATTGGATGAGCCTCAAGTAGCTGCTTACGGTCCCTGACACACTTTTAAGACTATTTCCTTTATAGTAAAAATTTCTATTTGAAAATTATACTCATTTTTGTAACGTTTTAAAAAGTTAGAATCTCCCTGGAGAGCGGAGCTTTTTTTTTCTCTCTTCCCGATAATTAATTTACGTCTAATCATAAGGCAATTTCTACAGATTGATACAGAAGTGTACAAAATAAGATTTTTTTTTTATTTCTGAGTCCCATGAGGTTAGTGGGGGCGATGCTACCTGAGCACAGTATTTTGATATTGAAAGCACGGTATAATATATATCTACTTTTGAATATGTATCTGTTGGAGTAGGGAATGTGGCTTATGAGAGGGAAGCGACCAGAGTTGGAAAATTCCAATGAAACAATTGGCATCTTTTGAACTCGGATCAATAATGTCTGAGAGTCTGGCGCAGATGGGCGAACAAAACTGCACTGCCTGAACTTTGGAATGACACGGAAGGATTACTTAAGTAAACAAGGTCACATACGAAATCTATAAGTTAAAAGTCAACCCTTTTCTGAAAAGTATATAAAGGTCAGTAACTAAGAGCATAATTGTGTCATATTAAGTTATATGTTAGACGAGAGAGGGGATAGAGAGATAGACAGACAGACGACAGACATAATATATTGAGAGAGAGAAGACGAGAGCAGAGAGGAGAAGAGAGAGAGAGAGAGAGAGAGAGGCAGGGAATTTGGGAGGAGTTGAGGGAGAGATTAGAGACACAGACTACATCTCTAGGGGCGACATATATGGAGAAAGGAGACAGACAGACAGACAGACAGACAGACACGCAGAGGATATGAGAAAGCGGAGAGAGAGAGAGAAAGAGGGGGATTTGAGGAGCGGAGGAGGAAGAGAGAGTTAGAGACAGACAGACTGGACACACAGAGGCGACATATATGGAAAAGAAAAAGAGGGAGAGAGACAGACAGACATAGATATTGAGAAAGTGAGAGAGAGAGAGAGAGAGAGAGGAGAGAGAGAGAGAGAGAGAAGAGAGAGAAGAGGATTAATTTGGGAGAGAATAAGATGAGATTAGAGACAGACCTGACATGACACTAATACATATATGGAGAAAGAGAGAGGGCAACGAGAGACAGACAGAAAGACAGACATATATGACGAGTAGAGAGAGATAGATTGAAGAGCGGATTTGGGAGGTAGGGAGAGAGTTTAGAGACAGACGGACTGAGAGACAGGGCAGTAGATATGGAGAAAGAGAGAGGGAGACAGGCAGACAGACAGGCAGACAGATATATGAGAAAAATTGAGAGAGAAGAGAGAAGAGAAAGGTAATTTGGGGGAGGGAGAGAGAGTTTAGAGACAGACGTCACTCAGACTACTGACACACAGTGGCAGACAGAAAGGAGAAAGAGAGGGAGAGGATTTGGGCGGGACCTATCAAGAGTAAATAGTTTGGTTCTATCTTAAATAAAACTGTGAGCACAATTCCACTCCCGCCTTCCAACACCCTCCCCCTCTTCCCCTTCCTTCAATATATTATATGATATATTGTATATATATATTATAATATATATATATATATAAAAAAGAATTAGAATAAATAATAATCAACACAGGATTACTATTGATTCTAGCATTATTCTTTAATTATAATACTATTCAAGAAAAACGTTAACTAATCACCTATTAGTTGAATTAGTTTCTGAGTATTACACTATCCCTTATTTAAATTTATTTTTTATTAATAATAAATTAATCATAAACATTGCATTTAATATTTGATTGTCATGAATGCACCACAACCAAGATGCTTTTCTTATTTTTTAATCACACAAAAAAAGAAACCTCAATCTACTGTGAAAGGAACGTGTTAAAAGTGTAGAAAACAATTTTCTATTAAGTATTGATCTGCATTATTCGGACTATTGTCCGATCTTCATTGTTATTGTACACGTTTCGGCCGAATAGCCCTTACCTCTTCAGGATTTCTCTATTTTCAAACTCCTATCCAGCTATGGTTTTAAAAGACCGGAATGAGAACAGGCATACCCCTGTGGGAATAAATAAAGGAGTAGGTTCAAAGTTCGGTGATGGCTCCCGATTACGAAAGAAAGTTCCCGAGTTCGAAAAAGAAGTTCCGGAGTCGAGAGGTTCCGGGTCCGAGAAGTCCCGAGTCCGACAAGAAATACACGAAGAAGGCCCGGAGGCATATCGACCGAAACGTTGTAACAACTAACAATGAAGAGGGGGGACAATAGTCCGACAAACGCAGATAATACTTAATCTTGAAGCCTCATCTCCAAACTACAGAGAAATGTTTTTTCACTTTAAAAATATTTTTTCGAATGACACATAAACAACATTTGTACTGCCATTTAATAGACCTAAAAACTTGGGCGATTATCTAAATAAAAAAATGAATCATCTTTGATATTTGTATTTTCATTATTTTTATTTATTCAGACTATTGTTTCTCATTCATGATATCTATACAACGTTTCGGGCCGATGTGCCTCCGGCGTTCTTCAGAGTAATTTGTCGGAACCGGAACCTTCTCGACTCGGAACCATCTCGGATTCAAAAGCTTCTTTCTCAATCGGCGGAAACGTTACGGTCGTAATCTGGAACATTCTTTCTAATCGGGAGCCATCACGGAACTTTGAACCTAAACACTTTTTCAGTGCACCGATTATCCTGTTCTTCATTCCGCTAACCATAGTTGGGGTAAAGGTGTTAAGTTGTGTCAAAAAATTAGATATCTATGTTAGCTGCTTGCCCCTGACCAGGATTGAACTGGCAGTCAGCAGACAACTGTCTCTTAGAAAACTGTCTTAACTAACTCCCGTATTCCACTAGTATATTCCAGCGATGAATTTTGCGACTTAAGAAACCTAATGCGTTCCCGAGTCGAGTATGGTTTCTAAGTCCGGACAATAATACGTGAAAGAAGACTGGAAGGCACATAGTCAAGACGTTGAAAAGTTACAATGAAGATGCGGAACAATAGTCTGAATAATCAAATAATTCTAATTATCTAGGTCACCTAAAATCAGGAAAACTTATTTTTTCATATTTTCGTATTTGTTCAATATACTACTCATTTGTTCACACACCACCACACACACACACACACACACACCACACACCACACCACACACATACTCGGCACGGCGGTATGGGTATATATTAATAAATCAGAAAGTCGATGGCAGCAGGCCTTTTCCAGATCAGCCTAACAGCAAGGCAGTCTATGCACCTGTTTCCCGTTAACTAGGCTAGGAAATTGTTTTCTCTTCTGGAGCGTGTCTCATACTTACTATTCAGCACCCGACTTATAGACATTACACACGCGTGTACGCATGCGCTGAGTACGGTATCGAAACCGGAAAACTTGAGTATCTAGGCGGATGCTCTACCGACTGCAATAAAAGGGAGGAGGTTAGGGATTTTATAACCCTAACTGAATAATTCTATAAAATCCCCCTCAGATACTATCTTATTCAATAATGGAGTCCAGTTTACTTGTACATACTGTCTCTTCCTGTACCGAACATCTACTTCAACCCATGCCCGCCATAACTATGCCGTATTTCTAAGGTTGCACTAGGAATAGGTATCACTTCACAACGACATCATATTACACATCGCCTGCTTTCATTATTTAATCTTACGATCACTCACCATTAGTCCTCTTATTTATTTAAGTATAGTCTTAGTTCAGCTAAGTTAAATTTGTTCAACATGATAATGGAAAGAAAAGAAATCTATGTATTGTAGAGCGACACGCAGTGTGACACTATATATAATTCTATGAATATATTCATACATAGTTCTAACTATCTCGCAATAGTTCTTAAGTAACATATCAATATGCCTTGTTCACTCTAAGAGCTTATCCTCGAGACGTATACATTCCGTCTCTTGGCTAGTAACCTCATATCTACTCTACAATTTTCGTCCTCCATCCTTCCTTCCATCGTGAGTAGTTTATTTCATCTCACCTTTCCCACACATCTATTCATAACAGATTTATCTTTTTTATTTCTACAATAGAAATATTCACTTTTATATATGTAATAATATAATTGATATCATTAAGTATAAATACACAACGGTATGGATATTTCTATTTAATTTGTCTCTGTTTCTATATGTGATTTAAATACTTTCAGTAAGACTAAAGTAAATAGAGTCTTTAGCACAATGGAATAAAGCAATACCTTTGTTGAGTTGCTATAAGAACTCTGCCAAAATAAGGAATTGGGAAATCTCTTTGCACATTCAGATGTCGATTTAGATTGCCAATGTCTAGAAGCCAAAAGTTTATACCAATGTTGAATTATCAATGGAACATATAGGTTCCTTCCAAAAGAAATAAGACTCTTGATAGACATTATTAGAATATACCAGGCGTATCGTCAGTTTGACAAAATTTATTTTTTCAAAAGGTGCCAGTTTAGCTCAGTCGGTAGAGCGCCCGAGTAGGAACTACAAGGTTCCGTGTTTGATACCGGCCGTCGCCAACTCAGCGTATGCGTAGCATAGAGATCAGTGCGGTAAAGTGAGGATATGATGGTTGGTGTGGCGCTTCACCTCAGATGCCTAAAGCAATCCTCTTGACCTAGCTCTAGGGAAAATGTAATAGACTCCGTCGCTCTCAGGCTGATACCAACTTTAGGCCACCCTGACAATTTTCCTTTTACTAACTCTTTACACCAGTGGTTCTCAAACAGTGCACACAGGCGCACAGGTGCGCTCCGTAGTATTCCTGAAAAATTTATCCAGATATTAAAAGCAAATGTATACTAAGATACTATATTATACCATTTCTTTACGTACACTCTGCTTGTTTCGTTGCGACATTATTATGAAGTTACGTTCTTGCAACTAAATAAAAACACAGGTTTTTAAAAAAATTAATGAGAAAAATTATTTTATTGCAATTTCCCACCTCATATTTATGTGAACTGGAATTTTAACCCTCGCAACAATTAAGTGTAAAAGGAGAGGAACTCTTTAATGCCATGATAAGGAAATGAGAGTTTCTTTCAAAATATAAGACCAAACACTGAAGAAATCGCAAGGTCTCATCAAGCTTTTGTTTCTCATTAACACAGGAATCAATAAACTTCATAGAGGTATGTTAAATTTGCTTTTGTTAAATGTGTTATTTTTTTTAATATATTTAACACTTAACTTAATAAGATATTAGTCCTATTTTGTATACAATGCGCTATCAAGTATCTGTAGTACTGTAAGTGCGCCCAGACTGTAATAAAGTTTGAGAACCACTGCTTTACACCGTAGTGGCTTGATCTCCTGATCCTAAATATACTCTCTATCATTTGACTGTTTCTTCTCCACTGGTAAACATGTGTTATGGAGTATATGGAAGTAATATACCGAATGAGTAAAGTGTGTTTCCTTGAAAAATACAGACACGATATTTTTCATTGCAGAATACAAGTCATTCTCGTCTCTTACTCTGAATGTATAAGAAGCAGGTGATATCCCGCACAAACAATCACAGATGCGGACTATGCTGATGACCTTGCACTTCTTGCAGATACACCGGCAAAGGCTGAATCACTGCTACATAGCTTGGAGGAGGCAGCAAAGAATATAGGCCTCTATGTGAACTCCGGTAAAACAGAGTTCATGAATTTCAAAAATAAAGGACATCTCCACACTCGACGGCAAGCCTCTTAAGCCAGTAGAACAATTCACATACCGAGGTAATATCTCCTCCACAGAGAGCGATGTTAATACACGAATAGCAAAGGCATTGGCGGCCACAAATAGATTATCAGTCATATGGAGGTCCGATCTCCCTGGCAAGCTGAAGCGACAGTTCTTCCAGCTGTGGTTGTGTCGTGCTGCTGTATGCTGCACCACCTGGACCCTGAAAAAAGCGTCTTGAGAATAAGCTAGATGGAGCTGCACAAGAATGCTGCGTGCAGTCTTGAATAAGTCGTGGAAACAGCACCCCACAAGGAAACAGCTGTACGGTCACCTGCCCCCCATCATACAAACTATCCGAGTGAGACGGACAAGGCATGCAGGACACTGCTGGAGAAGCAGGGATGAACTCATAAGCGACGTTCTCCTGTGGAAGCCAACACATGGACATGCAAGTGTGGGCGCCCAGCAAGGACATACATTGACCAGTTATGTAAAAGATGCTGGATGCTCCGCAGAGGAGCTTCCAGGTTAATGAATGATAGGAGGGCTGGCGAAAGATTGTCATGGATGCCCTGCACATGCGCGACATGATGATGATGATGACTCTGAATGTTTGAGATGAGCCTTGGAAGATTAATATTATTAGTGTTATTCGGACTATTGTCCCCATCTTTTTGAAGGTTCCCTAGTCCGACAAGAACTACCTGAAGAAGGCCGGAGGGTATATCGGCCGAAACGTTGTACAAATAACAATGAAGATGGGACAAATAGTCCGAATAACACTAATAATACTATTCTCGTCTCTTCATGATTTCTATTGTGATCTGGTCGAATTTCATATGGACACATTTCTCAACGACTCCGTACGAGTAGGATGTGACACTAGGTCAATTTCTTGAGAACAGTTTCAGTTCAGAGTTTTTCTTCAGCTAGACTTTCTTAGTCTTGAGTTAACTCTTCAAGGTTCCCTTATATATATTATCCGACCCCCCGCATAAGCAGAGTGTGGCACAAGATCAGTTAATTTAAGTGGATTTATTTTCCGTTTTCCTTCACCAATCCCTCTAAACGGATGAACATGACACGAGGTCTATTTCTAGAGCGAAGAGGTTTGAATTCAGAGTTTCCTTCTCACGTACACACATACACTCTCTCTCACACACACACACAACACACACACACACACACACATACCCCACACACGCATAACTCACACACGCACATCTCGTACACACGCATATCTTGAGCACATAACATATCTTACAAACAAACACATTGCTAAAGTCATAAATACATTCAATCACATTACACTTCTTTGTGTACATCTCTCTGGCATCCCCCCTCTCTCTCTCTCTCTCTCTCTTTCTCTCTCTCTCCCTCTCTCTTACACCCACACACACACATACACACACATTGTGCACGCATACATATCTCGAACATACACTGTTTTACAAACACATTCACTCAAATAGACGCACACAACACACACACACACACACACACACACACACACACACACACACTGTCTTTCTCTCTCAAACACAATATACAGACATATTCTTACTAGGTTATCTATATATATTCACCTAACCACCGAAACTTTTTGCAGGTTTGAATTTAGAGTTTTCCTTTGCCAATCCTTCTGTTAGGAAAGTCAATTTTTGGCTGGTTGAATAGAACAGATGCACGGCCATGACGTCTCTCGTCCAAATAGACACATCTTTGCGTGTTTGACGCATTCTGGTATTCTAATAGAATAAAATATGATCTCTAAAAAGAATGCCTTGTGTTGGTTCATTAAAAACAAATAATAACACAGGTCATTCCTCGCCCTGTCGCCTGGGGCGTTAGAATGCACCGACTGCACCTCTGCAGAGGGGTAAGACTCCCCCAATTGGGCCACCTGTTGGCCGTGGGTCGCGACCCGTGATGCTTAAGGATAGAGCCCAGGTGGATGAGGAGCTCATGACTTGCAATACTACACTTTGACCCTATCTTGGGCTAGACGGGCGGTCGGAAAGGCCGCCTCCGATCAATCGGCTGGTCACGTCAAGCCCTAGCACCTATATGATTGCTCCAACCCTATTGGTCTTATGACAAGCCCCAACCCTTTTATCATATGGTGCTAGAAGGCGGTGGCTGCGGGTTTACATGTCCTGGAATGACGTTAAACTCTATCTAATGGTGAGGTTCCAGTTTTGGAAGTTTGGGGAATGTGGAGCACCTGTTCATCACCATGCTCCCTGGTCCACTATGACCGAGTGGTAGTACCTGGTTGGGTCCCATCTATGGGGTTGAATAGAAAACATGAGTTTATAAACAAAATTGTATTATCCATTAAAAATGACATTATTTCAAAACTTTGTCAGCATTAAACAATTTTTTTACCAATAGAAGTATTCGGCATTAAATTACCCACTGAGGTTGATATGCCATAAAACTAAACCAGAGCGGAGAGAACAGTGCATCCCAATATCAAGCCAAGAAGAATCCCAGATCCGAAAGAAACCATCATATATCAAGCCTAGATCCAATATAGAGAATCGACAGATAACAGGGAATCTGATACGATAGCAGATGAGTATAGGACCACGGGTATACTCAACACAATCAACAATATACAAAGATATACATTACTAGAAGCGACTACTTGGCGTCTGATTGGTATTACAGAGTTGAGGAAGCATTGGGCAGCAACAATAATTTCCTTATTTTGATGGGCGGCACAGATCATCATGATACAAGTTATTCTCTTCCACGATTCAGGTGGGTTCCAGTCATCCATTTGTCATCATATATATTAATGAAGAAGGGTCTAAACTTTTAAATGATGCGTAGTGTGCGTCAATACCTCCAATCTACGTAGAAAAATAACCAAATATATATATGTAAAATTAATCCCGAACATCGTGTATATATAGTCGAAATACAGTGTCTGTGGATCACTATATATATATATATATATATATATATATACTCGCAAATATATGCACCCTCCGGGTGCAAGTATTAAAGTTTTAATGCAATAAAATATTATATTAAATTAGAAAGGCTAATAAAACTAAATAAGAATGCCGATAAAAAGATTTGAAACAGAGGTGGGTATAATCGAAAAATAGAACAACTGAAACTTACTCTTCCATCACTCTCGTCTTTCATCGGTATTTTTTCTAATTTAAGTATTTAGTTAAAAGAAGTAAAGAATGAAATGACACTTATTTTTTCTTGTTAATGGATTTCCTTTAAGATTCATTGAAGAGATTTTTGCTTAATCATTAATAAAACCAAGCAGTTATAAATCAATAATACCAAGCACATATTTATTAAAATCACATTTTAATTTCAATATGCAAATTAGCCTTCCCGTTCACACTGTAAACCGCTATTTTGTTGTATATATAAATATAATTGCATGTTGTTAGTATGTAGATATGGTTAACAGTATTAATAATGTAAAACAATTTATTTTGAGGTTTAAATAAGAATAAAATCATTGAGAATGTGATGTCAATAACTAAGGGAATTATGACTTGAGTAGTGATATAGTTTCGGTTACAGACAGAAAAACACACAATCTCCATTATAATAAATATAAATATATATATATATATAATATATAATATAGAAAGAGAGAGAGAGGAGAGAGAGAGAAAGGGAACAGACAGACAGACAGACAGAGAGAAAAGAGAGAGAGAGAGAGAGAGAGAGACAGACAGACACCGTGTTTCGACGTGTCACGTCTCTATAGAGTGGCTAGAATTTAGGCTACATCCAGCCTCTAACAGATTCATCATCAGTTAGAGTAATTCGGAGCGAGAATTTAACTGATAAATACATGCGTATTTATATGGGGGCTACAGAGGTAGATATAGATAGATATAAAGAGAATGAGGAAAGGGAGAGAGAGAGAGAGAGAGAGAGAGAGAAAGAAAGAAATATATACATATATTATGTAGGAAGCGCGTGGTGTAATGGTTAAAGTCATGGGAAATGAACTCGTCGCCCGAGTTCAAATCTTGGACGTGGTAATTGTATTTCCCTTAGCGCTAATACCCTTGGTAAAGGTATGAATCCTACTCTCCCTCCAGCTATGGGTAAATAGCAGGGCAGACTGGGTTCTTTAACCATGGCTAGGTAACCAGTCTAGGAGAAGGAAAACTCTGAACTCAAACCTGTTGATCTCCGCTTAAGAAATTGACCTTGTGTCGTATCCTGCTCGTGCGGAGGAGTTGGTAAATATATATATATAATATATAATATATATATACAGAGAGAGAGAGAGAGAGAGAGAGAGAGAGAGAGAGAGAGAGAGAGAGAGTGAGTGAGAGAGAGAGAGAGAGAGAGAGAGAGAGAGAGAGTGGGAGTTTTAAAAATTCAAAAGTCTCTGCACCAAATTCTATACTTGTGAGAGGATATGTAAATACTCGGTGATTTCTCATTAATGTTGTCTCTCCATTTCTTTGATGGAGTACGCAATTTTCGAACCTATCTACGGGCAGGTGCATTTATGTGTCGACGCTGAAAAACCCTTGTAACACATTCCATCTTTGTGAGAGAATAGATAGATAACCAGATGTCTACTGAATTTATATTGCCGAAACATGAAAGGAAACTTAGGACGAAAAGTTGTTACTATGAACATACATTTCAAATTTGGAAACTCTACATAAAACTGTTAACATGGTTGGTTGGTTGGTCTTGTTAAGTATCTGGCAGCCATCCTTCGTTCCAGATGTAATGAATAAGTAAGCAAGCCAATAAGAATCCGGTGTTAACGTATTCCTTGTAAGTCCGTCGTCCAAGGGAATCCAAATGTCAATGAAATAATCTCAGATTGGGGTCTCTATTAATACAGCAGAAGCAGCAGCAGCAGTGCCAGTGATTGGACAATAAGAATCCTTCTCAGGTCACGTGTTTATAGTCGAGTCTATAAGTAGGAGTGACCATTTACCTGATGCCTTATATCAAAAACTCCAACAGGTCTATTGATTTTAACGACATATCAACCCGTCCGGGGTTATGGCATGCCTAACGGTAAGGCTGTAATACATATCTGGTATTCATATATATACTTTTAGTAATTGGTTTTAACAATGTGTTAGCATTATTGGGGATTATATTGTATGGTATTGATTTGTTTTATGTCTATATTCTATGGTAGAATTTGATTTCCCTCAAAAAAAGAGAGAATATCCTCTATGTTAACATTTTCAAACAGATCTTTCATATTGTTTGCTTTAAAACAACGGTTTCTGATGTGAGAAAAAAACCCTGCATTCCATGAATAAATGCATAACTGTCAGGGGTGTTTGACATGTTTCACACTGTGGTTGTTGTTCTTGTTTGAATATATAGAAGTGTGTTAGTCTTGTATGACCAATGCATAATCGGTACAATGATTTGTTCCTTTCTAGTCTTCCTTAAAGTTGGTCTCCAGCCTCCCAAATTGGGTTTGATTTGGAAGAGTTTATTGTGGATGTTGTTACTCCAGTGTTGCTGCCATTTTATATGAAGGAATCTATTAATTTTAGGTTTCAAGTCAGTACATGGTATCTTGAACTTCAGGCGTTTAGTTATTCTGTTGGCAAGACCAAGTCTGTATTAAGTTTGGGCTCATTTGGTTTATCCTTTTAATACAAGTGTTATAGTGATCCTTGAAATCCTAGGTAGAAAACTAGTTTCAGTAGATACTCTTTGTAGCAGAAGGTATGCTGTATTCCTGTTACACACAGGACCCGTCAAAAACACAAACACTTGTAATTAGGAAAATATAAGGGATGTTTATTTTCCCCGGTTGTGTACAGCTGAAAGTCGTGGGCAGGGTTACGCTATGTGGAGCCTTCGGGAGTTATCTTGAACCTGATCGCCGTCTGTCTAATCGATCTCAACGGGCTTCTTTTATTTGTAATCTGACCCCCGGTATCACGCCTCCTTGTTCGTGACACCTACGCAGTTTTTTCTGTAAACACGCCTCTTCGCCCACGCAGGTTGTTTTCATTGGCTAAGGGCTACGCCTACAGATTTCAGCACTGAAATCATGACAAACATCCACCTGCATTTTCAGGTGCAAAAGGTAAGGTCGGGGCCACATCCTGTTTTCGTTTCCAGGCTGCACCTGGCCCCCATGCACTTCCTATTCAGCCCGGTCCTTGGGTGCACCGATCAGACAATATATTACATTCCTTGAAATCCTTGTTAGAAAAGAGTGTAGTATTAGTAGTTCTATTTGTATGACTTGTCTGTAAGGCTTGATCACAGAAAGTTAAATTTGCAATTGATTTCAGGACAATTGCCAACGATCTTAAATGTGTTCTTTATGGGTTTCTCATACGTTTCTCATTGGCCAATGTTTACCGGACGTGACTGCTGCTGATGCTGTCATAAATAGAGGTTGAAATTAGGTGTACATTCTATACCTAATTAACCCAACAAAAACTGTATAACAAACTCTAAAAGGCTGATCAACAACATCTTCCCTAGGTACCATTTTCACTTTTCGGGCCGTTTTGCTTATCTTTGTTGTTGTATGTAAAAACTTGTTGGTCGCTCTATCCTCGGGGTTTCTTCAGATGTTCCCTGTTTATCCGATCATAGCAATGATCCAACCATGAAAACCATTTTGAATAGGTGACTGCTGATCAAACAAGATGTCTAAGAACTTTTGAAAATGGTTTACCGGGTTGAATATTTGCTATGCTCGGATAAACAAGGAATACCTGAAGAAGGTCAGAGTGACCGAAACGCGATGTTTGTTTATACCTAAAAAAGGCTGAGGACAACGGTCTGAAAAATCAAAATAATACACGTCAAGCCTTATCTCAAAAATTAAACAAATAGAATATTCCCGATATTAATATCTAGCATCGCAAAGAAAAAAAATGTAATATGATTTCCTATGACTCTAACCATTAGACCACGCGCCTCCTCATGGGTATATATGCTGTTAGTGTGATGTGATGATGATGATGATGATGATGATGACGATGATTTCAATTTTATTCCAATAAAACAGTAGATGCTTTGATTTTTATATTTAGATAAATGTTAGAAAGATTACAAAAAATACAATCTATACAATGAATGTTTAAATCAGAAAAGTGAGGGAGTCTATCCCCTTTTACACTAGCACTAGATCAGGTAGAATATTTTTCATCTGAGGTGGAAGTCACAACTCACTTTACTCCTCACTTTACTGCACAGATTAGATTACCCAAGGTGTGCTACACATGCGCTGAGTTAGCTAGGGGAGGTATTCAGCCCAGAATCTTAAGAAGATAGACAGCCCAGAGCTAGAAGAGCTACTCAGATTAACTGGACATACACTTATTCGGCCAGCCCAGAATCTTAAGATGATATACAGCCCAGAGCTAAAAGAGTTACTCACACCAACTGGATATACACTTATTCGGCCAACCCAGCAAAAGCCTAAAAAAAAAACTTACTTGCAATATGGTAATCATGTCTTCAACTCCACCTGCATTGGCGGACAATATCAAAGCCATAAACCCGCATTTTTTTCATGTGTTCACAATTAACGTGTGACGTTGCACACAACTCCAAGCCACACTAGCTCTCATATTAGCCAATAAGCCTGTTCCGACACTAGTATACGGTGGACATGACTCAAGGTTAGAATGTACAATTTATCGGACCATATGACCTTAAGGCACCCCTTTTTGATATCGATTAAGAATGGACATATTTTTCATTTACACCGTCAATATCCGGTTGTTTGTTAGGGGTTAGGGTTAGGGTTAGGGGTTAGTTTTATAATTTAAAAATAAAAATCTAAAAATCGCCTGTTAAAACAACCGGATATTGACGGTGAAAATGAAAAACATGTCCTTTCTTAATCGAGATAAAAAAGGGTTGCTTTAAGGTCATATGGTCCAATGTATCTTGTCCCGCACAGTTTAAAGTTCGAATGTGGAATTTGGTAGAAGGCATTAACTCTGCCCTACATTAAATAAAACTATCCTTTGTTCTACTTACGAGTTCGTCTTTCATTCATATCATTTCTTCTACGTTAAAAACGTAACTTATTGCATATTTAGTCGCTCTACATCAGACCGTTTTTCTAGATCATCTGCATAGTTTGCATCAGTAGTATATGGTTTAGCTCAGTTGGTAGAGCGTTCGGCTAGGAATCACAAGGTTCCTGCTTCGATACTGGCCCTCGCCTACTCAGCATATGAGTAGCACAGGGATCTGTGCGGTAAAGTGAGGAGCTTATGGTAGGTATGGCGCTCCACCTCATACGCAAAAACAATCTTCCTGGTATAGCACTAGTGAAATGGGGATAGTCTCCCTCGCTATCTGGCTAATACCGACATTAGGCCGACCCGACGAATTTTTTAAAAATATAGTCGTTTTACTGAAGTATATAAATGGCGACAGTAGAGACGAGAGGAGATGGGTACTCACTTGTTCTGCTTGCTCGATGGCCATTTTCTTGGATGATTCTTCCTTCTTCAACTGGTTTGTCTGTCATTATTTCTTGGTTTGTAATAAACAAGTAAGACGTGGTTATTTTATAATACGTCCTCATTCTTTGTTAAAAACGCATAGCCCAAAAGTGTCTTCAATCGCGCAGTGAGAAGTTGACATCTTAGGGAAAGACGAAAGTTACGTCTGCTTCCAATTGGACACATGGCGTAGGGAAGCGGTGCCCAACCTTTTTTGCGCCACAGACCGGCTTCATCTAAGACAATATTTTCACCGCCTTCATTTGCTCGATAATCGTTAATGACGTAATCTAATAATAAATCATCCGCAGTGGTCTTATGTCAAATGCAAACATCAACAGACAATAAACAACCTTTTGTTCATAAATTAATAATCAACAACATCTCTGTAAACGAAAATATTTATTTTAGAACGAAAATCCTTTCTAATGAGAAACAATTATAATAAAAAAACTCGATTCAAGTGACAATACTGATCATTTCTATATAAAAGAGTGAACA
>CM042158.1:61923568-61933568 GCA_023376005.1 Doryteuthis pealeii | reverse complement strand
TAATATATATATATATATATATATATATATATATATATATATATATATATATATATATATATAGAGAGAGAGAGAGAGAGAGAGAGAGAGTTAGTTAGTTAGTTAGCTAGTAGCAAAAGCAAGGAAAAACTACTCATTGAATTGCTACTTTCCTGGTGAAATCTTTAGAGTGTATGACAGTGTACGAGGGCTGTCCTGATTGTTATACTTACGTTTTATTTCTGTATAAACAATAACAGATACGAGAACCCCAGTAAGATCTTTGGACAGAGTCCATTTTCACTGACCCGACAATATAACTGCCTCTAAGTAACTGATATTGTTTACACGTTTTCGCCAACAATTAACTTGCATGCAGTGCTAGCAAGAAGAAACCTCGAAAAGTAATTTTATCTACTTTATTATGATGTCCAATAACATCACACGCAGGTGTCGATGGTGTGGCAATACAGGTGAAAATTACTCGTTAACAGGCCATATAGTTTCTGCCTTGTTACAGAAGGCAGCTGGGGGCCATACGCAATGCATAAGCTGGAAAAAAAGTGTGTCCACTAGATTCATTCATGCGGACACACTTGCATCTATGGTATATTCACCCACGCATGGTGGTAATTTACTCAGAACAAACAGGAGGGTTGAGTTACGCGATAGATAATGGTCTTCACCATAGGTACCAAATATATGAGAGACAATACGCCTTCAATACAACTGTCAAGCCAGGAAAGATTGGGTGTGCTGATAAGATCATCCACGCAAACCGGGCCGGTGAAAGGTGGATTACGCAGACATAATATTAATGTCGGTGACAGATGCTACATAATGAATGTCGTAGCCTATTCATTTTGTATTGTTGTATAAAAATGTTTAACTTTAATTGTTTACTGGTAATTCGTAAGCAGAGTCATGTAAATTACCATAGATTTTGACGGACAGATTTTGACACTTTATTCACGAATAGCATCACATACTAATTGGTAGAGTGTTACATGATAGTACAAGATTGAGGAAAATGTTTAACAGTTTAGTTATTTGGGTTTAAGCATTCCAAGAAGCCGCACAGATGAAAGAGCATTTCTCTGAGTTCTCGACGTGTTGTAATGTTGGGTCTTGGGGAATAAAAAGATTAAAAAACGTGTTTCTGTTTGGATTAAAAACGAAGATAATATGGACTCGGAAAATACGACCCAAGAAACACACCAGACAACCCAAGACGGCCTAAATGATGAAAAGAGAATTGAACTCAATTCGGTCAGCATAGCAGATCTGGATTGAAGATTGTTGCAACCTAACAAATGTTACTAAATGAGGAATAACCAAAAGGAGGCTGGACACAAAATGGAATCTTATAACATTTACAAAATGCAATAGTAACCAGTGCCGTGAAGAAAGGTAAACCATTCTTAGTGGTATAAATCTATTTAATATAATACTTCCGTATTTATGAGGATTGGGACATGCCCGTTTATGTTCATAGGTAAGGTATATGACATAGGCAAACCCCCGACCCTTTTATCACATACTTGATAGAAGTGACTGAAGGTCTTAAGTGTCCTGAGTATGACATTAAGCTGCATATACTCATGGAGCTCTTGCCCAGAACCTATATGATTGTCTCGAGTATATTTTCTTATGGTCTTGTAATCTGACAAATGTTACTAAATGAGAAATAACCAAACGGAGGTTGGAAATGAAATGGTATATTTATAAAATTAACAAAAATTACTCGATATCGGCGTCAAGAACGGTAAACCACTGCTAGTGGTATAAGTCTATTCGGTCAATACAAGACCTCCGTATTTATGAGGATTGAGACATACCCATTAATGTCCATGGTTTTGGTATATACCCAACCCATGGACATTAATGGGTATGTCCCAATCCTCTAAGATATACGAAAATAAGATAAGATATACGAAAAGGAGATAAGATAATATGAATAATAAAAAGAGTATCCATATGATGCAGCCTTCCATTGGCCTGGAATGCATGATTCTGTTCATTTTTCACCTACAAAAAGGGAATGCTTAATTCTTGTATTTTTTGTTACATTTTTAGGCATAAAAAAATAAATTAAATTCATTTTATCCTTTTAAATCAACAAATTAATTTTCAGTGTTTGAAATTAAGAGTGAATGCCAGAAAGAGACTGGACAAGCAAGCACGACGCCAATCTTTTAGTTAGCCGGAAAGCAGCCGGCGTTTCTTTCTTTCCTCTCCCAGGTTTGACAATTAACTTATAGGCGGGAGTGTCATAAGTTTATTAGATCTAATTATACCGATTCTGTTATCATAAACATTTCTATATATCTGTGTCATTGTGTGGAGAACTACTACAGATGATCGGACAGCCAAATAAATTTGTTGACAAATAGTTGCGCTCGAATTTGTTTTTAAAAGTCAGCACCCGGGATCTTCATTTAACGGTCGTTTTTACACACGAAGAAACGAGCTCAAAAAAAGAAAAAAAGAAACAAAGACTTAGTTCGTTACACAGAGTTAGAGAATTGAAAACAATGTGGAATATGAGGTTGTGTTACATAATCTATGCATAGATTATTGTCAACCCCCTGTATTTCTGAAGGGATGGCCCCTTTTCATATCACAGGCGGGACTTTCCATGGAATATTACAGAAGGCCCGCGAAATACATGAAGTCACGTGGGACCTGATTGGCTCTCAGTTTCAGCTTGGGCGTCAGGCAGAGAATATATTTTTGCTTTAGCTGGAGCTTACTGCACACGTGCGTTGTGTTAGTTAGAGTAATATGTTTAGTTAAGCAAATAAAGGTTTAAATGAATAATATGGTTTTGTGGTTGATGAATGTCTTGGCAACAAGACTGACCTAGAAGAAGAAATGAATCAAGGATGAGCAACCAGCAAGAACAGAGAAATAGAAGACCAGACACGAAGTCCCCAAGACTAGGTCCAGACGCTGGAAGAAGAACGTAAGATACCAAAGATGAACAGAAGAAAAAGAGAAGTAGAAAGAGTATACAACAGGTGAAAGTGATACCAATTATAATTAGTGCACTCGGAAAAAAAACTGGAAGAACTGGAAATCACAGGAAGAATTGAAACTATCCAGACAACAGCATCGTTGAAATCATCTGGAATACTCAGAAGAGTCTTGGAGACATGAAGAGCCTTATTGTCACTTAAACTCCCGTGAAAGCTTAGGCGGAAGAGAAAGACTAATAATAATAATAATAATAATAATAGTAAATGTAGATTATGTGGAAAATAGTAAATGTAGATTATGTGGTAATAGAGATGAGACTGTAAACCATGTACTATGCGAATGTAGCAAATTAGCACAAAAGGGAGTACAAAACTAGACACGACTAGGTTGAGAAGGTGATCCACTGGGAATAATGCAAAAACTTAAATGTTGACCATGCAACAAAATGGTATATGCATAAACCAGAATCTGTTCTTGAGAACGAAACGCATAAAATTCTCTGGGACTTTGAAATAAAAACGGATCACTTTATCTCAGCAAGAGGACCAGAGCTAGTGTTGATTAACAAAAAGGAAAGAACTTGTCAACCGGTGGATTTTGCAGTTCCATATGATCACAGGGTGAAGCTAAAAGAAAATGAAAAAATGGACAAATACTTGGACCTTGCCAGAGAACTGAAAAAGTTATGGAATATGAAAGTCAAAGTTATACCAATTGTAATTGGTGCACTTGGAACGGTCCCAAATGGAATGGTCCCAATTGGAAAAGGGTTTGGAAAGTCTGGATATCAGAGGAAGGATTGATACCATCCAGAACACTGCACTGCTGCAATCTGCCAGAAGAGTCCTGGAGACCTGAGGAGACTTGCTGTCACTCAGACTCCAGTGAAAGACCATCAGCTAATGCTGATGTGAAAACTCAAAAGGAGTAAATAATAATAATAATAATAATAATAATAATAATAATAATAATAATAATAATAATTATTATTATTATTATTATTATTATTATTATTATTATTATTATTATTATTATAAACGACTGGGTTGGAAAGGTGATCCACTAGGAATTATGCAAAAAAATAAATTTTGACCATACTACATTATATTGTATGTATAAAACAGAATATGTTCTTGAGAATGAAACACATAACATTTTCTGGGAATTTGAGATAAAGACGGTCGCTTTACCCCAGCCAGAAGACCAAGCATGGTATTAATTAACAATTTATATATTGAATATAATAATAATTTGCTTGCACTGTTATATGGTGGCATATGTTATATGACCCGAAATTAATGTTGTAGATTCTATAGAAATAAATCTGAGAATTCACATTTGGAGCGACCTTCGTATATGAGCTTGGATTATGGAAGTAGAATCATATATTTTCTCATAAATGCTTTACGGCAATCTTTTCTTGCTCTATGCTTACTAGTATGGCGCAAAACTCTACCGGAATAATGTGATGTAAAAAGTAATTACTACTTACGGATCCATTATTTATTTCTCCCAATCTCCATAAATACAACGTGCACTTTTTTCATTATTCTTTTATTACTAAACCGAGTATATCTAACATTTCTCTTCCAGTAAGAAAATATTAAAATACGTCTACTCTATCCCGGAGAGGGTTAATATTCAATCACAAATAAGAGAATTCTGGATATGCCAATAAGCTCCATCCGTTTGTGAGGCACCGATTCTTGCGTTCTTTGTCCTGTATATAACTTTTTCGTTACGAATATTCCCAATTTGACTCGAACTGGTAATACCGGGTATCATCTAATTTGTAAGTCAAATAGATTTGTCTGAAAATTATTAGACTTGGATGATTCTAGCATGACCTTTGGTTGGTTGGGTTTTACGGCATGTCAATCCTTGTTGGGTTATCTTATGCAAAAAATGTTTTGTTTATTCATTTGTTATGTGTATTCATCTTTCTTTTCTTTTTTAAAACTCAGTATAATTTCTTTTTTAAACACATTTTCTTCTATCTAACCCATAGATGGGACCCTAACAGGTACTACTAGTCCGGGTCAGAGTGAACCTGGGAGTAATGGCAATGAAGGGGTACTCCATACTCTCCAGAGCTCCAAGATTGGAACTTCACCATCAGATGCAGTTTAACGTCATACCCAGGACACCAGACCCTTTGGATATGCCGCAATATGATTATTTAATTATTACAACGTTTGATATATTTACTTAAGAGCTATTGTAAAAACGTTCAATATACAAAAAGTATAATAATCTTGATTCAACTCTCTGTCTCACTTTTTTCTTTCTTTTTATCTTTGCATTGTGTTCGATTTTTAAAAATTAGAGTTATCGCTTCCTCGCGGTCACCCTTCTCTCTATATTTCCCCTACGCTCTTTCTTTTTTCTTATTATATTTAGTCTGTAACACATGTCCTTTTCCTTCCATTTTTTTCTTCTTATGATAAAAACGGAATGGTCCATTATTTAGCCGAGGTGAAGACTGTCATCAAAATAAGTAGTTTTACTTCTAGGTCGGCTTGTAATTTGGTAAAAATAAATAGATAAAAACGGAACTTTCGAAAGGTTTCGAGAAATACAAGAACCGGAAGCGGATATGCTCTCTCGCCGGAGGAGGAAGAATATATAGGTGACGGTTCGGTGTTTGAAGTTGGGAGAAGAGGCAGCGACTCGGGAAGAGACATGTCATTGATTGCGTGTCCCGCAAGGTACGGGGATTGTTCGAATGAAGAATCCCTATTGATAGAAAAGATTAGTCAGTCTTAGTTAGTCTGACTAGACTACCAATGCTTGCGTGAGCAAGTAACAAAACTGACGTTCTGAATAGACACCAACTGTGTTCGAGTGGTGATTTTGTATGCATGTTTGCGTCTGGCTTTATGCTTTTTTACTTATACCTAAGTGAACATGTAGCGTAAATGTTTCTGGTAGCTGTCTATGTTACATGAGTAATAATAATAATAATAATAATAATCATATCGCGGTAGAAGCACGGTTATCCATAAAAATCTCCTGCCACCCATCCCTATAATTCCTTGCTTCTTGAAGGTCCACTGTGCAGCATCTAGTATCCGCGCAGAGCTGGTCTATGTATGTCTTCGCTGGACGGCATGCCCATGTGATGGCTTCCCCAGAAGAACGTCACTGATAAGTTGATCCGTGCTTCTTCAGTAGTGCCCAGCGTAACTTGTTCGCCTCACACGGAAGGGTTTTGTGATATGGGGCAGGTGGCCGTACAGCTGTTTTCTCGCGGGGTGTTGCTTCAGTGTCTTGATTAAGATTGCGTGCAGAATTCTTCTCCAGGCACTTTCTGTCATGAATGGTTTAGGTTGGGTCGATGTCATCGGTATCTATCGGTGGCTGTTTAGTTAACTCATCAATAGGCGCTAATCTTAGAGATGAGGAGCAAAACCATTGACATGAGTAACAAATATGAATATTTAAAACCATAAGAATTTATATAAATTATCATTAAATTAGAATAAATATAAATGTTGAGAATAGTAACTTAAAAATTATTATTATATACCAAATAATGGTAGTATGAACTTTTGTTTAGTAAATTAGGGTCCCAGGAAAAAAAAGGAGCCACAAATTTTGTAATAAAACTGTTAATTTTAACTAGGGATTAGGCGTTATAGGATTTAGGGTTAGGTTGGGTTGGGGTTATGTTATGGTTGGGTTGGAGTTAGTTAGGGTTTGGTTCTGTTTTTCTGGTCAACCTGTACAGGGTGACCCGAAAAACAGAACCCAAATATTTATTTATCCATTAAACTAAACCCTAAACCCTAAACACCAACACTAACCCTAAACCCCAACACTAACCCTAGCCCGACCCTAAACCCCCCTAATTAGATTTAACAGTTTATACAAAAAATTTGTGGTTCTGTTTTCTGGGAAATCTAATTACTAAACAAAAGCTCATAATTACCCCAAATAATAATCATGGTTACTGAAGGAATACCATTAAAAAATTCGTGACTTGTAACAATAGTACTTGAAACCATTAAGTAGTTGAAACTATGTTCACTAAAACCATAGAATGCTAAAGAAACAATCTCCGGCATTAAATAACGCGACAATGCAGGATTTGTATAAAACCAACCAACCAAACATTAAGAAAGCCCTCGTTATTACCAAAGATTTGTCACAATAAACAATCTATCGAAATATAGGTGGGAGGTTAAATAAAACATTTGCAAAACATTAAGCAAGATATTCATTTTAAAAAGTTCCTATATTACAAGTAGTTTTCTTAGCGCTTCTTCCAAATAACACCTGTCCAAGCCAAATCTCTACACCATAGCCTGGAGAGGGCAGCAAAAGTCATCGGCCCTCTACATTAACTCATATGCAACAAATGTACGAGACTGAGTCAAAAAGTAATGCCATTTTGTTTAGGAACAGTTATAATTACCAACACAGAAACATGTATCATACATCAAAATGCTGTTCCTCTGGCGCAAGGGAAGATAACGCTTCTGGGCCCAAATCATCTCAGCAGGGCAGACAACCGCTACACCTTTGTACCGTTGGAAAGTAAGGACATCACAAAAAGGTGACTTCTCCTGTTGACTCCGGTTCATGATGGTTATCTATGATTTTAGGTTCATGCACACCTTTAATCCGTAAGTACCGTTTTCCTCTATCAAATCCTCTCATTCACCTGCAAGCACCCTTTCTAACTGTTGATAATGTCCACTAAAATTTTCATAATTGTTGGAGATATCCCTCAATATAGCACATTCACTACGTTATATCGATTTGATATATCCTGTAACATGCCAACACGGAGGCTATATTATATACAACAGGGCAATATACAAATAACATGATAAAACCGTAACATAACACTTATATTAATTCAATATTAACAACATAGTAGAAATTGATAGAATGATGGTTATGTACTGGTTTTAATTATATCGCGTACTGTTGCGATGTTATATGGTGTCAAGTTTCTACCTTAAATATATATTATTATTATTATTATTATTATTATTATTATTATTATACTAAAATATCAATATTGGGCTATAATTACGTTATCATCATCTCGTAATGGGTAATATATTGTGTGTAAAATCGCATTATATGTGCCATAATAATTTATATTAGTTGTTTATTATGTAATAATGTTATAGTGCATTTGGGTTATTGCAATTTATGATGGTATGTGGTGTACAATTCAAATAATTCGTTATGCACTATATGCATTTACGTATGCACATAGAACATGTGACAGAGAACACGAGGTGAGTGGCGAACGTCAAGGCCTGCCGTATTCTCTAAGGAAGCGGGCTAAGCTTTCCCTGACATGCAGGACTGTAGAATCGAACCCGCTTCCTTCAGAATGGGAACGGGCGACACATTGGCACCGAAGTCGAGATGCTACAGTCCCGGATGTAAGCGCCAAGTGCCCGGATGATAGGTACGAGGATTCCGGCGCCGGGATTGGCTCGACAATCTCGTGTGTGGGCCAGACACCCCGGATGTTGAAGAAAACTAGTATAAGTAAAATGGGATGACGGCAGAATCGAGTTCGATTTTGAGTTGCTGAAGATTTTACGACGACAATTTTTCAGTGCTGAAGATTTTTGAGTTGCTAAAGATTTACGACGACGACGATTATTAGCTGCTGAAGATTTTGAATTGCTAAAGATTTTACGACGACGACGACCGAATTAGCTGTTAAAGATTTTTTGACGGCGCGATATTGTTCTCCCCTCCTTTCAACAAGTCGAATATTTATTTTTCCCCTGCTATTTTTTTTATTTCTAGCGAACAATAATGTGAAAATACATCACAATCTTATATATGCATATAATACACTATTCAGCATCCATAAAACAATATGTATATGATTTTTACTCTCCCTCGTAAAAGGGGAATAGATAGATGTTTTTAATAACCAAAATAATTTCACATGTGTAATTGGTATTATTTAATTTTATGTGTAATTAGTTGGGGAAGACAGACTACTACGTCTGGAGAAGACTCATTTTGGTTAGTTGTGGTTTTACGACATGTTAACCCATTAACTCATTTTATGCCGAAGATGTTTTGTTTATTCATTCTTGAGGGTACTCCATTAGTTTTAAACATTTTAAAAACATTTTGATGTGACCCTAACAGGTATTACCACTCCGTCTCAGAGTGGTCCTGGGAGCAATAGTGATGATGGGGTACTCCCCATTGCCCAGGCCTCCAGAACTGGAACCTTACTATTATATAGAGTTCAACGTCATACCCAGGACATGATGATTTTCAGTCACCGCCTTCTCGTAATTATAGGATAAAAAAAGGCTGGGGGTTGCCATAAGGGCAATAGAGTTGGGACAATCATATATTTGCTAGATTTTGACGTGACCAACCGGTTGATAGGAGGGGACTTCTCCGCAAGCCTGTCTAACCAAAGTAAAAAGCAATTTCACCCCATAAAAAGACTACCTGCTACATAACTGCATGGCCTTGTGAAAAGGTGGGGGGGCTATATGGGGCGAAATAGACCTTCGAATCAACAAGCTCCCGCCGAGGGGGAACCAAAAACAAGCGAGTTCTCCGTCTTCTCACAAGCCAGACCCTCTGTTGGTCAACACATTCTTCGTCTAGCGGCTGAAAAATCCGTCGTCGTAGTCGAAATAATCTTTAGCAATTCAAAATCACATTTCCTATTTAGTTTGTTTCTGTTCGACTAAAATCCATTTCTTTACTGAAAAGCGCTTCGTCGTCGACTGCTTCTGCTGCTGCTGACTGCTGACTGCCGACTGCCCAGCGCTTGACTCATTTGTTATTTTATGGGCATATTAGCCAAAAATCCGGGCTCATCAGTCGAACCTCGCATCCGTCCAGTGCCCAAAACGCATGCGGGAGGACGCGAGTTCGATCCCGGCAGGCAAGACAATGTCTTGCTCTTTTTCCTTTCTCGTTCTCCGTCACACTTGTATTCTTCAAGGGCACGAGACACATTTACGCTAAACGTTTTACAGTTACATTAGTGGGTAAGTGTCATTATATTAAATGTGTGTGGTGGTAAGCGTCC
>CM042158.1:61878568-61911068 GCA_023376005.1 Doryteuthis pealeii | reverse complement strand
AATTTGCTTTTGAAGCATAGTTAAGTAAAGTATATTATTATTTATATTTTTTTAGGCAATACAATGCGTGTATCGTATATAAAATTCGATAATTATTGAAAATAATCATGACAAGCAAACGGCTAATTGTAATATATATATATATATATATATATATATATATATATATATATATATATATATATATATATATATAATAGTGTTTCATGGTGACATTTTAATATTACATTTTTTCAAGTTTTTATTCATTTTAATAGTAAATTTTAATTTTAAAGTTTTTAACTATTTTATTCATTTTAATAGAAACATTTTGGCTACAAACGTTTGTCCGTTACACCCATCCGTACTTAGATGCATAACCGTAAGAGGGTAATAATAATAATTATAATAATAATAATAATATATATATATATATATATATATATATATATATATATATATATATATATATATATATATATAAACCAACAACGGTTAAAGTCAAGCTGTGTGTTTTGTTTTTCTCTCCCATCCGATGATTAGTTATCACAGACATTCAATCACAGCCCTACATAAAGTTTAGGTTACTTCCGGTATGGACTGACACTAAGTACTAAGCAGGTTCACCACTGTTTAGCGTTGATTATTTGGTGGGAAAAGTGTTAGCAACGTGACTTGACTCGAAATCTCCTCGGAATTACATCCTTTCCACAGTTCAGTTGTTGAATATAACATATTTACTACAATTTACATGTCTTGTCGAATATAATTAACATTAAATATGAGAAGTAAATTTAATCATAGAACAGTATTTTCCAAACTGTACGCATTTGAATTGCTTCCTCAAATCAGTATAGGTTAACCTGTTTGATTTATTATCAAATCTGACAACTCAGACCACATGGCTATGAATGTGATGGTCACACACTAAAATCTAATAAGAGTAAATTATTTTTTTTACATCAATATACCTTTTTTTTTTAAAAACAATTTAGCATTCTTTTTGCAATATTTATTGATATGGCTAATGTTTTGAAATCAACTTATTTAATCCTATATTTTTCGCATTTGTATTTTATGGGTACCATAAAACAGAATTTTACGTCTTTTTATCTTTGTGTTTTATAATTAAAATAGAAAATTTGAATTATAATAAATATTTTGTGTCATTTTTATTCATTTAATGCTATGTCGGACGAGACTTGATTTTCTTTTTCCGTTGAGTAACCAGATTTTTAGGAATGGTTGGATTAATTGAATTATATTGATATTTAACAGAAAAAAAGAGGATAATTTAAAAGATATATATCCAGGCCCGAGTTAGGTCCTCAACCCCTTACCTTAAATTATGATATGACCCACCTCAATACACGATACGTGGCTCCTATAATACAGGGTGGTTGTAAAGTAAATGCATATTTTAAAAACCTAATAATTTATTTTTGAATGATTATTTTAAAAAATGAATGAAATGAGAAGAACACACAGAACATGTACTTTTGTGATTATTTTATATGGGTACCAGCTTTTGCCTCCAACCTCTCAAACCGCATTGGAATCGCATCAATTCATCTTCCAAGAAACTCAAGTTGAATGGCAGAAATATATTCTCGTATTCGTCCTTCAAATTGTTCTAAAGTCGTTGATTTCGTAGAGTAGATTTGCTCCTTTAACCAAGGTAAAAAAAAGTGCTAGTGTTGTATACTGGCATCAAATTCTATATGTAATATAGTGGCTTTTTCTTCACGTTGCTAAATCGCGTATCTGTATACGTAGCGGGTATGGTCACAGTACCCAAAGCGATATATGTTAGTAGTCAGCTACGACCGACTACAGGACTTCAATAACAACAGATACGTAGGTACAAAAGAGGACCCTTCTTTATTTTTTTCAGTGTGTGGGTGGTGAAGGCACGGGGCTTACAATAAGTGCACGAGGGGTGGTTGCTGACGGGAGACGTGAAGTGTTCTTTCCGCTGCCGGGCCGGCGTCTGACTCTGTCGGCTTGAGCCTCTGGCTTTTTGTATTGACGACACGCCGACATATCTTTATATTTTTGATCTGATAACGGACCTTTGTTATATTTTCTTTATCTTCACCCTGCTTCCTTGACCGGAAACCCTCTCTTCCGCTTTCTCTTTCTTTTTAAATATATATTTTTATCTTTCTCTTTGTCCCTCAGCCGGAAGTTCCATCTTCCGGGCGAGGACAATACAACACTAGGGTTTAAATCAGGGCTTCTGGTGAGTCACTGTTTTGGACCCCATCTACCCATTCCACTCTGAAGAAAATGGGGATTAAGCCATTCACAATTAACAATAGCAAAATATAGAGGAGCACCGAGGAATATTTGCTAACCACTGCTCCATGGCAATGTAATCAAATGTGTTGACACCAAATATATACATTGTTAAAAGGAATGAAAAATCATTGGAAATGAGAACGGAAGGTTGGATTAAAAGTCAATTGAATCTTAAAGGCTTTTGCATTATTGTTGATGTGAAATTCTTTAAGATCAGCAATGCCTTAATTTATTAAATTTTGCTAAGATGCTCCCTGTAAACAGAGTAAGGTCATGCAAGTGCTTAAGAAAGCAAAACATCTTCTTCTTAAATCTATTGGATAATCTCGTGTAAAGAATAACACTCAGTCAGTTGAACGTTCGACTAGGAAAAAAAAGATGAGTATTAAAAAATGTATTTAAAAAAATCAAGTTTAAAAATAAATAAATAATATAATAAGAAGGGTTGACATGTCATAAAATCCAACCAACCAATCCTGCACATTAAGAAAATGGAAAGTATTTAATAGTGCTTATATAGTCCATAATATTATAGTCTTTTGTTATCTAATGAATATTTAATAACATTTTAGTATTTAGATATTTGATAAAATAGATAAATGCCATATATGAATGAACATACATTAAAGAATTGAGAAAAAGGTAATTGCTTATTAAAAAATGATAAATAATTTGAAATAAGGAGTTACTTTTCAATCATCATAGATATTTTCATAAAATGTTGTTGGATCCTTTCCGTCTACTAAGGCCGATGGCGTAGAGTCCCAAATAAATAAATAAATAAATAAATTATCTGCGCAAGTCAATCTGCAGGCCAATTCCTGAGTGACAGTCTTTGGTGCACTGAATGCACACAAACTGTGATGCTTTCTGGGGCTGTTTTATTTTCTCCCACTTTCTGACTCTCTTTGCTGTCGAGGCTACTCTCCTCATAAAATGGTATCCATAGAAAATATATGAAGTCCCATTCTACTACGTTAATTTTCTTAAAATACGTTAATCCCGTGGGAAAGTAATTTTCCTGACCTACAACCAGGCCGGATTAACACAAGATTAACACAAGCCACACAGAAACCGAAGCTCAGGTGTTTACCAGTGCAAAAAGCACGTGATCTATTCAGCATTTCTCTTTAGATCACCGTAAGAACCAAGCAATACATCCGGCCCTGTCTCTTTTAGATAAGGGGACAGGTACTGCCTGGCGGAAGTCCTCCCCCCTGGGACCACACAATTAATTTTAACATCAATTACCGGTCCAGAAGACGAAGCTCCTGGACACAGGGCACACTCATAACCCCAACTGTTGTCCCTCCAGATATGAGTAAATAGCAGGGTAAGATGGACTCTTAGCTCTTGGTCTGGTAAGCAGAAAGAAAACTCTAAATTCTAACCTGTATTTGTTTGGTGAGGCCCAACTTCTTGGGATCTGGCGAGTACCCCGTTTTACCATTACTCCTAGGTCTTCTCTGACCCAAAGTGTTAGTACCTGCTAGGGTCCCATGTATTGGTCAACTATATCTGCTTGCAATTTCCAAAGGTGACGTGCTATCTGAAATGCAAAAAGCCTCGTCCATTATTTCAACTCTAGTCGATGAGTCCATTTCCTTCGACTCTAACCATTTCTCTACCCGCCTACATAAAAAATGGAACGCTTTAAAAATTGTAATGTCATCCTGAAGGAGAGTTCATGCTAATCTTCGTTGTATTGTTCCAATTTATCTCCATTTTATCCATTCAAGATTTTCTTTTATTTCTTTATTTTTCCTTTCAACACACACACACACACACACACACACACATATATATATATATATATATATATATATATATGAGAGATAGATAGATAGATAGATAGATAGAGAGAGAGAGAGAGAGAGAGAGAAAGAGAGAGAGGGGAGAGAGAGTTTGGTTTGGTTTGGGTTGGTTTGGTTTGATTTGTTTTACGGTATATCAGCCTCAGTGGGTTATTTAATGCCGATAAAGTTTTGAAATAAATACGTTTTTAAATATATACTCAATTTTTTTATAAACGCATTTTTGTATTTAACCTATAGATAGGACCCTAACAGGTACTACCACCCCGGGGTAGAGTGGACCTGGAAGCAATGGTGATAAAGCGGTGCTCCACATTCCCCAAACCTCCAAAACTGGAACCTCACAATCAGATAGAGTATAACGTCATTCCCAGGATATGAAGATCTTCAGCCTCCGCCTTCTAGCCCCCATATTATAAAAAGGCAGAGAACTTGCCATAAGAGGGATAGGGTCGGGGTAATATTATAGGTGCTAGGGCTTGACGTGCCTAGCCGATTGATCGGAGGGAGCCACTCCGACCGCCCGTCAAACCCAAATAAGGGCCAAAGTGGTGTGTTGCATGTCATACACTCATCATCCACAAGGATTCCGTCCTTAAGTATTACGGGTCGAAACCCACGGCCAATAGATGACTCCATTGGTGGAGTCTTACCCCTCTGCTGCGGTGCAGTCGGTGTATTCTAACCCCCAGCTGACAGGGCGAGATAGAGAGAGAGAGAGAGAGAGAGAGAGAGAGAAGAGAGAGAGAGAAGACCTAAAGAAGAAATAAATATGAATAGTGGATGGAACCAACTAAAACAGACAAACCATAAAAAAGAGAGGGTGAAAAAGGGAGAACGCAGAAGACTGCAAGTCGTAAATAATTTTTCAGATGACAGACTGCGTCAAATCTGCTTGTCAATGCTGCATATGCACTTAAGTGAACGAGGTGTGATAAAGTATATTGGTTTAGAATTTTGCTGAAGACCTGTGCACAGCTGAGCTACTTATATAATAAAGAAATTAGGTATAGTCGTCTAGACTACTATCTATAGGACAAAACTAAATGTAGATGAGTCGCTGCCAATTTAACAGACACAAAATAAGAAGCCATGTTGGTTGGTTGGTTGGTTGGTTGGTTTTACGGAATGTGCATCCTTGGGTTATTTTATGCCGAAGACGTTTCCTTTTAATAATTCTTTTTATATATTAAATTAAAAAAAACAAACTTTTAAAACATTTTTTTTAATAGATGAGACCCTAACAAGTATTACCACTCTGGGTCAGAGTGGACCAGGAGCAATGGTGATGAAATGAACGCATTCCCTAAACACATGAAATAAAATAACCCGAGACAGGTTGTCATAACGTTAAAACCAACCAATCAATCAATCAATCAATAATCGTACTTTTATAAACGTACGTTCAAGCTATTTGGTTTGGTTTGTTTTGTTTTACGGCATATCAACCTCAGTGGGTCATTTAATGCCAATAAAGTTTTGAAATAAATTAATTCTTAATGGATTCTCAGTTTTGTTTATAAACTCGTGTTTTTGTATTTAACCCACAGATTGGACCCTAACAGGTACTACCACTCCGGGTCAGAGTGGACAAGGGAGCAATGGTAATAGGGGTGCTCCACATTCCCCAAATCTCCAAACTGGAACCTCACCATCAGATGAGTTTAATGTCATTCCCTGGACATGTAGACCCACAGCCACCACCTTCTAGCACCCATATGATAAAAAGTGTTGGGGGCTTGCTATAAGAGCAATAGGGTTGGGGCAATCATATAGGTACTAGGGCTTTACGTGACCAGCCGATTGATCGGGGCCTTTCCGACCACGCGTCTTAAGTGGAGTGTTTCAAGTCATGGACTGATCATCCACCAAGACTCCGTCCTTAAGCAACACGGGTCGCCACACACGGCCAACAGGTGGCCCCATTTGGGGGAATCTTACCCCTCTGTAGAGGTGCAGTCGGTGCATTCTAATGCCCAAGCCGACTGGGCTGAGCTGGATCTGGTTATCAAAACGGTTTTTTTCCACTTCTCCAAAATAATGATATATGTGTATTAATACTCGTGTTCCTTAAGAGTACGACTCTTATCATCTTACAACGCCCTCTGGTAATAAAATGAGACCCTCCAAATCGTTCAAGATTAAATAGAGAAATATAAATCCTGATTATCTGGTGTCACTTATCTGCCGAATTCCTATTTCTTATGAGTGTAGACACAGCTAAATAGGGAACAATTTCATTTTTATTATGATGACAGGGAATGAAAAGGACGTGCGATACAGTAAAAATATAGTAAGAAATAAAAAAAGAAAGCATAGAAGAACAACAGTTTATTCATAATTAGTTTATATATAATTATACACAATATATGATGCCGTTATAGAATGTGGCCTATCTTTTTTATTCTGTTATAGTATGTGGCCCACCTTTTGTATTCTGCTATAGTATGTTGTCTATCCGGTTTGAATGTGTCCTATCTTAGGAAGAATATATTCATAGATATAAGTACTTGGCAATTTATTGAAACTAATTATCTTTCACGTATATTCAATTTCAAGAAATGCAATTCAATCATAATCTGTATATGGTAATTAAATATAATCAAAAAAGAATTTATCCATAATTTACATAAATCAGAGATCTATTTGATTCTAAAATATTATAAAATTCTGAAATAGGGTTAGGGTAGGGCTAGTGTTAGGTTTAGCAGTTATTATTATAACCTTATAATATGCTTTTTATGGTAGGCCACATACTATAAGAGAGGTACGATTTCGTAGGCTACATTCAAAAGGTAGGCGACATACTATAATGGTACCCCAATACACTTTCTTCTCAACAGTTCAGAGAGTCTCTTCTACAAATGTTTTCTTCCAATGATATAGTCAATGTGATGACATCTTGTTGCTTATAAAAAGTAATTTTGTTTGGAGCGATACACCTACCACATGACCGGTGTTTAGGGGAAACTAGTTCCGCAGGAGACTTAACCAGATAAAAAACTTAGCATCAAGTATATCATAAATTCTTCGACTTCTTGCCGCGATAAATGATGTTCTTGGGGAATCTGGAATCTTTGTGATGATGTCTTCTGTCACCATTACGCTGGTTGAGTCAGTATGTAAAGTTAGAGGTAATTATATATTTCTCAGTCGATTTCAGTTCAATTTCAAAAATAACCGCCTCTCATCCTAGAGAGTGTTTCATCTAACGAGTTCGTTCCCAAAAAACTGTTTCCCCTGGGTCATTTTCCCGTCTTGCAATTCGAATTGGCCACATAAGATGAAGAGAGAATGTTTATTTACTTATTTAGACATGAATCCTTATTTAGATATTAACCCGCTTTTAAGATATCAATCTAGATGTGTCTACTATGATTTTCTGCTGGTGACTGCTATCATATACTTTACAGAGGGACTGTCAAATAGAAAGGGATAGAGCGTTGTGGTTGTATCTAACGAGAAAGAGAGAGAGAGGGGGGGAAAGGGAGAGAGGAAAAAGAGAAAGAGAGAGAGAGAGAGAGCAAAAGAGAAAGAGAGAGCAAAAAAGAGAGAGTGCAAAAGAGAGAGAAAGAAAAATAGCAAGAGAGAGAGAGAGAGAGAGAGAGAGAGAGAGAAAGATAAAGAGAGAGAGAGAGAGCAAAAGAGAGAGAGAGAGATAGAGAGATAGAGAGAGCAAAAGTGAGAGAAAGAAAAAATAGCAAGAGAGAGAGAGATAGCAAAAGATAGATATAAATATCAGGAGTGAGAGAGAGAGAGAGAGAGAGAGAGAGAGAGAGAGAGAGAGAGAGAGAAGAGAGGAGAGGGAGAGGGAGAAAGCAAGAGAGAGAGAGAGAGAGAGTGAGAGAGAGAGAGAGAAAGAGAGAGAGATAAATAGAGAGAGAAGGGGTGCTCAATATATCCCAAAACCTCCAGAACTGGAACCTCACCATCAGATAGGATTTAAGGTCAAAAGATAGAGATAAATATCAAGAGAGAGAGAGAGAGAGAGAGAGAGAAGAGAGAGAGAGAGAGAGAGGGGGGATAGCGAGAGAGAGAGGGGGAGAATGGTTGGGGTGAGCTATGGAGAAAAATGTGTTCTTGGTGAATGAGTAAAGTTATGGAGAGTACTGAAATAGATTTGATCGCATCTAACCTTTTTTTCCCCCTTTTTCCCTCCAACCCGATTAAATCGGGTTAGAGGGAATGCGTCACAATCTTCATTCTCAATAATTTTAACCACACGTCATATAATTGCGCTTTTCGGGATACTGAAAACAAGTGTCAAAACAAATTAGAAAAGAAATAAAATATTTTAAAATTTTGAATTTAAATCCTCATTTCTCATTGGCTAATAATTCTGAATACTGTCCTTCTATAGCAATCGCCAATTTAGAGAAAAATGTGAGTGAATTAGTGAGAAGAAAATGAAATGAACTAAATTGTAATAAAATTTTATTGGTCCGGCAGTATCATCAAATTACGTGCGCCATATACAACTACATAATCAAATATTTACAGCCCACTGAGTGCAGGTTATCCATGACTCATCTATAGTCAATTCCTTTATAATGGACAAGTTTAAAATTTGGTTTGGTTTGGTTTGGTTTCCTTTGTGTTACGGCATATCAATCTCAGTGGGTTATTTGATGCCAACAAAATTTTGAAATTAATTCGTTCCAAATGGATACTCAATTCTTTTTATAAACACTTTTTATATTTAACCCATAGATGGGACCTTAACAGGTACTGGTACTCTAGGCTATAGAGGACCAAGGAGCAATGTTAATGAAGGGGTGCTCCATATTCCCCAAACCTCCAGAACTGGAACCTCACATTCAGATAGGGTTTAGCCTCATTCCCACGACATGAGGATCCTCAGCCACCACCTTCTAGCACCCATATGATAAAAAGGGTCGGGGATCGCCACGAGGGCAATAGTTTGGGGCAATCATATAGGTACTAGGGCTTGACGATAAAGTGGTGAAATACATTCGTTCTTAATGAATACTCATTTCTTTTATAAATATATTTAACCCATAGATGCAACGCTAACAGGTACTACAACTCCGGGCCAGAGTGGACCAGGGAGCAATGGTGATGAAGGGGCGCTCCACATTCACGAAACCCCCAAAACTGGAATTTCACCATCAGACAGAGTGTAACGGCATTCCCAAGACCATGAAGACCCTCAGCCACCGCCTTTTAGCACACATATGATAAAAGTTTTGAAATAAATTCATTCTTAATGGATATTCAATTGTTTTTTATAAACACCTTTTTCTATTCAACCCATAAATGGAACCCTAACAGGTACTACCACCCCGGAGTAGAGTGGACCAGGGATCAATGTTGATGAAGGGGTGATCCAAATCCAGCAAACCTCCAGAACTGGAACCTCACCATCAGAGAGATTTTAACATCATTCTCATTACATGAAGAGCCCCAGCCACCGCCTTCTAGCACATGTGATAAAAAGGGCTTGAGCTTGTTATAAGGGCAATAGTTTGGGGCAATCATACAGGGGCTAGTGTTTGACGTAACGAGCCGATTGATTGAAGGGGGCCTCTCCGACCGAACGTCTACCATAAGTAAGGGCATAAGTGGAGTGTTGCATGTCATGGACTGTTCAGACGCCTGGGTTCTATCCTTAAACCTCTCGGGTCGCCAACAACGACCAACAGGTGACCCCATTGGGGGAGTCTTACCCTTATGCAGAGGTGCAGTTGGAGTATTCTAAAGTCCCAGTCGACAGGGCCGTCATCGAAATAGCACCCATGTGATAAAAGGGTTTGAGCTTGCCATAAGGAAAATAAAGTTTGACAAAATACTGAACTGAAATAAATAGTATTCATCAATATATTTTTTAGTCTACCATAAGTAAGGGCATAAGTGGAGTGTTGCATGTCATGGACTGTTCAGACGCCTGGGTTCTATCCTTAAACCTCTCGGGTCGCCAACAACGACAGTCCGACAAGAAATACATGAAGAAGGCCGGAGGGTATATCGGCCGAAACGTTGTACAAATAACAATGAAGATGGGGACAATAGTCCGAATAACGCAGGTAATACTAATCTTCAAGACTAATCTCAAACATTCAGAGAAATAATATATTTTTGCAATGAAAAAACAAACATACTTGATCAATTGCCGAAAATTTACCTTTTTTCCAAGGAAAAAACAAATATGATCAATTTCCGAAAACTTACCTTTTTTTAAATAAAAAAAAGATACTCGATCAATTGCCGAAGGTTTACCTTTTTTGCAACAATAAAACAAAGACAGACGATCAATTGCCAAAAATGTACCTTTATTGCAATGAAAAAAACATATCATCAATATATTATGTTTCTAGAAACCTTTTACACCATTATAAAGTCGGCGGGGCAGCCTAACGTCGGTATCAGCCTTTTCACTTGCGCTAGACCAAGGAGATTATTTTAGCGTCTGAGGTGGAGCGCCACACCTACCGCCAGCTCCTTACTTTACTGCACAGATCCATGTGCTACTCATACGCTGAGTTGGCGCGGGCCGGTATCGAACTATGAACCTTGTGGTTTCTAGCCGAACGCTCTACCGGCTGAGCTAACCCGGCCCATATTTTCAAATAGTCTGCACGTGTTCACCGTTCCTATCATTTTTAGTGTGTCCCAGAGATGATTAAAAAATGTTGATATTTCTACGAAAGTTAATTGATTAGATCAGTAGAACTGCTTAACTTAGTCGGTTGAGCGTCCCCCTAGATACCACGAGGTTTCGGGTTCGATACTGGCCCCTGCCAGCTCAGCGTGTGTGCAGCACAAGAGCATGTAAGGTAAAGTAAGGATCAGATGTTAGGTGTAGCGCTCCACCTCAGACGCAAACACTATTTATTTGGTCTAGCGTTAGTGAAAAAGGGATAGACTCCCTCAATTGCTGGCTGATACCGACTTCAGGCCACCCGGACGACTTTATATATATATATATATATATATATATATATATATATATATATATATATATATATACAAAATGTTGTTCTGGTTCCAACGGGAGAAAATTCAATATTTTATAAAAATAGAAGGTTCGCAAAATGTATTATGTTTTCAGAAAAAATTTTTTAATTCTTTTTATCTTACATATGTAAGATAAAAAGAATAACAATTTTTTTTTTCTGAAAACATAATACATTTTGCGACCTTCTTTTTATAATTATATATATATATATATATATATATATATATATATATATATTCATCCTTTCTGCACAAGCAGGATATGACAAAACGTAAATTTCTTAAGCGGGGTTTAAAAGGTTTGGATTTAGTTTTACTTCTTCAGGACTGGTTACCTCACCAAGGTTAACGAACTCAGTCTGTCCTACTATTTAGACATAGCTTGAGGGAGAATAGTTGCAATTATACCTCTCCCAAGGGTATTTGCGCTATATGAAATATTAACAGCCTCATCAAGGTTTTTTTTTTTTATTCGAGTCGCCGAGTTCATTTCTTACGACTCTAACCATAACACCACGCGCCTCCACAGGGTCTGCTAAAAGCGAGACCCCCTGTGGAAGATTCCAATAATTTGTTGACCGGGATAATGAATAGGTTGAGACTTTGAAATGCGATATGGGATTTTTGATTGAAATATTAACATTTTTTAAACACCCTGTATTTTTATTGATTTCTTAATAAATTTCTCTTTGTTTCTCTGATTGCTTCGTCTCTCTTTCTCTTTTACAAATTCATTTTTTTTAAAATTTATTTTGCTGTTTCTTTTTCATTTTTTTAAATTTTTTATAAAGATCTTTTCTCGCTGTCGTTCGTAAAGAACTGCTCTATTTTCTCAAATATTTTATTACCACTACAGATAAATATAATCCGAAGTCAATATCTTAATCTAACCAGATTAGTTTGGTCACAAGGAATTTTTCTTATTACTCCGCCATAAAAATGAACAAATCAGTATCTTAGGCGAAAGGCAATAAATGCCATGATTATTTCTTGAGGCACTAGATTTTCTATTATAACGATTTTTGTCTCGGTTTTGCCGTTCGGGAATTCCTCGTGCATCCTATAAAAGCCGCTTGAACGGTCGTATAATTGTGTCTATCGACGCCATCTGGATTTTTCTGGGAAATATATAGCACCAGCCAACTTCCGCGTGACACCTTTAACTACTTTAAAAGGTCTTTGTTAACGCATCTGTTTATTCTCACTTGCGGCTCTTTTTTTATCGTTTAAACTATTTCTCCTGGGTGATCCTTTAATCGTTCACCTTAATATTTTAATGTATTTTTTTCTTTTGTTAAATTTAACACTAAAACTTCCGCACAATATATTTCCTGTAAACCTTGAATAATCTCAGTAAATCGCTGCATAAGATTAAAAAAATAAAATAAAATAAAATAAAATACATGCCTAAATCATTTTTACGAAATTTCACATACAGGAAGGTATTTAGCCAACCTGTTCAGGACGGGTAGGATAAGTGTGAGACATACAGCGAAGAGGGAACTCGCTATTCAGTAATAATGGATGTGCGAGAATAGCTTTCTAACCATCAACCGCAATGGATTCCCTGATATCAGATACAAGTATTTCATAACGAATAATGATTTAGCAGGGTTTATTTGTATAGCGATATATCATCTCATTATTATTATTATATAACTTGTCTTTTTTTAAAAATTTCGCATAATCTTCTATTAATAATGGAAATTGTCTGTATTTCTGTCTGTAACAAAAACTACGTCATATCTCTACGTCATAGATTACGTCATAATATTCTTACGCTATATACACGTAATATATATATATAAGGGGCCGGGTTAGCTCAGTCGGTAGAGCGTTCGGCTAGAAAACACAAGGTTCCTAGTTCGATACCCCCCTGATGGTAGGTGTGGCGCTCCACCTCAGATGCTAAAAAACAATCTCCTTGGTCTAGCACTATTGAATTGGGGATAGACTCCCTCGCTGACTGGCTGATACCGACTTTAGGCCGCCCCGTCGACTATATACACCCAAAATTTAAGCAAGTTTACAAATAAATAAATACCTACGATTTTGTGTAAAATTGATGTGGAAAATATTCAAAATAATTGTTTGATTATTACATGAACGCAACATTTTATTTGAGAGGCACAGGGCTCAGTTTTCATTTCAAATTGTTTTTTTTTGTTTGTTTTTTTTTTCTCCTTTAATGAATATGAGGATTTTGCTTACTTATGGTACAAACCCTCTGACATTGAACTCCCCCCTCTCAGGCAATGTGTTTCAAAAGTTTATTTTTACGACGCACAGAAGATATTTTCTGTTGCTAGTATATTTAATGTAAATCCTTACACCGTCACGGTATGTAATATATTTTTACCTAATTCGTTCGCCACGCGTAAGTTGTAACAGAAGATTGCTAGTATGGGACATCGAGCGTGGAAGGAATTCGCTATTCAGTAGTAATGGATCTGCGAAACTAGCTACCTTTAAACCACGAAGGGACGTCAATTTTTTTTTTACCAATCGTGCCTAGCTTTGTATTTCCGTTGTGCTCATCTCTGTCCCCGCACAGTCTACATTTACTGTTTGTTGTGTCAATTTTTGCTTTGATATAATTTGTTCTTAAGGTATTATTTTGTGCAGTAATTATTAGTGATTCAGTTTCTTGAGGTTTCCTCTTCTTAACCATGTCCAGATCTTTTTATGTGCAACCTCTCAGATTTGTCGTTTGAAGTATCCATATAAATGTTTTTCTTCCCATCTTTGTTTTCTAGTTTTTGTTGTTTTTTTCTGTTTGTCCATACATTATATCTGCTGTTGTTGGCTGCTATAAGTAATCTGTATTTGCTCTTTTTTGTGTACTCTTCGAGTCCTTGGATTGTGGCCTCTACACAGTCCTCTATGTTGACAAGACCTCTTCCTCCTTCTTTTCTTGATACATATAGCCTGTCTTTATCATCTCAAGGGTGTAGAGCCTTGTGCATCGTAATTAGTTTCCTAGTCTGTTGGTCTATCTGTCTGAGTTCTTCTTTTGTCCATTTTAAGAATGGCACAGACAACGGGGACGGCCTAGATATTTATTCCTTTGATTAGATTTCTGCTGTTGAGCTTGGTCTCACTTACGAGTCTTCCTTATCTATATGTTGATAGTCATGTTCCTTATTTGTATTACTGATATATTCTTGCAACGTCCTCAGGGTAAAAATCGTCCAAGATTAAATATAAAAATGTAAATCCTTCTTTCTGGTATTGCATATCCACGGAATTCTTATTTCTTATGAATGTGGTCAACTCAGCAAAATAATGGACTATTCCGTTTTTATTATAAAGAAAGAAAGGGAAGAAAAGGACATGCTACATAGAAACATAATAAGCAACAAAGAAAGAAAGAGAGTCGGGGAAAGATATATATAGAGAGAGGCTGATCAGAGTGAAAAAGAGTTGAATCAAGATTATTAAACTTTTTACATATTAAAGTAATTGCAAGAGCTCTTAAGTAAACATATCAAACGTTGTAATAATGAAATTATCATACTGTGGTATATTCACAAGTCCTGTTAGTTCAAAATATTTCTCGTTGGTTATACCTTAATCTTTAAATGGAGTATTTTAAAATTCTTTTTAAAAATTTGAACACTAAAAATGATATGCATTTCCGCATTTTTTTCTATTTAATCCATACATGGGACCCTAACTGGTACGACCACTCAGGGTCTGAGTGGACCTGGGAATAATGCCACTGAAAGGGTTCTCCACTCTCCTCAGAGCTCTAGAATTGGAACTTCACCATCAGATGCAGTTTAATGTCATTCCCAGGACACTAAGACCCCCAGCCACAGCGTGCTAGCACATATATAATAAAAACAGTTGGGGGTTTTCCTAATGGTAATAGGGATTCGACAATCATATAGGTGCTAGATTTTGACGGGACCAACTGATGTATTGAAGGGGGCCTCTTCGACCGCCCATCTAGCATAAGTAAAGGATAAAGTCTTGCACGTAATAGACTGCTCAGTCACCAGGATTCCATCATTAAGCATCACGGGTCCTCACCCATGTCTAACAGGTGGTCTTACCTCTATGTAGAGATACAGTCTGTGTATTCTACAACTTCACACGAAACAGCTGCTAGTATTAGGCTAAGATTTTTATTTGCATTTTACAAAAATATTTTTGTGTAAAATTGTAAGTTGATTTCGCTTTCCTTAAAAGCCAGGGGTGGGGGATATTTACCAGTAGAGAATAATATAAGTATTTTCTTATCGATGTAGATATTAATAATATGATTGATAATAGGATTTGTTAATATTATTCAGATTAGAACTCTTAATATTATTTGCGTTATTCGAACTATTGTCCTCATCTTTATTGTTATCTGTACAACGTTTCGGCCTTTTTCAGGTATTCCTTGTCAGTCTCAGGAACCTTCTCGGACTCAGGAACCTTCTTTTCGGACTCGGGAACTTTCTTGTCGTAGTCAGGAACCTTCTTGTCGTAATCGGGAGCCATCACCGAACTTTGAACCTAACCCTTTATTCAGCCCACGGGGTTATCCTGTTCTCATTCCGCTAGCCATAGCTGGGGTAGGAGTTGTGTTAATTATTTTTCTATGTTATTGCCGACGCTCAGGATTGAACCCGGAATCCAGAGACAACTGTCACTTAGAACTGTCTTAACCTAACTACCTTATCCACTAGGCGATGTGTCCAAACATTCAGAGAAATAGAACTCCTAATCCTAGATTTGTTGCTACAAATAATTATTGCTTATGAATATAATTTTGGAAATTTATATTCGTTTTTCTGCAGAAGAAATTGAGAAACACATGCAAAAAAGGATTAGTTGAAGTATCCGTCTACGTTGGTACGATGAAAAATTTTTTAAATGCATTAAGTTGTAAATCAAAACAATCAGCACAGAAGTGGTAAAGACGGTTCAATCAGCTATTCCCAAAGTAGTGGGTATGTTGTTATATACAAGTAAGTCGTCGGGGTGGCCTAAAATCGGTATCAGCTGATCAGCGAGGGACTCTATCCCCTTTTCCCTAGCGCTAGACCAAGGAGATTGTTTTTTTGCGTCTGAGGTCGAGCGCCACACCTACCTTCAGCTCTTCACTTTACCGCACAGATCCCTGGGCTACTCATACGCTGAGTTGGCGATGGCCGGTATCGAACTAGGAACCTGGTGGTTTCTAGCCGAACGCTCTACTGACTGAGCTAACCCGACCCATATATTGTTATATACCCACTTAGTAAATCGGGTGTATATATGGAGAGAGGGGAGTTCTTTTGTTACTTGTCGCATTAACTGATTCTAAGGGTCGTCTTCTATTTGATTCGCGGTTCTGTTGCTCTGGCTCCGGTTGGAATTTCTCTGTTCATTCTCTTTGTTTTTGAATGATTTTTACAAGACTTAGTTTATATTTCTCAGACGTCTTTATTACCTGAAATCCCAAAAGGGTTCAAGCGCGGTGAGAGGTTACCTTACTTGGAAACAGACAACCATTACGTCTGCTCCCATCGACTAACCGCCAAATTGTAACTACTCCAAGACTCAGTTCGCTCCACACGCTTTTCCTTTGGCCAATCAGAAATCACCGACTAGGTCATTGAAAGGTGAACTGTTGTCAATCACTTCTAAATCGGTCGTGCTATGATCCGATGGTAACTTTCCATTTACAAATACAGTGAATTAAATGTTACAACACTGCAGTCATAATTCATAGGCTATACATGTTAATAAAGAAAGTGACAGGTCAATAAAAAAAGTATAGCCAATCCAAATTTTTTGGCCTTAAGATTTTAAATTCGACTTATACGAATAACGTTCCACTAAAGCGAGACCGCAGTGTTACACTTTGGTTAGCTTGACCTTTGCGAGTTCCCCAGATATGGGTGACTCGTATTTACCAATATTGACATTATAAGGTATTTGTGCCACAGTTCTCCTTTATTAGGAGGTAAAGGTTTATTTTTATAGTGCTTACCCTAACGTATTAGCTAACAATTCTATAGTATAGTGAGTTAAGGCGCCGGTTTAGTCCAAGCAAGGCACCACGTTACTGAATCCTTAATAAATGAAACACTGTGATATTTTCTAAATGGGTCTCGATTTGGCCCCAGAAGTACTGAAAAGGAAGGATTGATTGAATGACGGCAAGTAAAACATTCTGATCGTTTTGAAAAAAATGTTCTATTCTTACTTGTTTTTCCCGACACCAAGTTGTTTGAGTGGGATTTTCTTGAGCAAATGACATACTCACAAAGCAGGAATTCATAGACTAAGGAACTTCACGCCTGGTTTGGTTTGTTGGATTTTACGGCATGACAACCCTAGTAGGATTATTTTATGCAGGAGACGTTTTGTTCTATTCATGCTGGATAGGTATTCAATCTATATTATTAACACATTTTTTAAACTAATTCTTTCTATTTAACACATGGATGGGACCCTACCGGGTCCTACCACTCTGGTTTAGAGGGAACCTGGAAGTAATAGCGATTAATGGGTACGCCACTCTCCTCAGAGTTCCAGAATTGGCATTTCTTTATTAGATGCAGTTTAATGTCTTACCTAGGACACTAAGGCCCGCAGCCACCGCCTTCTAGCAAACATATGACAAAAAGGGTTGAGTCGTGCTATAAAGGCAATAGAGTTGGGATAATCATATCGGTCCCAAGGCTTGACATGGTCAGCCGATTGATTGGAGTGGGCCACACCTACCGTCCATCTAGCCTAATGTAATGTGGCGGGACCAGTTAGTATTTAACGTTAGTGCCTTTTCTTCTCGCACTACTATTCGTATATTCGTACGTACAGCAGTTTGTTTATAACTGACACGGACCTAGCAGTCAGCCTCTTCTTAGCCCCAAAATTCTTCCCCACTTCTTTTGGTCAAGGGAAGATATCACTTCACGCACGCCGCGTGCTCCTTCGTTACGGCCAATTGACTTTATCCACGGGTCGTCCCCTTTACGATAGTGACTTTACTATCTTGTTTGCGTCGTGAGTCCATTCATAAAAAGATTTCTTTCGTTGTAAATAGAGCAGACTAATAACACCGGGTTTACTTCTTAGAAGTTTATTATGTTCCAAACTTCCTATAACTTTTGAGAGAGAGAGGGTCCCTAATAATCTCTGTCTTAACAAGAGGTGTATTTTAACTGGATTCAACTTCGAGTTTTTAGTCCTTAGTAAACTTCTCGGTGAACAAGCTTTTCTTAGCCTTTCCTTATCGTCTTCAGTTACAACAGCTTAACTCCCAACTGCCACGCACGCCTCCTGGCTCTAACTGCCTCTGACTCTCGGACCCTCACTGCTCTGATCGCAGACCCTAACTAACTGCTCTGATCGCAGACTCCAACTCCAACTGACTGCTCGTGATTCTATTCGCGGGTCTTAAATAGCATTTCTAAATAATATTCCAGAAGATTCTTTCTCTAGAATTTTCGACTTCTTTCTGGACTAAATCGAATATTCGATTCGTTCCAATCTCACTGGTCAACCAGAGTTCACCAACCTAAAAGATCAAAGATTTCTTGGAGTCCAAAAGACTGTGTTTTTCTTAATCCTAGACTTATCGTCTGCTTTCTCTCGTTAAAAAGATGTTATCTATCCTAACTACTTTTTCGGTGTTTCCACAAGGACCACCCAGTAACTCAAGATAATCGGTAGTATATTTTTCTAAGGTTCTTTTCCAAGTCTGGCATAAGGCCACAAATATAGGTGCTGGGCGGCGATTACATAACACTAAGTAAGGGTCAAAGTGGAGTGTTGCATGTCATGAACTATGTTGCGTAGGGGGCAAGGTCGAGTTGTAGTAGTAGTTGTTAGTAGAGGTAGCCGTCGTTAGTTCTCAGTAACAACATACGAAAGTCGTATAGTCAAAAAGGGGTGGTTTATTACTTTCTAGGCTCGTGGGTGCTATTTCAGAGAGAGAGAGAGAGAGAGAGAGAGAGAGAGAGAGAGAGAGAGAGAAGAGAGAGAGAGAGAGGAGAAGAGAATAAGGTAAAGCTGTTATATCGAAAATCATGTTCGGTACTACTATGCGAAACACACCATGGGGGAATCCGGGAAGCCTCATCTGCCCTTACGAAGGCCCATCCGAAAAAAACCGATTTTCCTCTTGTTCCGTTTGTCGTCCCGGAAGTGGGAGGGTCACATCCGCTTCCGCCCACCCCCGCAAAAAACCTGGAACTTCTAACACTCTTTGCTCGTGATTGAACTAGCGACTCTTCTCTTGGGACCTTCACGGATCTGTTCTCCTCTTCTCCCAGTTCCTCCACTCCTCCGTTTTCTGTTCCACCTCTCCTTCGTTCCTCGTTTGATTTTCGTCATTGCTCGCTCTAGTCTATCGACTGAATGACCATTTCCCCCTTCCCTCTCATAGAAGCAGACGTTTTATCTCTAACCTCTACCCATAATGCCTCAAGCGCTTCTATAAAGAGGCCTTTCCTTCTCCTCTCTAACTTTTCGATGCTGAATGCCTACACCTACTCCTTGTTCACCCGTTCAGTTTCGATGTCTCAGGCAAGGTGGATTTGCACGCAAAGCAAGTCCTAGCCCGTTTTACACTATGTAAGACTCTTCTCTCACTACAATTAAAAGAAATCCTTTATTTAATTGGTTATTAATTATCATTATACCCTTTTTATGGACTTTTTTTAAAAATAATCATTTTGTTTCATTTTTACAAATCTATGAGTAAAATAAAATTCTGTTTTATTTTTCTTATTTAAAAAAATAACAACAAAATAGGGTTTTTTCACGGTTTTTGTTTTATTTCAATTAAGAAAATTGATTTGATATACGAGGAAATTGAGTTACGAGCAGTGCAAATTTTAATTCAATTTTAATACGCCCAAAAGCATACCCATAGTTCTATTTTCTTCATCTGTCAGACATTCATTAATAATTATGAGACCCTAATTATTCCTTGTAAAAGCCTAACAAACACTTTGCAAAGGAATAACACATAAACAATCACATGCCAACGATTTCAAGGTTAAAGGAAAATTGCTGTAAGCATTTTCACCAGCTTTCATTATTGTTGTTTTTATTACGTTGTAGGTCGAATAACAACTAGCCGTTAAAGTAAATAAACACAAAAACAGAATGAGGGAATAATTCATTATACAGGGTGTGAGAGAAATGCCTGCTACATTTCAAACTCTCATCTGTGTGGAGAGAAGGAATTTAGGTGAGTAGTAGTTGTAGCTCCATCTAGTTAAAGACTGAATATTACTGTTTCAGATCCTAACAGTAACGATCAAAACTCGGACCGGTGCACACTGTGTGTTGAAATTTGGTTTTATCTTTTATTTATTTATTTATTTTTTTACATCGGACCATATGACCTTTAGGCACCCCCTTTTGATCTCGATTAAGAAAGGGCATGTTTCTCATTTGCCCCATCAATATCCGGTTGTTTTAACAGACGATTTTTAGATTTTAAAAAGATTATAAAACTAACCCCTAACCCTAACCCCTAACCGTAATCCCTAACAAATAACCGGACATTGACAGTGTTAATGAAAAACATGTCCTTTCTTAATCGAGATAAAAAGGGGTGCCTAAAGGTAATATGGTCTTTTATATCTAGTGAATATGTTATTGCTACACAGATGGATTACGTTAATATATCATGTTACGTAGGAATTATGCTCTTCTGGATAGAAAATGTTGCAAACTAGCACAACGGGAGTACAAGACTAGACACGACTGGGTTGGGAAGGTAATCCACTGGGAATTATGCAAAAAATTAAATTTTGACCATACAACAAAATGGTATATGCATAAACCAGAATCTGTTCTTGAGAACGAAACGCATAAAATTCTCTGGGACTTTGAAATAAAAACGGATCACCTTATCCCAGCAAGAAGACCAGACCTAGTGTTGATAAACAAAAAAAAAGAACTTATCAACTGGTGGATATTGCAGTTCCAGCAGATCACAGGGTGAAGGTGAAGAAAATTGAAAAAATGGACAAATATCTGGACCTTGACAGAGAACTGAAAAAGTTATGGAATATGAAAGTGAAAGTGATACCATTTGTAGTTGGTGCACTTGGAACGGTCCCAAAATAATTGGAAAATGGTTTTGAAATCAGAGGAAGGATTGAAACCATTCAGAACACTGCACTGCTGCAATCTGCCAGAATACTAAGTAGAGTCCTGGAGACCTGAGGAGACTTGCTGTCACTCAGACTCCAGTGAAAGACCATCAGCTAATGCTGACGTGAAAACTCAAAAGTAGTAAATAATAATAATAATAATAATAATAATAATAAAAGGCATTCCACCCGAGAGATGACACGAACAAACTATGTGTCAAGGAAAGATGGGGAAGGGGACTGGCCAACACTGAAGACAGTAGATACGGTAATCCGAACACTTGACGAATACACTAACAACAGTAGGGAAATACTAATTGCAGCAGCCAAGAAAAGCAAGCACAGTGACAAACAGAAATACATCCAAAAAATTAAAAAAAACAGAAATGGGAAGAAAAACAACTACATGGGTACTTTAAGCGCTGAAATCAGGAAATATCAGATCAGATCAGATCAGAATACATAGACATGGCTAAGAAAAGGAAACCTCAAAAGAGAAAACGAATCCCTTATAATCGCAGCACTAGACAATACCATTAGAACAAGCTATTTAAAGGCAAAATAGATAAGACGCAGCGGAATAGCAAATGCAGAATGTGTGGAAATAGAGACGAAACAGTCAATCATATAAAAAGCGATTGCAGGTGTGAAAATCTATAATAATAATAATAATAATAATAATAATAATAATAATAATAATAATAATGATAATAATAATAATAATAATAATAAAACAATTATAGTTTCCGGTATTCCTAATACAAATAATTTACAGTTATATGGAATCAAGTATAATCAATCTAATCCTATTAATTGTCCATGTATATTACCCGTAGATAAGACCATAACAGGTACTACCACTACGAGCCAGAGTGGACCTGGGAGTAATTACAATGAACGTATACTGTACATTCCTCAGATCTCCAGAACGACAGAATTACTATCAGATTCAATTTACTGCCATACCCAAGACACCCCTTTTTTGGCGGGAAAGACAGCGTTTTCTAAGCCCTGCTAACTGGACAAGTAATGGCAGTGAAGTGGTACACGACATTTCCCAGAGCTCTAGAAAGGCAACATTAACATCAGATGCAATTTACTGTCGTGTGATGACCCCCACCCTTTTTGGGGCGGAGGGGGTTTTACACTTATACAAAGGATTCAGTCAGCTTTTTCGAAACCCTGCTGACTGGGCAAATATTCAGGTTCATAGAATAAAGAACAATGGAATTCAAATGAGGAGACAATTCTTACATCTCTTGTTATTCGCATTGCTCACAGAAAGAAAGAAAGAAAGAAAGAACGAAAGAAAGAAAGAAAGAAAGAAAGAAAGAGTGAGGGAAAGAGAGAGTCAATTGGGCGAGTGAATAAATCGATTGTATTCATGCCAGGCCGGAGATGCCCCCATCGTCTAAAAGGGGCAAGTGTCGGATTTATTGCTTGACGCCTAGGGACGAGTATAATGTTTGTATCTGGCGCCCAGAAGGCATGCTTCCTAGGGGTCCCCGCGTTAATCCGACCTGTCATATCCTGTCACCACGGAAGGAGACAGGTAAATACACTTTGAACTTCGTTCGTGTTTTCCTGATGCCTTAGAGATCAATTCTTACTATAAGAGAGACCCCAACACTGCAATGGCGTTCAACATGATAGACAACAACTATATGTTAGATTCCTGAAACGGACGAATGTATATCATGCCATTTATGACAAAAAAAAAACACTTTCGATTTGAGAAATAGGTAGAAAAAGAGAAGAATACCGTAAATTCTCGAGTATAGTCCGCCCTTGTGTATAATACGCAGGGGATTTTTAGGGGGCTGTACCTCTGAAAAAATGCGTCTGAATAAACATTGCCGGACAGCAAATAGAGACTCGGACATTGCTTGGAAAATATTTTCATGTTTAACCTCGTGTATAATACGCACTAGGGATTTTGACCTTTAAATTTTGGGGAAAAAGTGCGGATTATACTCGGGGATGTATGGTATAAGTAAAGTAAAGTCGTCGGGGCGGCTTAAAGTCGGTATTAGCCAATCAGCGAGGGACTCTATCCCCTTTTCACTTGGGCTAGACCAAGGAGATTATTTTAGCGTCTGAGGTGGAGCGCCACACCTACCATCAGCTCCTTACTTTACCGCACAGATCCCTGTGCTACTCATACGCTGAGTTGGCGAGGACCGGTATCGAACTAGGAACCTTGTGATTTCTAGCCGAACGCTCTACTGACTGAGCTAACCCGGCTGTGTATGATATAGTTCCGAAAAAAAAACAGTGGGTGGGGTATTTAAGGTGTATATCAGTAGGTGAGATAGTTTAATTAGATAATATTGAACAAGTTATTTCAGATAGATATCAATGGGTGAGATGTTTCCCATAAATTTAAACAGGGTCAAATATTTCAAATAAATTACAGTGGGTGAGATGTTACCAGGTAAATGACAGCGTGAGGATATATTTCAGATAGATATCAGTGAGTGAGATATTTCCTATGCATAGCACTGTGTAAGTTATTCAAGATAAATATCAGGGGGTGAGATATCTCAGATAAATAGCAAGGGGTGATATTTCTGATACATTACAGTGAGTGAGATATTCCCATAAATAAAACAAGATAAGATATTACCGATTAATTACATGGAGTGAAGTATTTCCTATAAGTAAAACAGAATAATATATTTCAAAAATATAAAAGGAATTGAGATATTTCATATGAATATCAGAAGGTGAGATATTTCAAATAAATAATTGTGAACGAGATATTTCTCATACATAACACTGAGTAAAATATTTAAGATAGGTATCAGGGAGTGAGATGTTTCAAATAAATAACAGGGTGGGATGATTATGATAATAACAGTGGGGATATATTTCAGATATATAACAGTGAGTGAAGTATTTCTGATAAATAACAGTGAGATATTTCCTATAAATAAGATTGGTTAAGATATTACAGATAAATAAAAATAGGTGAGATATTTCAGATAAGTAATAGTGAGATATTTTCCACAAATATAACTGGTGTAGATATTTCAGGCAAATAACAGTAGGGTAGATATTCTAGTTTAATTTCTGTAGTTGAGATATTTCAGATAAATAATTTTCGGTGATATATCTTCTATACATATAGAATGGACAGTTGTTTGTATATATATATGTCCGGAGGAAACTTCGAAAATAAAACAATTAGCGACAAAGTAAATACATATACACATTACATATCATCAGAGCTTGGTTTTTGAGCAAAGATTATAGAGATATGATTTATATTTGTGAAGATAATTAAAAAATAAAATTTAAATGATAACAGCATGGATTTTTTTCATTTAATATTTTAGATAGTAGACATTAATATTTATTTTCAGAGTAGTTGGATCAAGGTTTATTTTTTTACATAGGGGTTTAAATGATGCATCCCACGAGGATTCCACTCACGAATCAGTAATAATGGATCTGCGGGACTAACTTAAAAAATCCCCCATACCCAAGTGACGCCGGGTAGCCGCAGCTAGTTTTATATAAATAACAGTGAGTGAAATATATTCCATGATAAAACAGGGTAAGATATTTCAGATTAATAACCAGAGGTGCATATTTCAGATACATTACATTAAGTGAGATATTACCCATACATAACACTGAATAAGATATTTCAAATAAAAGACAGGCGTGAGATATTTCAAATAAATAACTGTGAAACTTCCCATAAATAACAGTGGTTATTCCGAATAAATCACAATGTGTGAGATATTTCAGATACATTATAAGGGTGGGGTATTACAGAAAAATAATAATGGGCAAGTTATTTCCCATAAATAACAGCGGGTGAAATATTTCCGATATACAGTAAAGTTTCATAAATAACACATCACTCAAATACGTCCCAGGTCTAATTAATAAAACAACGTTTTGGCAAAATCCGACGTTATTCATCAACATAGTTACATTCTAGGTTGATACACTGATTCCAATGCATCTCTAACAACTCGATGCCTTTTTTGTTGAACGATTTGTCTTTGGTCTCAAATACGCCTTAGTTTCCGATACCACTTCTTCATTGAAGCCAAATTTCTTTCCCTGGAGCATTTTTTGAGGTCAGCAAACAGCCAGTAGTCGCCGAGGGACAGATCTGGAAAATAGGGTGAGTGTGGAAGCAATTCAAAGTGCGATTCATGTAATTTTGCCAACTTTGCCATCGACTTGTGACACGGTGCATTGTCTTGCTGAAGGAACACTTTTTATTCATTTTTGTTGCGCCATGTGTCTAACTGGACAAATAATACATAATATCAAGCCTCATCTAAAAATTACAGAGAAATAAGCGAATAACCTCTAAGTGTGATAATTCTATAATTTTTTCATGGGTAGTAGTAGAATCATATTAATACATTTGAAAACGTATGGGGGACATTAAAAGCAATACTATCGCACAATTTCCCAACCACAATAAGATTATGTTGTTTTTCAAAACTCGCTGGGACCTGCAATACTCCACTTTGGCCCTATCTTGGGCTAGACGGGCGGTCTGAGAGGCCCCCTCCGATCAATCGGCTGGTCACGTCAAGCCCTAGCACTTATATGATTTTCCCAACCCTATTGCCCTTATGGCAATCCCCACCCTTTTTTTATCATATGGGTGCTAGAAGGCGGTGGCTGCGGGTCTACATGTCCTGGGAACGACGTTAAACTCTATCTGATGGTGAGGTTCCAGTTTTGGAGGTTTGGGGAATGTGGAGCACCCCATTCATCACCATTGCTCCCTGGTCCACTCTGATACGGAGTGGTAGTACCTGTTAGGCTCCCATCTATGGTTTAAATAGAAAAATGTGTTTATAAAAAAAAAATTGTATTATCCATTAAGAATTGATTTATTTCAAAACTTTATCGGCATTAAATGACCCACTGAGGTTGATATGCCGTAAAACAAAACAAAACAAAACTCGCTGGTATAAGTATGTTAAATATTTAAAAAAAATGAGGAACATTAGCATTTCATTCATTGTTTATGTCTGTCTTTGTGATGACTTCAGATTTTATATTTATTTCAAGATATCTCGTAACATAAACACTGGCAAATACTTGGCTCGTGATCTAGCACCTCGGACTGAAAACTGTGGTTAACCGGGACTCGTTGAGGTTACCATACTCGATCTGCTATCTAAGTTGTGAAGGGGATATCCGGTATTCTGTGAAGCTCAATAAAAGTTTCAGTGTCTTTCCTTGGTGGTTGTGAACACCAGGATATCATCAGTAGTGTGGATAGTTAACCATTGAACCATTGAAATATACGAGAAAAACTACCTCCGAAAAAAACAAAGAAGCTACCCTTCATATTATATCTATAATCTATTTCTATAGGAAGAAACATTATGTCCATTATCTATTTCTATAAGGAGAAACAGCAGCACCCCCAACACCTACAGAAAGCATCATCTTTTGTTTGCAGCCATTGCACCAGAGACTGCCATTTTAGGATCGGTCTGTTCAGCCACTCACGTAGCTGTAAGTGAGAGAGAGAGAAGAAAAAGAAAAGAAAAAAAAGGAAACAAAAAAACAAAAAACTACGCCATCGTCTAAAATAGACGGAAGGTTGCTAACCATTTCTATATACTTTTATGGCTTGAGCTGATCAAATAGTTTGACCGCTTGTCAGCTGGGGCGTTAGAATGCACCGACTGCACCTCTGCAGAGGGATAAGACTCCTCAAATGGGCCCACCTGTTAGCCGTTAGAAGCAACCCGTGATGCTTATGGAAGGAACCCAGGTGGCTGAGCAGTCCATCACATGCAACACTCCACTCTGGTTCTTACTTGGGCTAGACGGGCGGTCGGAGAGCCCCCTCCAATCAATCGGCTGTTCATGTCAAGCCCTAGCACCTATATAATTGACCCAACCCTATTACCATCATGGCAAGCCCCAACCCTTTTCATCATATGCTAGAAGGCGGTGGATGAGGGTCTACATGTCCTGGGAATGACGTTAAACTCTATCTGATGGTGAGGTTCCAGTTTTGGAGGTTTGGGGAATGTGGAGCACCCCTTCATCACCATTGCTCTCTGGTCCACTCTGACCCGGAGTGGTAGTACCTGTTAGGGTCCCATCGGTGGGTTAAATAGAAAAACACGAGTTTATAAACAAAATTGAGAATCTATTAAGAAGAAATTTATTTCAAAACTTTATCAGCATTAAATGACCCACTGAGGTTGATATGCCGTAAAACAAAACTGAGGTTGATATGCCGTAAAACAAAACAAACCAAACCAATTAGCTTGAACGAACGTTTTTAAAAGTATGATTATTGATTGATTGATTGGTTGGTTTTAACGTTATGACAACCTGTCTCGGGTTATTTTATTCCAATGTGTTTAGGGAATGCGTTCATTGTACGTTCATATTTCACTTTTTGTATAGTTGTTTCGTAAAAGGGTCAAAATAATACGAATTCTTTTTACACATATCGATTTGACACATAGACGGAACGCTAACAAAAAATACCACTACATACACAATGGTTCTGTGAGTAAGGGGTACACCACACTCTCAGGATTTCTAGAAATAGAGTCTCACCATCATATGCAGATTATAATCAGGACATTCCCTATTTTAGTAAGTGGAAGGTTTTTACATGTATTCAATGGGTACGGCGTATATATATTCGGGAGCAACATTCCTGTTTGTCTTGTCACTTTTTGTTCATTTATATATATATATATATATATATATATATATATAAAGATGAACACACACGCATATATATATATATATATGTATATATATATATATATATATGTGTGTGTGTGTGTGTGTGTGTGACGATGACCTAAGATCGAAACTATTTGAGAACAATACAAAATAAAATAAACTAAAAGCAACATTCCTGTTTGTCGTCACTTTTTGTTCATCTCTCTCTCCCCCCCCCTATCCTCCCCCTCTCTCTCTCTCTCTCTCTCTCTCTCTCTCTCTCTCTCTTCTCTATCCGTACAAAGGTATGTGTATAAGGCATGTGTTATCAGTACCCTCATATATGGAAGTGAAACATGGACATTATACTCTCACCAAGAGCGGCGGCTAAATAACTTCTACTTTCGCTGCTAGACGCATACTCGGCATCACCTGGAGGGACAGGATCACTAACACAGCAGTTCTAGAGAGAGCTCAACTTCCCAGTCTGTGCTCTCTACCGAGACAGCGTCGCCTCCAATGGTTGGGTCATGTACGTCGGATGGATGATGGACTAATCCCGAAAGACATCCTCTATGGAGAGCTTTCATCTGGTAAAAAAAACAGATTAGTCGCCCCTAGCTGCGATTCAAGGATGTCTGCAAGAATGATTTCAGGTGCTTTGGTATTGACCCTTCCAGCTGGGAAAATTTGGCTCAAGACCGCCCTCGGTGGCGGCAGAATCTCCGTAGAGGACTGTTTATGTCAGAAGTCACCCTGACACAACACCAGAAGAAAGCAGCGGCAACAAAGCATCGGAACATCAACATCTTCAGGGACGGCCTTCAAATGCAAATCTGTGGTTTTTCAAACATCGGACTTCACAGTCACAGGAGGCGCTGTAACTTCAGGGGCACATAAAGATTTTATCATAGTCTTCCGAGTCTGAAATGCCAATGAATATCACTTTCATAAGCAGTGTTTAACAGATTTAAATTCAAAATTTTCCTCCCCTTAGTCTGGTTGCTTAATCAAGATTAAATAGATCAGTCTGCCCTGCTATTCATCCATAGCTAGAGAGAGGATAGATGTATTTTCTCAAGGTTATTAACATTATGTGAAATGCAGACAGTCTCGTCGAGGATTTGACCTCGTGTCGCCGTGTCCATTTCACCGTTAACCCTTACACCAATGCAGATATAATTCTAATATGTTCAAAAAAAAAAAAAAGAAAAAAAAAAGAAAGAAGAAATCAACAGATCACTTAATTTCTAGATTGTTTAGAATTAAGACAAAACTTTAAGAGATCTGCTGATCAGCCGTTTCGGTTTAATTTTCTCCCTGTCCGTGTTTTTCATTTATTGCTGCTTGCAAGATCAGGCTCTAGCGGCCACTTAGATTATTTTAACTGCATCGTGAATTATTTATACAAGTATGTATATGTATGAAGGTGGTGATTGGATGGACGTTTTCAGAAATTGGCGCGGGTCCAATTCCGATCGCTGTGATCGGTGTGTTGGTGGAACGGGGTAAAAAAAAGCATTCCCTTTGGCCAGGTCGGTCGCAAATTCAATGATAATAGCGAAAAACTAAAACGAACTGAATGATTTTTCTCTTCTCTATCCATTATGTGAATCTACAAACATCAATGCAGTTAAAATCAAACGAGACAAGTGTAGATTGGCTCAGAGCGAGTTAAGATATCTGTGCTTTGACTTGCAGGGTCAAGTATAATACAGCAGTAGACCAACAGACGAAGATTTTCATGCAGACAGTCAATATTCAGTATTATGTGCGTTATTCGGACTATTGTTCTCATCTTCATAGATATCTGTACAACGTTTCGGCTGATATGCCCTCCGGCCTTCTTCGGGTATTTCTTGTCGGACCCGGCAACCTTTTTTCGAACTCGGGAACCTTTTTTCGAACTCTGGAACTTTCTTGTCGTAGTCGAACCTTCCTGTCGTAATCGGGAGCCATCACGGAACTTTGAACCTATTACGACAGGAAGTTTTTTTAAATTTTTATCTTACATTTGCGACACGTGTTTCAGATCTACAATATGTAAAAAGTATAATAATCTTGATTTAATTCTCTCACTCTTTTTTCTTACTTTCCTTCTTTTCATCATGTTTGATTGAAACAGATTAGCGTATATGGACTTTTTGAGTGATGATAAAAAATAAAAATTCATCCAATCAGGATAATCAGGATTTACATTTTTGCATTCCATCTTGGGATGATTTGAACCATCTCATTTTCAACCAAAGGGTGTTGCAAGATGATAATAGTCATACTTTTTAGGAACACGAATATTATAATTAATCTGTTTTTTGAGTAAAATGGTTTTCTATTAATTATGAATCTACAACATCATTACATGTTTTTTTTATATCAGTTATGCACAACTACGCTAATATTCTTACATCAGGTAATCTTTAATTTAAGGTTATATTTTAAAATTTTCATTTAAAAAAGAAAGTTCTTAATTCAAGCCCAAATAAAAAGAAAAATTGCCATCCAGTCGAGGTTAACTATTTAACCTATCATCCTTTTTTAGCTCAATTTGCTCTGATTTGCTCCATCCACACTAACCAACTGTGAATTCAGTTGTGAATCCAACGGCTTTTTCTTGTCTTTTAATATATAGATTGTCAATCTATTGAGCCTTATGATCTCGTATTAAATTTCCATGTTACATGTAGTTCCATTCTATGATAATAAGATGGATTCCCTATTTTACCTAAGAAGAACATTATTTCATCCCTGTGACAAGAGAACAAGTACAAAACAATGCGTGTTTGATATTAACACAATCAATGTGGAAATAAAATGACATATATTTGAGTGTCATGATCGGCAGGTGTTCTTTTAATTACAGCATAGGGAGCCCGGTCGTCATCCTGGAAATGTTGGCTGTCAGCATCATCTCATGGAGCGTGTGCTTCGTTGTCGTTCTTATATAAAATTTTATATTTTATTTATTTATAATATTTTATTATTTTATATTTAATTTTTATTTATATTTATTTTATTATATATCTTAAATTGTTTTTATTTTTATATTATTATTAATTTTTCTAATATTTATAATTTTATTTATTTAATTTTTTTTATCTTTTTTTAAATTAATTTTTATACCCTTGTGTTTTTTTGTTGATTGTTTTTTTTATTTAGTGTTTTTTATTATATTAATTTAATTTTAAAATTTTATTTTTTAGTTTTTTTTTATTTATTTGTTTTAATAAATTATTTTTCCATATTTAAAATTTTTATTTTATTTTTTATTATTTTATTTTATTTATGTTTTATTTAGTTCATTATTATTATTTTTTTTATATTATTATATAATTTTAAATTTTTATTTTATTTTATCTTTTAAAGATTAAATTTTTTTTATTTTATTTACTTTTATATGTTATTATTTATTTATATCTGTATAATATTTTTTTTTTAATTTTGTTTATCTTTATCGTATTCTTTATTATTTTCTTTTTTTTTTATTAAATTTATATTATTTTTTTTTTTCCTTTTTTTTACTCTATTAATTTTATTTTTTTTTATTAGTTTTTTATTTTAAGTTTTATATTTTATATTTATAATTTTCATTTTTATACTTTTTTTTTATAATTATTTTTTTATTTTATTTTATAATTTTTTTTTATTTTTATTGTTTTCTTTTTTATTTTTATTATTAATTTATTATAAATTTTTTTTTTTATTTTTATTTTTTATTATAGTATTTTATTTTTTTACTATTTTTTTTATATTTTATCTTTATTTTTATAGATTAATAAAATTTATTACTCGTTATATTTATATTATTTTTATATCGATTAATTTCTTTTATTTATTATTTTTTGTTTTATTTCTTTATATTTTTTTTTACCTTGTTTCTTTTTTTTTAACCTCATATTATTAAAATTAAATATCTTTTTTTTTCTATTCTCACACGGTTGTTCACCTCAAATAGAGGAACATATCTCAAAAGCTATAAACTCCAAACTATAAGTAAGAAGAGAAATGTTGTACATAATCAACATAATGTTACACACAACACATACACATATATATATATACAATATATATATATATATAATATATAATATATATATATATATATCTTCATTATAATGGAGATTGTGTGTTTTTCTGTCTGTAACCGAAAACTATATCACTACCAAGTAACAATTCCCTTAATTATTACGTCAAATTATGCTATGGTTCATTCTTTTAGCCCTCAGTTATTAATAAAAAATTGTTTTAACATTATAATACTGTTACCCATATCTACATATTAATAACATGTGATGTATTATATAGCCAACAAAATAGTACATACAGTGATGAACGGGACAGAGCTATTTTGCATATTGATATTTAACAATTAGATTTTAATAAATATGTGTTGGTATTATTGATTTCTAAATTGTTTGGTTTTATCTTAATGAATATTGAAGCAAACATCTTGAGGATTAAACTTAAAAGAAAATTAATTTACAAGAAGAAATAACTGTAATTTTATTCTTTAGCTTCCTATTTTAACTTTAAATTAGTTCAATTAGAACATTTAGTTAATGAAAGACGGGAGGGGTGGAGAGTAAGTTTCAGTTGTTCTATTTTTCGATTATATCCCTCTGTTGCAATCTTTTTTTTTTCATTTTTATTTCGCTTAGA
>CM042158.1:61833505-61878468 GCA_023376005.1 Doryteuthis pealeii | reverse complement strand
CACGGCAAGGTCTATAAGTTTAAGTGGTGGACTTCAGCACACTTCATATGTCAAAATACTCCAACACCTTTTTGATACGCTTGAATCATTCGCAGTACCTTATGGAACAAAACAAATAACATTTGCAATCCGGTCTAATTTTTTTTTTTAATAAAAAAATCAAAATATGACCTTGGTAGCTGAGCCGTCCATGACATGCAACCACTCCACTTTCACCGATTATCGGAGGATCTCTTCCGACCGCCTATGGTCGGAGAAGCTCCCTCCGATCAATCGGCTAATAACGTCAAGCCCTAGTATCTATATGATTGTCTCAACCATTTTCATCAAAAACGTGCTAGAAGGCGGTATCTGAGGATCTTAATGTCCTGGCTATGACGTTAACTCTATATGATGGTGAAAGTCTATCTGGATTCAGGGGAATATGAGTACCCCTTCATCCCCATTGCTTGCAGGTTCTACTATGATCCGGAGTAGTTAGTATCTATTAGGGTCGCAATCAATGTGTTAAATACAAAAAGAATTAGGTAAAATGTGTTTTTAAAAGAATTGAGTTGTTTAAAAAAATCATTACCCATCAAGAATGAATAAAACAAAAACGACTTTGGCATAAAATAACCAAATGGGTTGGCATGCCGTAATCGCAACCACCAATTAAAATATGGTAAAATTGTTGTTTATTTTCTACCTTATCTAAAACGTCACAACTAACGTCACAATCTCTAAGTTATTTTTGTATATATTTCTCAATGATTATTAAATAATCATTATTTGATCTCCATTAGCATCTTGTTTATTAATAATGTCTCTAATAAAGTCTAACTGAATAGATTTGCCTCAAAAACAATCCATATGTTTAGTGAGTTTTAAATGTTGCAATGGTGTTATACATCATTAAGAAATAAATGTTTATATGGTGTGAATAAATTGCATTCCGGTTTTGATTAAACCGATATAATCAATAACTCCTTGGTGTTATTTGATTTCTAATATTATGTTTAATTTGTAACTTACCAAAAGAAATCCTTTTCTAATTATTTTATATGAAATTAATTTGAATAAAGTTAAAGATAAGTCTAACCTTTTTGTGTTCGTATTAATCACCATTTTTTTCTAATTCCAATATAATTATTCAATTATAATGAAATTTATATATTTGTGACCGCGGTCGCATTTTTTAGCTTGTATATATATATATATATATATATATATTATATATATATATAATATATATTGTAAGCGATATATACAGGGTGTTTCGGGATAAATTTGACAATTTCATAAGGAAAAAGAAAAAGTGCTTGCTAACACAAAATTTAATGGATTGCAAAGTAATTCAACAGGCACGGAAATTATAGTACTCTCATTTTTTACTTTTCTCAGAGGTGTGGCAGGGAGCCGAATCCTGCTGTCATAATATGGCCTAGCATTGGCTACGCTTGTTATCCAGCCTTGACTACAGTGTTTTAGCAACTCGCGTAGCATCTAAGGATCTTCCAACACATTTTTCGGCAGATTTCTGAGGAATTCTGCTGTACAAACGCAATCAGATCGTCTGTTATGTTGCTTTCTTCTAGCCAGTCTCCATTGCAATTTCCAGTTCATACCTGATTGTTTTTACAGTGTTCAGGGAGCATTGGGCAGCAACCATAATCTCCTTATTTGATGGCCGGTGCAATCCTCATTATATAAGGTTTTCTCTTCCATGATTCAGGTGGGTCCCGTTCTATTTGTCATCGCGTATATGAATGAAGAAGGGTCCAAGCTTTTAAATGATGCGTAGTGTGCGTCAACACCTCCAACCAAATTAACCAAATATAAATGTCCAAATTTATCCCGAACACCATGTGTGTGTGTGTAAATATATAATACAAAAATGATACCTAATATTTATTTAATACTTTGTAGAATAGACATTATTCACTTTCTTAAGCAACCAACCTCTTCTTGTCGTTCTCAATTATTTTCAAATTCTAGTTGGTATTTTGTCCATTATTTCGTAATAGTGTTCTTCGCATATTCAATGTAGCATGTCTAAAAGTAGAGCTGCTAACATACACACACACGCGCACGCGCGCACATGAGATGATAGATAGATAGATAGATAGATAAAACATGAGGATACATGCATCGGTCTTCCTGTTATTTTCTCTGAGAATATAATAATGGCGGGGTGGGCTATTGTGAGTTTAGAATCTTGATTTTTCGAGAGAGTCAGCTGTGTGAAAAGACAGATCAAAGTGGCCGTCTTATCTCGCATTGGGACAGCAAGTAACAATCACGTGGGAACGGTTCCAGCTTTTGGGGCGGAGAGAAATTACGAGAGAGGGCGCTTCAGTCGAATTGAAGAGACACCCACTAAAAAAGGAAAAACCGCGGACGGCACGTTAATAGAAATGCCTCGCCCGAGGTTATTAACTAAGAGGCTTTCCTCCTTGAGTTCTGGTGAGTGGGCAAGATTGTGCCTCTTTTGTTAGAAAACGATCCTCCCTTCAATTATACCAGGATATAAGAGGCCTCTAAGATCAGAGAATTGAAGGAAAGGGTAGTAGAATAAAAAGAGAGAAACAGACGTTTGATCATACGTAAATAAGAAGTCAGGCATATTCATAGCTGTATACAGAAATAGGTATGTAATATATTGCTAGCCAATATATATATTTACCAAACCCTCCATACGAGCAGGATGTGACACAAGGTCAATTTCTTAAGCGGAGTTTGACAGGTTTGAATTCAGAGTTTTCTTTCTCCTAGACTGGTTATCTAACCATGGTTAAAGAGCCCAGTCTACCCTGCAATTTACCCATAGCAGGAGGGATTTGAACTCAGTCCACGAGTCCATTTCCTACGACTCTAATCATTACACCACGCGCCTCGATCGCTAGGAATATAAGGGAGTACGAGTGACCCAACATACAATTCTTTTTCAATTACGAGCTGCTGCTTGTTCGTCCTTTGTTTTGTGTTGGCATTATATATATATATATATATTATATATATATATTATACTATATAATAAAATAATAAAATTGAAGGCCAATACAATGGCGTAAAAAATAAAGACAAAAAGATTGTTTATCTAAATTCGATTTCAAAGCCGAAGCTTTATCGTCAGAGACTTATTTCAGAAAGACGTTGCTATGTTTTTTTTTATTTGGATGGTTTATAATTTCTCTTCTTATTTCCCTTCCTCTCCTTTTTTTCCTCTCTTTCTTCTTCTCCTCCCTTATTGAATGGGCAAATAACTGTTAATTTCTTATTTCTCTCTTTCTTTTTTCTTTCCTAAAAGTGTTGAGAACAAGGCTGACATCCGGTAAGATTGTTGCAATGTGTTTGGCAATGTGTAGCAACGGTTGTGAGCAGTCATAATTTTCAAACAAAAGTGAAAATGAATAAAAACCGTTAATAGAAATTTTTTTTACATACTTAGCTTTGTTTCGCTTTCACCTTTCATTTCTATTCTTTCCTTCCCTCTCTTTTCTTTTTTTTTGTGTTATTTCTTCTTCTTTTTCTTTTTTTTTTTTTTTTTCCCCTTTATCCCCTTTGTTCTCTAATTTAAATTTAGTTTTTTATAGTAAAATAAGGTAAATAAAAGATTATCTTAAACTTATGTTATTTAGTATGATAGAAAAAATAAATGATTCTTTTTTTTATTTTATTTTTTTAGAAAATTATTTCTTTTATTGAGTACTTTTTTTCTCTTTTTCTTTTAACTTAAATAGATTAAATATTATATTAATTATATTATTAAAATATCATATAATTAATTTACATATTAGGATTCTGATGCAAATCAAAACAATAAAAAATAAAACAACCCATCTCCCCTTAAATTTCAGATCAGATTAAAATATCATAAATCAAATATTTTTGAATACAAAAGGGCCATAATGTACTGCCTTCAATTATATATTTGATTTTAACTATTTTTTTTTTTTCATTTCTTTTGTTGTATTATTTATTCTTTTTTTTTTTTCCCCACTTTTCCTTAAATTATTTATTAATAGTTCTTAGACTGACCGTAATAACCTAAGAGCGGTATTATTGGTTTTAAAGAAATAGTGTTCATGGTTTAAAGAAATACATGTGATGTAAAGGAGTTATGTCAATAAAGAAGAAAATATAATCAACTGTCGGTTAGACTGTGAATTCAGGGGCTAAATTTTTCCTTTATAGGTTTACTGGACAGACGTTAGTGGAATATGAATGAAGTTTCAATTGATTATATATTATATATATATTTACGAACCCTCCGCACGAGCAGGATGTTTGACAAAGTTCAATTTCTTTTAAGTGCCGTTCAACAATTTGAATTTAGATTTCCTTCTCCTAGACCGGTTGCCTAACCAAGGTAAAGAGCCCAATCTGCCTTAATATTTATCCATAGCTGAAGGAAGAGTCTAGGATTCATACATTTTCCCAAGGTTATTTGGCCCGCTAAGTGAAATACAATTACCAATCCAGGGATTTTGAACTCAGGGCGACGAGTTCCATTTTCCCATTACACCAGTCTTTCATAATTTAGTCTAAGTTTAAGTTATTCATTTTAGTAATTATCAACATTACCTATACGGTGTCCGACAGAAACTTGAGAACCATTTAATAAATAAACAGATTGACCTCATATACTCTTTCGGTTACACGCCAAATTTAACATTCTCATTACACTTTCAAATCTATTGAGAGCATTACTAGTCGGATACTGTAAGCGAAGATGGCACATTGTGCATTTCTGGACACCGAGCCAAAAATTAAACAAAAATCGAAAAAAGAAGGTATATATGTATATAACACCTTAATTACGGACGGGATGTGACGCTAGGTTAATTCTTCAGCATAGACATGTTAGTTTTCCTTCTCCTATACTGATTAGCTAACCGAGGACAAATAACTCATCATGCCCTTCTATTTACACATAGTTGGGGAGAGGATGGATATAATCCTTCATTTTCCTAGGAAATTTGGTGCCATGACCAGGATCCGATCCTTAGAGATATCAACGCGGCATCTCCACCACATTTGGGGCCTTAGGACCCAGGATCTGATTCAAAAGATCTTCCCGACAGCGCATCTTACACCAAATGCGATATAAAATGGCAGTTTCTTCTAGGATTAGAACACGTATCACCGGGGCATCTACACCACATTTGGGGCCTTAAACCAGGTTCTGATTCAAAAGATCTCGACAGCCGCATCTACACAATGCGATATAAAATGCAGTTTCTTCTAGGATTAGAACACGTATCACCGATTTCCCATTCCTACGACGATAACCGTTTCAGTAACATGCCTACTCACAGACAGCTGACCAGGTTATTTGCAAAAACTTCATATCACTTATGATGTACCAATTGGTCATGAACAATGAATAACCGAGTTATCTCACTCAATTTGTCCTAGAGTGTTTTCAGGATGATTACAATGGCTGTACCAAATGCAATGGCCAAACACTGGATCAAAGATGAGTATTTCAGGGGTAGACATTCTCATCCCACAAAACGTTTTACTCCGGGTAACTATTATTTGCCTAAAACTGTTAATGTCTGTAAATATATATATATATATATAATTATTATATATATATATACCAACCCTCCGCACAAGCAGGATGCGACCAAGGTCAATTTCTTAAAGCGGAGTTTAACAGGTTGAATTTCAGATTTCCTTCCCTAGGACTGGTTTACCTAGCCCCATGGTTAAAGAGTCCAGTCTCCCCCTGCTATTTGCCCATACCTGAAGGAGAATTGGATTCATTACCTTTCCCAAGGGTTATTAGCGCTAAATGAAATGCCAACGTTCCGGTCAGGAATTGAACTCGCGTTGACGAGTCCATTTCTACGACTCTTACCATTAGAACCACGCGCTCCCCATATAATATATAGAGAGATATATAGATAGATAGATAGACAGATAGATAGATAGATGCAATAATAGAAAAAAGTTTGGTGGGCTTCATCAATCAATTTGTGCATATTCCAAGAAAGGTTGTATCATTAATTCAACTAACGATAGTTTGATGCTACTTGACTTACTGAATAATATATATATATATATATATATAATACATAATATATATATATATATATATATATAAATATATTGGTGTGCGTTGTCTTGAAAAATTAAGCAAACAACACCATTATAATGAATTGCCGGTGGAATTCATGATAATTAAGTATAATCAAGTTTAAATTAAGTGCATCACATTCCCTTTGAAATATCAAACTGATTTTTTCATAGTCTTTGCATTTCCAATTAACCTCCGAGCGAATCTTGCAAAACAGAAATTTAACTAATTCGAGAAAGTGTAATCATTGCATATAATAAGTTGCCATCATTTAATTCTTTAGGTTGATTTCATTATTCAAAGCCTTTTGATAATAAGTAATGTCTTAAACTTCAACTGATATAATAATATATATATATATATATAGATATATATATATATTATATATATATATATATTGAGTATATATATATATATATATATTATATATATATTATATATATATATATATATATATAGTAAACATATATATATTTATAGTAAACACATATATATACAGTTTAAACATATATAATATATATATATTATATATATATATGTATATATATATTGATAAATGTATATATATATATATATTATATATATATATATAATAATATATATTGAGTAAATATATATAATATGTGTGTGTGTCTGTGTGTGTTGTTGTACAGGGTGTTCGGGTTTAATTTGAGTTTCATAAGGAAAAAGAAAAGTGCTGGTAACAATAACATTTAATTGAATATAAAGGAATTCAACAGCACATGGAATTACATTACTGTTAACAAGTTCCACTCAAAATAACTGCCATTAACATCGATCACAACCTAAATACTGCTCCGGAACCCGGGTCAAGCTGATATTAACGTTTCCCTGGGGAAGGGTCTCAAAAAACTACTTTAATTCTGTCGATTAACTGGGCTTTTGTAATATTAGCACGGTGATTAGTGTCTTTCTCAACAGCGCCACATACATAATAATCCATGTGGTTAAGATCTGGAGAGTTCGGAGGCCAAACATTGGGACTGGTGTAGTTGTAAAAATTCGCCGATAACCATTTTTGACTTTTCCCAGGGGTGTGGCAGGGGGCCGAATCCTGCTGCCATACATATGGCCTACCATTTGTCATACTTGTTATCCAGGGCTTGGCTACAGTGTTTAGCAACTCCACATAGGCATCTGCGTTATTCTGATACCCTCTCTGAAAAAATGCGGAGGCATCACCTCACCCTCAGCGGACTCACATCCAAAAACCATCACAGTTTAGGTAAATTTAGTCTGCATGACAAGAAGTGTCCTTTGGACTATACAACCCATCAGCTATACTGCGTGTTGTGCTTTTGATCTCGGCAAACGTTTTCCTCGTCCGAAAAGAACCAGATTGTTTGTGATTCATCAGGATGTTTCACTTTGCTCAGAAGTTTTCTTCGCTTTTGTCCTACGATTTTCACGGGCTTTTTCTGGGAGCAGTAGACCTCTGCGACGCTTGTTTAGTAGTGAACTTTTTTTGTAGAGGTTGAACATTCAATTCCCTTTGACAAAAAATCAAATTCCAATGCCGAATCCTCCAACATCTTTTTTCTGCAGATTTTCGAAGAACTCCGCTGTATGAACGCAATCAGATTGTCTGTTATGTTGCTTTCTTCTAGCCACAGCCACGTAGTCTCCATTTCAGTTCTTCCAGTTCATACCTGATTGTTTTTACAGTGTTTAGAGAGCATTGGGCAGCAGCCATAATCTCTTTATTTTTGATGGCTGCGCAGATCATCATGATACAAGTTATTCTCTTCCATAATTCAGGTGGGTTCCACTCATCCATTCTATCTGTCATCACGTATATGAATGAAGGGACAAAGGTTTTGAATGATGCGTGTGTGTGCATCAATACCCTCCAACCTAGGGAGAAAATAATCAAATATTAAAAATGATAAATTCCTCCCGTACACCATATATATATATATATATATAATATATATATATATATATATATATATATATATATATTATAAAAGAGAAGGTCCACAAAATGGATTATATTATTTTTTTAAATTTACATCTACATTTGCGACACGTATTTCAGATCTGCTTTCTTCTTCAGACATTGATTAATCTATGATAAAAAATGTATATATCCATATAAAAAATATTTAATTTTCTCGCGTTGGACCCATAATAACATTATATATATTATATATATATATATATATATATATATATATTATATATATATATATATTAAGGACCTACGTGAGTCACCAGTATCTAACTAGATTATTTTTGGCTGATGTAGATCCCAATAATTATGCTCTACTTAGCGTATTGTGCACGCTTTATATATATAACTTGGTAAACTCTTTCGGTGTTTTTTCTTTTGTCGACTACGATACGATACTGATGATAATTTTCAGAAATTCAGGGTGTGCTAGTATTTTCTTTTTTTAATTTTTGTTCCCCAGAGATCAGTTTGAAATTTGTTTTTATTTGAAAACATAATTATCTGTTTTTGTCACACCGAGTTTAGAAATTATATCTATATCTATATCTATATCTCTCTCTCTCGCTCTTCCTCTCTCCTCTCTCTCTCTCTCTCCTCTCTCTATATATATATTATTATATTATATAATATATATATATTTATATAATGGAATATGATAATTTGCTTTTGAAGCATTATTAAGTAAAGTATATTATTATTTATATTTTTGAAGGCAATTACAATGCGTATATCGCATAAAATTCAATAATTATTGAAAATAATCATGACAAGCAAAGTCTGCCAATAACGCGTGCGACTTGGAACACCGTACAGCTCTTTCAACTTTATTAAGTCTCATCAGCGGTGTATACCTACGATCTCCCTCCGACAGAGATTGAAACCGAGAACCAAGCACGCAGAATCAGAAACTCTACCTCTGAGCTACAGGTTAATTTGGCATGTATTGTGTGCTACACGATACATGCTAAATTAACCTGTCAATGATAAACACGCCACTACTATACATAGTACAGTGAGCGTTGAGAGGATCAGAAATTAGGCCTATGCTAAGGTGTAAGAAATAATGGATTTAGATAATTTGCTTTTGAAGCATAGTTAAGTAAAGTATATTATTATTTATATTTTTTAAGGCAATTACAATGCGTATATATAAATTTGATATAAATACGTATATAAAATTTGATAATTATTGAAAATAATCATGACAAGCAAACTCGGCGAATTGTAATATTAATATATATATATATATATATATATATATTATATATATATATACATAAAGAAACCAACAACGCTTAAAGTTAAGCTGTGTGTTTTGTTTTCTCTCCATCCGATGATTAGTTATTACAGACATTCAGGACCGTCGTAAACATCCCTACATAAAGTTTACTTCCGGAATGAACTGACACTAAGTACTAAGCAGGTTCACCACTGTTTAGCGTTGATTATTTGGTGGGAAAAGTGTTAGCAACGTGACTTGACTCGAAATCTCCTCGGAATTACATCCTTTCCACAGTTCAGTTGTTGAATATAACATATTTACTACAATTTACATGTCTTGTCGAATATAATTAACATTAAATATGAGAAGTAAATTTAATCATAGAACAGTATTTTCCAAACTGTACGCATTTGAATTGCTTCCTCAAATCAGTATAGGTTAACCTGTTTGATTTATTATCAAATCTGACAACTCAGACCACATGGCTATGAATCTGATGGTCACACACTAAAATCTAATAAGAGTAAATTATTTTTTTTTACATCAATATACCTTTTTTTTTTTAAACAATTTAGCATTCTTTTTGCAATATTTATTGATATGGCTAATGTTTTGAAATCAACTTATTTAATCCTATATTTTTCGCATTTGTATTTTATGGGTACCATAAAACAGAATTTTACGTCTTTTTATCTTTGTTTTTTATAATTAAAATAGAAAATTTGAATTGTAATAAATATTTTGTGTCATTTTTATTCATTTAATGCTATGTCGGACGAGACTTGATTTTCTTTTTCCGTTGAGTACCCAGATTTTTAGGAATGGTTAAATTAATTGAATTATATTGATATTTAACAGAAAAAAAGAGGATAATTTAAAAGATATATATCCAGGCCCGAGTTAGGTCCTCAACCCCTTACCTTGAATTATGATATGACCCACCTCAATACACGATACGTGTCTCCCACTATAATACAGGGTGGTTGTAAAGTAAATGCATATTTTAAAAACCTAATAATTTATTTTTGAATGATTATTTTCTAAAAAATGAATATGAGAAGCACACTCAGAACATGTACTTTTGTGATTATTTTATATGGGTACCAGCTTTTGCCTCCAACCTCTCAAACCGCATTGGAATCGCATCAATTGATCTTCCAAGAAACTCAAGTAGAATGGCAGAAATATATTCTCGTATTCGTCCTTCAAATTGTTCTAAAGTCGTTGATTTCGTAGAGTAGATTTGCGCTTTCAACCAAGGTAAAAAAAAAGTGCTAGGGGTTAAATCAGGGCTTCTGGTGAGTCACTGGTTTGGACGCCATCTACCCATTCCACTCTGAAGAAAATGAGGATTAAGCCATTCACAATTAACAATAGCAAAATATAGAGGAGCACCGAGGCATATTTGCTAACCACTGCTCCATGGCAATGTAATCAAATGTGTTGACACCAAATATATACAATGTTAAAAGGAAGGAAAAATCATTGGAAATGAGAAAGGAAGTTTGGATTAAAAGTCAATGGAATCTTAAAGGCTTTTGATTTATTGTTGATGTGAAATTCTTTAAGATCAGCAATGCCTTAATTTATTAAATTTTGCTAAGATGCTCCCTTTAAACAGCGCAAGGTCATGCAAGTGCTTAAGAGAGCAAAACATCTTCTACTTGAATCTATTGGATACTCTCGTGTAAAGAATAACACTCAGTCAGTAGAACGTTCGACTAGGAAAAAAGATGAGTATTAAAAAATGTTTAAAAAAATCAAGTTTAAAAATAAATAAATAAATACCCAACAAGAATAAATAAAAGTAAATATCTACAGCATAAAGTAACCCAAGAAGGTTTGAAATGCCATAAAATCCAACCAACCAATCCTGCACATTAAGAAAATGGAAATTATTTAATAGTGCTGATATAGTCCATAATATTATGATATTTTGTTATCTAATAAATATTTAATAACATTTTAGTATTTAGACATTTGATAAAATAGATAAATGCCATATATTAATGAACATACATTAAAGAATTGAGAAAAAGGTAATTGCTTATTAAAAAATTATAAATAATTTGAAATAAGGAGTTACTTTTCAATCATCATGGATATTTTCATAAAATGTTGTTGGATCCTTTCCGTCTACTAAGGCCGATGGCGTAGAGTCCAAAATAAATAAATAAATAAATTATCTGCGCAAATCAATCTGCAGGCCAATTCCTGAGTGACAGTCTTTGGTGCACTGAATGCACACAAACCGTGATGCTTTCTGGGGCTGTTGTATTTTCTCCCACTTTTTGACTCTCTTTGCTGTCGAGGCTACTCTCCTCATAAAATGGTATCCATAGAAAATATATGAAGTCCCATTCTACTACGTTAATTTTCCTAAAATAACACACAGAAACCGAAGCTCATGAGTTTACCAGTGCAAAAAGCACGTGATCTATTCAGCATTTCTCTTTAGATCACCGTAAGAACCAAGCAATAAATCCGGCCCTGTCTCTTTTAGATTAGGGGATAGGTACTGCCTGGCGGAAGTCCTACCCCCTGGGACCACACAATTAATTTTAACATCAATTACCGGTCCAGAAGACGAAGCTCCTGGACACAGGGCACACTCATAACCCCAACTGTTGTCCCTCCAGATATGAGTAAATAGCAGGGTAAGATGGACTCTTAGCTCTTGGTCTGGTAAGCAGAAAGAAAACTCTAAATTCTAACCTGTATTTGTTTGGTGAGGCCCAACTTCTTGAGATCTGGGGAGTACCCCGTTTTACCATTACTCCTAGGTCTTCTCTGACCCAAAGTGTTAGTACCTGCTAGGGTTCCATGTATTGGTCGACTAGATCTGCTTGCAATTTCCAAAGGTGACTAGTGCTATCTGAAATGCAAAAAGCCCGTCCAGGATTTCAACTCGAGTCGATGAGTCCATTTCCTTCGACTCTAACCATTTCTCTACCCGCCTACATAAAAAAAATGGAACGCTTTAAAAATAGTAATGTCATCCTGAAGGAGAGTCCATGCTAATCTTCGTTGTATTGTTCCAATTTCTCTCCATTTTATCCATTCAAGATTTTCTTTTATTTCTTTATTTTTCCTTTCAACACACACACACACACACACACATATATATATATATATATATATATATATATGAGAGATAGATAGATAGATAGATAGAGAGAGAGATAGAGAGAGAGAGAAAGAGAGAGAGGGGGGAGAGAGAGAGAGTTTGGTTTGGTTTGGTTTGGTTTGGTTTGTTTTACGGTATATCAGCCTCAGTGGGTTATTTAATGCCGATAAAGTTTTGAAATGAATACGTTTTTAAATGTATACTCAATTTTTTTATAAACGCATTTTTGTATTTAACCTATAGATAGGACCCTAACAGGTACTACCACCCCGGGGTAGAGTGGACCTGGAAGCAATGGTGATAAAGGGGTGCTCCACATTCCCCAAACCTCCATAACTGGAACCTCACCATCAGATAGAGTTTAACGTTATTCCCAGGATATGAAGATCTTCAGCCACCGCCTTCTAGCCCCCGTATAATAAAAAGGTAGAGAACTTGACATAAGATGGATAGGGTCGGGGCAACCATATAGGTGCTAGGGCTTGACATGCTTAGCCGATTGATCGAAGGGAGTCACTCCGACCGCCCGTCAAGCCCAAGTAAGGGCCAAAGTGGAGTGTTGCATGTCATGCACTCATCATGCAGAAGGATAACGTCCTTAAGCATTACGGGTCGAAACCCACGGCCAACAGATGACTCCATTGGGGGAGTCTTACCCCTCTGCTGCAGTACAGACGGTGTATTCTAACGCCCCAGCTGACAGGGCGGAATAGAGGAGAGAGAGAGAGAGAGAGAGAGAGAGAGAGAGAGAGACCTAAAGAAGAAATAAATAGGAATAGTGGATGGAACCAACTAAAAGAGACAAACCATAATAAAGAGAGGTTGAAAAAGGGAGAACGCAGAAGACTGCAAGTCGTAAATAATTTTTCAGATGACAGACTGCGTCAAATCTGCTTGTCAATGCTGCATATGCACTTAAGTGAACGAGGTGTGATAAAGTATATTGGTTTAGAATTTTGCTGAAGACCTGTGCACAGCTGAGCTACTTATATAATAAAGAAATTAGGTATAGTCGTCTAGACTACTATCTATAGGACAAAACTAAATGTAGATGAGTCGCTGCCAATTTAACAGACACAAAATAAGAAGCCATGTTGTTTGGTTGGTTGGTTGGTTGGTTGGTTGGAAGACTGGTTGGTTTTACGGAATGTGCATCCTTGGGTTATTTTATGCCAAATACGTTTTCTTTTAATCATTCTTTTTATATATTACATTTTTAAAAAACAACTTCTAAAACATTTTTTTAAATTGATGTGACCCTAACAGGTACTACCACTCCGGGTCAAAGTGGACCAGGGAGCAATGGTGATGAAATGAACGCATTCCCTAAACACATTGGAATAAAATAACCCGAGACAGGTTGTCATAACGTTAAAACCAACCAATCAATCAATCAATAATCATACTTTTAAAAACGTTCGTTCAAGCTATTTCGTTTGGTTTGTTTTGTTTTACGGCATATCAACCTCAGTGGGTCATTTAATGCCGATAAAGTTTTGAAATAAATTCATTCTTAATGGATTCTCAATTTTGTTTATAAACTCGTGTTTTTCTATTTAACCCACAGATGGGACCCTAACAGGTACTACCACTCCGGGTCAGAGTGGACCAGGGAGCAATGGTGTTGAAGGGGTGCTCCACATTCCCCAAAACCTCCAAAAGTGGAACCTTACCACCAGATAGAGTTTAACGTCATTCCAAGGACATGTAGACCCTCAGCACCACATTCTAGCACCCATATAATAAAAAGTGTTGGGGGCTTGCTATAAGAGCAATACGGTTGGGCAATCATATAGGTACTAGGGCTTTACGTGACCAGCCGATTGATCGGGGCCTCTCCGACCGCGCGTTTAACCTAAGTAAGGTATTAAGTGGAGTGTTGCAAGTCATGGACTGATCATCCACCAAGACTCCATCCTTAAGCATCACGGGTCGCCACACACGGCCAACAAGTGGCCCCATTTGGGGGAATCTTACCCCTCTGCAGAGGTGCAGTCGGTGCATTCTAATGCCCCAGCCGACTGGGCTGAGCTGGATCTGGTTATCAAAACGTTTTTTTTTTCAGTTCTCCAAAATAATGATATATGTGTATTAATACTCGTGTTCCTTAAGAGTACGACTCTTATCATCTTACAACACCCTCTGGTAAAAAAAAATGAGACCCTCCAAATCGTTCAAGATTAAATACAGAAATATAAATCCTGATTATCTGGTGTCACTTATCTGCCGAATTCCTATTTCTTATGAGTGTAGACACAGCTAAATAGGGAACAATTTCATTTTTATTATGATGACAGGGAATGAAAAGGACGTGCGATACAGTAAAAATATAGTAAGAAATAAAAAAAAGAAAGCATAGAAGAACAACAGTTTATTTATAATTAGTTTATATATAATTATACACAATATATGATGTCGTTATAGAATGTGGCCTATCTTTTTTATTCTGTTATAGTATGTAGCCTACCTTTTTTATTCTGGTATAGTATGTTGTCTATCCGGTTTGAATGTGTCCTATCTCAGGAAGAATATATTCATAGATATAAGTACTTGGCAATTTATTGAAACTAATTATCTTTCACGTATATTCAATTTCAAGAAATGCAATTCAATCATAATCTGTATATGGTAATTAAATATAATCAAAAAAAATTTGTCCATAATTTACATAAATCAGAGATCTATTTGATTCTAAAATATTATAAAATTCTGAAATAGGGTTAGGGTAGGGCTAGTGTTAGGTTTAGCAGTTATTATTATAACCTTATAATATGCTTTTTATGGTAGGCCACATACTATAAGAGAGGTACGATTTCGTAGGCTACATTCAAAAGGTAGGCGACATACTATAATGGTACCCAATACACTTTCTTCTCAACAGTTCAGAGAGTCTCTTCTACAAATGTTTTCTTCCAATGATATAGTCAATGTGATGACATCTTGTTGCTTATAAAAAGTAATTCTGCTTGGAGCGATACACCTACCACATGACCGGTGTTATGGGGAAACTAGTTCCGCAGGAGACTTAACCAGATAAAAAACTTAGCATTAAGTATATCATAAATTCTTCGACTTCTTGCCGCGATAAATGATGTTCTTGGGGAATCTGGAATCTTCGTGATGATGTCTTCTGTCACCATTACGCTGGTTGAGTCAGCAAGTAAAGTTAGAGGTAATGATATATTTCTCAGTCGATTTCAGTTCAATTTCCAAAATAGCCGCCTCTTATCCTAAGAGTTTTATTTTTTATTTCTATAGAAGTGTTTCATCTAACGAGTTCGTTCCCAAAAAACTGTTTCCCCTGGGTCATTTTCCCGTCTTGCAATTCGAATTGGCCACATAAGATGAAGAGAGAATGTTTATTTACTTATTTAGACATGAATCCTTATCTGGATATTAACCCGCTTTTAAGATATCAATCTATATGTGTCTACTATGATTTTCTGCTGGGGACTGCTATCATATACTTTACAGAGGTACTGTCAAATAGAAAGGGATAGAGCGTTGTGGTTGTATCTAACGAGAAAGAGAGAGAGAGAGAAAGAGAGAGAGAGAGAAAAGAGAAAGAGAGAGAGAAAAAGAGAAAGAGAGAGAGAGAACAAAAGAGAAAAGAGAAAGAGAGAGCAAAAAAGAGAGAGTGCAAAAGAGAGAGAAAGAAAAATAGCAGAGAGAGAGAGAGAGAGAGAGAGAGAGAGAGAGAAAGAAAGAAAGATAAAGAGAGAGAGAGAGAGCAAAAGAGAGAGAAAAGAGAGCAAAAGTGAGAGAAAGAAAAAATAGCAAGAGAGAGAGAGAGAGAGAGAGAGAGAGAGAGAGAGAGAGATAGCAAAAGATAGATATAAATATGAGGAGTGAGAGAGAGAGGAGAGAGAGACAGATAGCAAGAGGGAGAGGAGAAGGAGATAAACAGCAAGAGAGAGAGAAAGAGAGAGAGAGAAAGAGAGAGAGCGATAGATAGAGAGAGAAGGGGTGCTCCATATATCCCAAAACCTCCAGAACTGGAACTCACCATCAGATAGGATTTAAGGTCAAAAGATAGAGATAAATATCAAGAGAGAGAGAGAGAGAGAGAGGAGAGAGAGGAGAGAGGCAGAGGGATAGCGAGAGAGAGAGAGAGAGAGGCAGAGGGATAGCGAGAGAGAGAGAGAGAGAGAGGCAGGAGGGATAGCGAAGAGAGAGAGAGGGGGGAGAGAGAATGGTTGGGATGAGCTATGGAGAAAATGTGTTCTTGTGAATGAGTAAAGTTATGGAGAGTACTGAAATAGATTTGATCGCAGCGAACCTTTTTTTCCCCCTTTTTCCCTCCAACCCGATTAAATCGGGTTAGAGGGAATGCGTCACAATCTTCATTCTCAATAATTTTAACCACACGTCATATAATTGCGCTTTTCGGGATACTCAAAACAAGTGTCAAAACATATTAGAAAAGAAATAAAATATTTTAAAATTTTGAATTTAAATCCTCATTTCTCATTGGCTAATAATTCTGAGTACTGTCCTTCTATAGCAATCGCCAATTTAGAGAAAAATGTGAGTGAATTAGTGAGAAGAAAATGAAATGAACTAAATTGTAATAAAATTTTATTGGTCCGCAGTATCATCAAATTACGTGCGCCATATACAACTACATAATCAAATATTTACAGCCCACTGACTGCAGGTTATCCATGACTCATCTATAGTCAATTCCTTTATAATGGACAAGTTTAAAATTTGGTTTGGTTTGGTTTGGTTTCCTTTGTTTTACGGCATATCAATCTCAGTGGGTTATTTGATGCCAACAAAATTTTGAAATTAATTCGTTCCAAATGGATACTCAATTCTTTTTATAAACACTTTTTCTATTTAACCCATAGATGGGACCTTAACAGGTACTGGCACTCTAGGCTATAGGGGACCAAGGAGCAATGTTAATGAAGGGGTGCTCCATATTCCCCAAACCTCCAGAACTGGAACCTCACCATCAGATAGGGTTTAGCCTCATTCCCACGACATGAGGATCCTCAGCCACCACCTTCTAGCACCCATATGATAAAAAGGGTCGGGGCTTGCCACGAGGGCAATAGTTTGGGGCAATCATAAAGGTGCTAAGGCTTAACGATTAAGTGGTGAAATACATCCGTTCTTAATGGATATTCATTTCTTTTATAAACACATTTTTAACCCATAGATGCAACGATAACAGGTACTACAACTCCGGGCCAGTGTGGACCAGGGAGCAATGGTGATGAAAGGGCGTTCCACATTCACGAAAGCCCCAAAACTGGAATTTCACCATCAGATAGAGTGTAACGGCATTCCCAAGACCATGAAGACCCTCAGCCACCGCCTTTAAACACACATATGATAAAAGTTTTGAAATAAATTCATTCTTAATGGATATTCAATTTTTTTTATAAACACCTTTTTCTATTCAACCCATAAATGGAACCCTAACAGGTACTACCACCCCAGAGTAGAGTGGACCAGGGAGCAATGTTGATGAAGGGGTGATCCACATCCAGCAAACCTTCAGAACTGGAACCTTACCATCAGATAGATTTTAACATCATTCCCAGGACATGAAGAGCCTCAGCCACCGCCTTCTAGCTCATGTGATAAAAAGGGCTGGAGCTTGTTATAAGGGCAATAGTTTGGGGCAATCAGACAGGTGCTAGTGTTTGACGTGACGAGCCGATTGATTGAAGGGGGCCTCTTCGACCGATCGTCTAGCCTAAGTAAGGGCATAAGTGGAGTGCTGCATGTCATGGACTGTTCAGACACCTGGCTTCCATCCTTAAACCTCACGGGTCGCTAACAACGACCAACAGGTGACCCCATTGGGGGAGTCTTAACCTTATGCAGGGGTGCAGTTGGAGTATTCTAACGTCCCAGCCGACAGGGCCGTCATCGAAATAGCACCCATGTGATAAATGGGTTTGAGCTTGCCATAAGGAAAATAAAGTTTGACAAAATACTGAACTGAAATAAATAGTATTCATCAATATATTTGTTAGTATTATCTGCGTTATTCGGACTATTGTCCCCATCTTCATTGTTATTTGTACAACGTTTCGTCCGATATACCCTCCGGCCTTCTTCAGGTATTTCTTGTCGGACTCGGGAACCTTGTCGGACTCGGGAACCTTCTTTTCGAACTCGGGAACTTTCTTGTCGTATTCGGGAGCCATCACGGAACTTTGAACCTAACCCTATATTTATTCCACGGATGTATCCTGTTCTCAAGTCTGAGAAGGTTTCCGAGTCCGAGAAGGTTTCCGAGTCCGACAAGAAATACCTGAAGAAGGCCGGAGGATATATCGGCCGAAACGTTGTACAAATAACAATGAAGATCGGGACAATAGTCCGAATAACGCAGGTAATACTAATCTTCAAGACTCATCTCAAACATTCAGAGAAATAATATATTTTTTGCAATGAAAAAACAAACATACTCGATCAATTGCCGAAAATTTACCTTTTTTGCAAGGAAAACACAAATATGATCAATTTCCGAAAACTTACCTTTTTTTAAATAAAAAAAGGAGATACTCGATCAATTGCCGAAGGTTTACCTTTTTTGCAACAATAAAACAAAGACAGACGATCAATTGCCAAAAATGTACCTTTATTGCAATGAAAAAAACATATATCATCAATATATTATGTTTCTAGAAACCTTTTACACCATTATAAAGTCATCAGGGCAGCCTAAAGTTGGTATCAGCCAATCAGCGAGGGAGTCTATCCCCTTTTCACTTGCGCTAGACCAAGGAGATTATTTTAGCGTCTGAGGTGGAGCGCCACACCTACCGTCAGCTCCTTACTTTACCGGACAGTTCCATGTGCTACTCATACGCTGAGTTGGTGCGGGCCGGTATCGAACTAGGAACCTTGTGGTTTCTAGCCGAACGCTCTACCGACTGAGCTAACCCGGCCCATATTTTCAAATAGTCTCCACGTGTTCACCGTTCCTATAATTTTTAGTGTCTCCCAGAGATAATTAAAAAATGTTGATATTTCTACGAAACTACATTGATTAGATCAGTAGAACTGCTTAACTTAGTCGGTTGAGCGTCCTCCTAGATACCACGAGGTTTCGGGTTCGATACTGGCCCCCGCCAGCTCAGCGTATGTGCAGCACAAGGGCATGTAAGGTAAAGTAAGGATCATATGTTAGGTGTAGCGCTCCACCTCACATGCAAACACTATTTATTTGGTCTAGCGTTAGTGAAAAGGGATAGACTCCCCCAATTGCTGGCTGATACCGACTTCAGGCCACCCGACGACTTTATATATATAATATATATATATATATATATATATATATATATATATATAAAATGTTGTTCTGGTTTCAACGGGAGAAAATTCAATATTTTATAAAAAAAAAAAGAAGGTCCGCAAAATGTTTTAAGTTTTCAGAAAAAAAAATTATTCTTTTTTCTTAACATATGTAAGATAAAAAGAATATATATATATATATTATATATATATATATATATATATATATATATATATATATATATTCATCCTTTCTGCACAAGCAGGATATGACAAAACGTCAATTTTTTAAGCGGTGTTTAAAAGGTTTGAATTTAGTTTTACTTCTTCAGGACTGGTTACCTCGCCAAGGTTAACGAACCCAGTCTGTCCTACTATTTAGACAGAACTTAAGGGAGAATAGTTGCAATCATACTTATCCCAAGGGTATTAGCGCTATATGAAATGTTAACAGCCTCGTCAAGGTTTGTTTTTTTTTTAAATTCGAGTCGCCGAGTTCATTTCTTACGACTCTAACCATAAAACCACGCGCCTCCACAGGGTCTGATAAAAGCGAGACCCCCTGTGGAAGATTCCAATAATTTGTTGACCGGGATAATGTATAGGTTGAGACTTTAAAATGCGATATGGGATTTTTGATTGAAATATGAACATTTTTTAAACACCCTGTATTTTTATTGATTTCTTAATAAATTTCTCTTTGTTTCCCTGATTGTTTCATTCTTTTCTCTTTTACAATTTCATTATTTTTTTTTTATTTTTCTGTTTCTTTTCATTTTATTTTTAAAGATTTTTCTCGCTGTCGTTCGTAAAGAACTGCTCAATTTTCTCAAATATTTTATTACCACTACAAATAAATATAATCCGAAGTCAATATCTTAATCTAACCAGATTAGTTTGGTCACAAGGAATTTTTCTTATTACTCCGCCATAAAAATGAACAAATCAGTATCTTAGGCGAAGGCAATAAATGCCATGATTATTTCTTGAGGCACTAGATTTTCTATTATAACGATTTTTTGTCTCGGTTTTGCCGTTCGGGAATTCCTCGTGCATCCTATAAAAGCCGCTTGAACGGTCTTATAATTGTGTCTATCGACGCCATCTGGATTTTTCTGGGAAATATATAGCACCAAGCCAACTTCCGCGTGACACCTTTAACTACTTTAAAAGGTCTTTTGTTAACGCATCTGTTTATTCTCACTTGCGGCTCTTTTTTTATCGTTTAAACTATTTCTCCTGGGTGATCCTTTAATCGTTCACCTTAATATTTTAATGTATTTTTTTCTTTTGTTAAATTTAACACTAAAACTTCCGCACAATATATTTCCTGTAAACCTTGAATAATCTCAGTAAATCGCTGCATAAGATTAAAAAAATAAAATAAAATAAAATAAAATACATGCCTAAATCATTTTTACGAAATTTCACATACAGGAAGGTATTTAGCCAACCTGTTCAGGACGGGTAGGATAAGTGTGAGACATACATCGAAGAGGGAACTCGCTATTCAGTAATAATGGATGTGCGAGAATAGCTTTCTAACCATCAACCGCAATGGATTCCCTGATATCAGATACAAGTATTTCATAACGAATAATGATTTAGCAGGGTTTATTTGTTTAGCGGTATATCATCTCATAATTATTATATAACTTATTTGTTTTCTGTTGCTAGTATATTTAATGTAAATCATTACACTATCACGGTATGTAATTTATTTTTACCTAATCCGTTCGCCACGCGCAAGATGTAACAGAAGATTGCTGGTATGGGACATCGAGCGTGGAAGGAATTCGCTATTCTGTAGTAATGGATCTGCGAAACTAGCTACCTAACCTTTAAACCATGAGACGTCAATTTATTTATTTTTTTTTACCCAATCCGTTCACCACGTGTAGGATGTGACACAAGATCGCAAGTATGAAGTTTTTTGGTATTTTTTTCTTTCGGCGGGGTGACATACGATGGTGGAATTTACGTCGGTTAAGTTCGATTTAACCGAAATACCTATATCTGATACCTGGGCGTCGGTTTATTTGTTTAACGGTATATCATATTATTATTATTATTATTATTATTATTATTATTATTATTATTATTATTATTATTATTATTATTATTATTATTATTATCACTCCTTTTTAGTTTTACACATCAGCATTATCTGATGATATTTCAACGGAGTTTGTGTGACAACAAGTCTCCTCAGGTCTTCAGGACTTTTACTTTAAAAGGTCTTTGTTAACGCATCTGTGTATTCTCACTTGTGGGTCTTTTTTTATCGTTTAAACTATTTCTCCTGGGTGATCCTTTAATCGTTCACCTTATACTTTTAATGTATTTTTTTCTTTTGTCAAATTTAACACTAAAACTTCCGCACAATATATTTCCTGTAAAGCTTGAATACTCTGAGTAAATCGCTGCATAAGATAAAATAAAATAAAATAAAATAAAATAAAATACATGCCTAAATCATTTTTACGAATTTTAGGATGGACCTTTATATTCAGTAGTAATGGATCTACGAGACTAGCTTGTAAACCATTACACCACAATAGGACGTCATTTATTTTTTTACTAAATCTGTTCGCCACGCGTAGGATGTGACACAAGATCGCAAGTATGGAGTCTTCCGTTAGGATGGAACTCACTATTCAGTAGTAAGCAATCTGCAAGACTAGGTTGTAAACCATTACCTCACAACGGGACGCCCAGGTATCAGATATAGGTAATTCGGTTAAATCGAACTTAACGGACCTAAATTGCACCATCGTATGTCACCCCGCCGAAAGAAAAAAATACCAAAAATCAGGAATTAAACCGAATTTAATTTGATTTAATTAATATCAGTGTTGATATATTAATGAATAAAAGATATAATGCACGAATTATTGGTATTTAGCCAACCTGTTCACCGCGGGTAGGATAAGTGTGAGACATACAGCTAAGAGGGAACTCGCCATTCAGTAATAATGGATGTGCGAGAATAGCTTTCTAACCATCAACCGCGATGGATTCCCTGATATCAGATACAAGTATTTCATAACGAATAATGATTTAGCAGGGTTTATTTGTTTAGCGATATATCATCTCATTATTATTATTATATAACTTGTCTTTTTTAAAAATTCCGCATAATCTATTAATGATGGAGATTGTCTGTATTTCTGTCTGTAACAAAAACTACGTCATAGCTCTACGTCGCAGATTACGTCACAATATTCTTATGCTATATACACCCAAAATTTGAGAAAGCAAGTTTACAAATGAATAAATACCTACGATTTTGTGGAAAATTGATGTGGAAAATATTCAAAATAATTGTTTGATTATTACATGAACGCAACATTTTATTTGAGTGGCACGGGGCTCAGTTTTCATTTCAAATAGTTTATTTTTTTTTTTTTTTACTCCTTTAATGAATATGAGGATTTTGCTTACTTATGATACAAACACTCTGACATTGAATTTTTAACTCCCCCCTCTCGGTCAATGTCTTTCAAAAATGTATCTTTACGACGCCCGGAGGGTGTTTTCTGTTACTAGTATATTTAATCTAAATCATTACACCGTCACAGTATGTAATTTATTTTTACCTAATTCATTCGCCACGCGCAAGATGTAACAGAAGATTGCTAGTATGGGACATCGAGCGTGGAAGGAATTCGCTATTTTGTAGTAATGGATCTGCGAAACTAGCTACCTAACCCTTAAACCATGAGGAGACATCATTTTTTTTTTACCAACCCAATCGTGCCTAGCTTTGTATTACCGTTGTGTTCATCTCTGTCCCCGCACAGTCTACATTTACTGTTTGTTGCGTCTTATAAATTTTTGCTTTGATATAATTTGTTCTTAAGGCATTATTTTGTGCAGCAATTATTAGTGATTCAGTTTCTCTCTTGAAGTTTCTTCTTCTTAAGCATGTCCAGATCTTTTTATGTGCAACCTCTCCAATTTGTCGTTTGAAGTATCCATATAATTGTTTTTCTTTCCATCTTTGTTTTCTAGTTTTTGTTGTTTTTCTGTTTGTCCATACATTACATCTGCTGTTGTTGGCTGCTATAAGTAATCTGTATTTGCTCTTTTTTGTGTACTCTTCGAGTCCTTGGATTTTGGCCTCTACACAGTCCTCTATGTTGGAAAGATCTCTTCCACCTTCTTTTCTTGAAGCATATAGCCTATCTTTATCATCTCTAGGGTGTAGAGCCTTGTGCATCGTAATTAGTTTTCTAGTCCGTTGGTCTATCTGCCTGTATTCTTCTGTTGTCCATTTTAATAATGGCCCAGAGTATCTTATAACTGGGACGGCCCAGGTATTTATTCCTTTGATTATATTTCTGCTCTTGAGCTTGGTCTCACTTACGAGTCTTTCTTATCTATATGTTGATAGTCATGTTCCTTATTTGTATTACTGTTATAATTTTGCAAAGTCCTCAGGGTAAAAATCGTCCAAGATTAAATATAAAAATGTAAATCCTTCTTTCTGGTATTGCATATCCACTGAATTCTTATTTCTTATGAATGTGGTCAATTCAGCAAAATAATGGACTATTCCGTTTTTATTAGAAAGAAAGAAAGGGAAGAAAAAGACATGCTACATAGAAACATAATAATCAACGAAGAAAGAAAGAGAGTCGGGGAAAGATAGAGAGAGAGAGGCTGATCAGAGTGAAAAAGAGATAAATCAAGATTATTAAACTTTTTACATATTAAAGTAATTGAAACTAAGGCCCAGCTGAAAAATACCGATTTTCCTCTTCTTCCGTTTGAATTTCGCTCTAGTCTATCGACTGAAAGACCATTTTTTTTATCCCCTCCCTCTCAGAGAAGCAGACGTTTTATCTCCAACCTCTACCCATAATGCCTCAGGCGCTTCTATAAAGAGGCCTTTCCTTCTCTTCTCTAACTTTTCGATGTTAAATGCCTACACCCACTCCTCGTTCACCTCCGATGTTTCAGGCAAGGTGGACTTGCACGCAAAGCACGTCCTTGCCCGTTTTGCACTATGTAAGTCTCTTCTCTCACTACAAATAAAAGAAATCATTTATTTAATCGGTTTTTAATTATCATTATACACTTTTTTATGGACTTTAAAAAAAATCACTTTGTGTCACTTTTGAAAATCTGTGAGTAAAATAAAATTCTGTTTTATTTTTATTTAAAAAGATAACTACAAAAATAGTTTTTTTTTCACAGTTTTTGTTTTATTTCAATTTGGAAAATTGATTTGATATACAAGGAAATTGAGTTACGAGCAGTACACATTTTAATTCAATTTTAATACGCCCAGAAGCATACCCATAGTTCTATTTTCTTCATCTGTCAGACATTCATTAATAATTATGAGACCCTAATTATTCCTTGTAAAAGCCTAACAAACACTTTGCAAAGGAATAACACATAAACAATCACATGCCAACGATCTCAAGGTTAAAGTAAAATTGCTGTAAGCATTTTCACCAGCTTTCATTATTGTTGTTTTTATTACGTTGTAGGTCGAATAACAACTAGCCGTTAAAGTAGATAAACACAAAAACAGAATGAGGGAATAATTCATTATACAGGGTGTGACAGAAGTGCCTGCCACATTTCAACCTCTCATCTGTGTGGAGAGAGGGAATTTAGGCGAGTAGTAGTTGTAGCTCCATCTAGTTAAAGTCTAAATATTATTGTTTCAGATCCTAACAGTAACGATCAAAACTCGGACCGGTACACACTGTGTTTTGAAATTTGGTGTTATCTTTTATTTATTTATTTATTTTTTACATCGGACCATATGACCTTTAGGCACCCCTTTTTGATCTCGATTAAGAAATGACATGTTTCTCATTTGCACCATCAATATCCGGTTGTTTTAACAGACGATTTTTAGATTTAAAAAAATTATAAAACTAACCCCTAACCCTAACCCCTAATCCTAGCCCCTAACAAGCAACCGGATATTGACGGTGTAAATGAAAAACATGTCCTTTCTTAATCGAGTTAAAAAAGGGGGTGCCTAAAGGTAATATGGTCTTTTATATCTAGTGAATATGTTATTGCTACATAGATGGATTACGTTAATATGTTACGTAGGAATTATGCTCTTCCGGATAAAAAATCGATACGGATATGTGTTGAAAATTCTATCTATAATTATTCCTACGTAACATGAATAAGCACGAACAGATATAGGTAGGTTTCCCCAGGCGAAAAAGATGACTTTTAATTTGTAATTTTGATGGTGGGGAAAAAAAGCGGCCAAATGAATGCCCATAGACTCCTGAATATCATACTTTTTTCTGCTGTGTAAATATTGTTTGTTTTGAAGTTTTCCGTGGTTACCACCAATTTTCCCCATGAAATTTACCCCCCCACCACCACTATATTTAACATAATAAACCTCGCATTAAGGTTAATATTATCTTGAAATTTGTTATTCATTCGAAAGAAGAAGCATTAAACAAACTCCTAATGATTTTTTTAAAAATTCGGCTTACAAAATTACTTAAAATTATAAACGAAAAACAATGTTTACATTTTTGCACCGTTAAATCAATTGAAATTTAACGTAGCCAAAAACAAGTTATAACTAAGGTTTTTTAAAAAATAATTCTATGAAAAATAAATTAATGGTCCAATTTTCACGAAAATTTCCATAATTACTTACCTTTGGATGAATATGTGTCTGACATAGTTTGTTTTTTTTCTAAAAATATATTAGGGGAAATATTTTTTATAGAGGAGGAAGTTGTATTGTATGTATCCATTTAGAAATCAATTATAAGGCCTGTTTTAATTATTTAGTTTTGTTGGGATTAAAAGGGGATATGATTGAAGTCTACAATATACCCATGGATTTTATTCAACGAACTTTGCTCTACTAAACATTGCTCAAAACATCAATACCAGGGGTCATAAATCAAAACTATTTAAAAAAATTTGTAAAGCAAATGCAAGACAAAATTATTTTAGTAACAGAGTGGTGAATACGTGGAATAAACTACCATCATCAATAGTGAATGCTCCATCTCTAAACTCATTTAAGGCAATGTTGGATAATCTGTGGAAAGAGTATAAATATTATGTGGAATTAAGATGAAGGTTTATACGAAACAGCTGACATGTCTCAGACCTAATATACTAGCTGAAAAAGATATTATTATTATTATTATTATTATTATTATTATTATTATTATTATTATTATTATTATTATTATTCCTTTTGAGTTTTCACATCAGTGTTAGCTGATGGTCTTTCACTGGAGTCTGAGTGACAGCAAGTCTCCTCAGGTCTCCAGGACTCTTCTGAGTATTCTGGCAGATTGCAGCAGTGCAGTGTTCTGAATGGTTTCAATCCTTCCTCTGATATCCAAACTTTCCAAACCTTTTTCTAATCCTTTTGGGACTGTTCCAAGTGCACCAACTACAATTGGTATAACTTTCACTTTCATATTCCATAACTTTTTCAGTTCTCTGGCAAGGTCCAGATATTTGTCAATTTTTTCATTTTCCTTTAACTTCACCCTGTGATCCGCTGGCACTGCAAAATCCACCAGTTGACAAGTTCTTTCTTTTTTGTTAATCAACACTAGGTCTGGTCTTCTTGCTGGGATAAGGTGATCCGTTTTAATTTCAAAGTCCCAGAGAATTTTGTGCGTTTCGTTCTCAAGAACAGATTCTGGTTTATGCATATACCATTTTGTTGTGTGGTCAAAATTAATTTCTTGCATAATTCCCAGTGGATCACCTTCCCAACCCAGTCGTGTCTAGTTTTGTATTCTCGTTGTGCTAGTTTGCTACATTCGCAGAGTATATGGTTAACAGTCTCATCTCTATTACCGCAAAGTCTACATTTACTATTTTGTTGGGTCTTATCAATTTTCGCTTTGATGTAGTTTGTCCTTATGGCATTATTTTGTGCAGCAATTATAAGTGATTCTGTTTCTCTTTTGAGGTTTCCTTTTCTTAACCATGTCCAAGTCTTTCCATGTGCAACCTCATCTATTTGTCGTTTGAAGCGTCCATATAATTGTTTTTCTTCCCATTTTTGTTTTCTAGTCTTTGTCGTTTTTCTGTTTGTCCATCTGCCGTTTCTACTATTGTTGGCCGCCATAATAATTTGTCTTTGCTCTTCCTTGTGTAATCTTCAAGTTGCTGGATTGTGGTTTCTACGCATTCCTCTATGTTGGCAAGACCTCTTCCCCTTCCTTTCTTGACACATACAATCTATCTCTATCATCTCTAGGGTGGAGAGCCTTGTGCATGGTCATTAATTTTCTCGTCCTTTGGTCTATCTGTCTGAGTTCTTCTTTTGTCCATTTTAAGAATGGTCCTGAGTATCTTATAATGGGGACAGCCCAGGTATTAATTCCTTTGATCAGATTTCTGCTGTTAAGTTTCGTTTCTAGAAGTTTTCTAGTTCTCCTGAGATATTCTTTTTTAACTTTTCCTTTCATTTCTGCTTGCATGATATTGTCCGCTTCTAAAATTCCTAAGTATTTGTAGCTTTCATTTTCTTCAAGAGATTTTATAGTTTCCTGATTTGGTAGTTGTATTCCATTCATTAGTTTTCTTTCACCTCTTTTTATTACAAGCATAGCACATTTTTCGATTCCAAATTCCATCCCTATATCCTGGCTATATATTCTAATAGTTTGTACTAGGCTCTCCAATTCTTTTTCATTTTTTGCAAAAATTTTAATGTCATCCATGTACATAAGGTGGTTGATCTTTTCTTGTGAATTACTAAATTTGTATCCCCGGTACATTTTTTAAGTATATGGTTTAGCGGCATCATTGCAATAATAAAGAGTAGTGGTGATAATGAGTCTCCTTGGAAGATACCTCTTTGGATTTTTACTTCTGCCAGGGATTGTTTTCCAGCTTTTAATTGAACTCGCCAGTTTTCCATGGCTTTTTTAATGAAGTTTATAATGTTGTTGGAAATTTTATACATTTCTAGGCATTCTAAAATCCAGGTATGTGGGACCATGTCATAGGCTTTTCTGTAATCGATCCAGGCCATTGCAATATTTTTCCGTTTATTTTTGACTTCTTTAAGAATGTATTGGTCTATATAGAGTAAGTCGTGGGTTCCTCTTTTTCCCTTGCGACATCCTTTCTGTTCTTCTGGGAGAAGTTTCCGCCAATTGAGTGAAAAGTATACTTCTTCTCTTATAACAGCAGTTAGAATTTTCCACATCATGGGTAGACAAGTTATTGGTCTATAATTGCTAGGGACATTTCCTTTTTGTGGGTCTTTCTGGATTAGTGTAGTTATTCCTTTTGTCATCCATTCAGGTACTTCCGTTTCTTGTAGGCATCTGTTCAGTTGCTGGGCCATTCTTTTGTGGATAGTCGTAAATTTTTTGAACCAGAATCCATGTATGCCATCATGGCCTGGTGTTTTCCAATTTGCTACTTTCTTGAGTACTGATTTAAGCGTAATTACATGAACACTGGCAACAGGTCCTTCCTCAATTTCCATCAGTTCATTCTTAATATCACTTATCCACTTTGACTGCTTATTATGTTCTTTCCTCATCCATATATCACTCCAGAACTTTTCTGCTTCTGTTGCATTTGGGTGTTCACTAATGTTTGTTTTTGCTCCATTAATTTGTTCATAAAATCTCTTTTCATTGTTTTGGAAGGTCCTATTTTGTTTGTACTGTTTAGTTCTCTCTCGATATCTTTTGAGTCTTCCTTCTATAGCCGATATCTTTTGTTTTACTTCTTCCAACTTAATTTGCTGTTGTCTTTTAACCTTTTTAGCTACATGTGTATTTGTGTTTTTGTTTAACGTATTTGTTTGTTGTCGTAGTTTTTTTATTTGTTCTTCCAATCTGAACTCCCATCCAGCTTTTGTGTTTCTGTTTGGTTCTCTGTTTGTGTTAGTGTTTCGAAGGGGTGCGTCAATTCTATCACAGACTAGTTTTGCTCCTGCATAAATAAGGTTGTTGAGTTCAGTGATATTGTTTGTTGGGATGTTCGCTAATATTTTGTTTTTTTTTTTCCGTTTCTTTCTTGACTTTTTTCCACTCTATGTTTCTTAGGGATGGTAATGTACTTTTGTTCTCATTCATGATTTGTTGTATAAGTTCTATATCCATTTTCTGTTCTGGTGTTAGCTCCTGTGTTGTAAGGTAGGTTGTATACGGTTTTGGTTGCTAGCATGTTCACTTTGTTTGGTTGATTCTTGTTTTTTGTATTTCTTGATTTTCCTGTCCACATATTTCTATTATCTCGAGATCAGAGAATAATTTTTTATTCAGGATCATTCTTGCCTGGTCTGCCAGTCTTTGGCTGGTTGTGCTGAAATTCTTGTTGTCATTCCAAATCTGAAGCATTCTTTTTCTATAACCTCTCTGTGTTGGGTTGCTTTTAAAATAACAATGGAGTACTTGTGTGTTATTTTCTCTAGTCCACACTTTTCTTTGTCTCTCGGCTACCACCTCACTGGGTCGTCTCTCGGTCGTCTCTCGGCTACCACCTCACTGGGTCGTCTATCGGCTACCACCTCACTGGGTCGTCTATCGGTTGAGCTACCATTTCCCCATGAATATCTGGAAGAACAAGAAAAACAACAGCAGCCTACATGCATATAAGGTTGATCATCTACCCCCTGATTGATATCATGGGTATACTGATTATTTATTCTTTTTCTTGGGGATGAATCATCTTGTGTTGAGTATCTGAAATGAAAGTTTGAGCCAACATTCGCAGGATGCGGACCGGGTCCCCCATATTGGCCATCAAGGGAGCACCTGCCCATGGCGTCCCACAGACCCGAAGTCTGCGTTCCACGGCTGATATAATTTATTTTAGACATTTTTCATGAGGTAGTATAGTGTGGTTATACCTGACCCAGGAGGTTGTTTAAGTTCTGAGCCCCTGACCCAGAAAAAAAAAAAAAAAAAAAAAAAAAATTGCGTATAGTTAACGCAGACAAAATATGCTCCTCACACACGACCAGACCTTCCACTCCCCAAAGCGCTCCATCATCCACAATGTCACCCATCAAGTTCTCTAGTACCTATACTATGAATATTGATGAGCAACACTGCAGATGGCAAAACGCTCCAGCGCGGAAAATCCCGTCGCATATGGGGAACCCATTTTATGTCAATTGGGGAACCCATTTTATGTCAATTATTATTATTATTATTATTATTATTATTATTATTATTATTATTATTATTATTTGCTCCTTTTGAGTTTTCACATCAGCATTAGCTGATGGTCTTTCATTGGAGTCTTAGTGACAGCAAGTCTCCTCAGGTCTCCAGGACTCTTCTGGGTATTCTGGCAGATTGAAGCAGTGTTCTGAATGGTTTCAACCCTTCCTCTGATTTCCAAACATTCCAGACCCTTTAGTCAATCCTTTTGGGACTGTTCCAAGTGCACCAACTACAATTGGTATCACTTTCACTCTCATATTCTATAACTTTTTCAGTTCTCTGGCAAGGTCCAGATATTTGTCCATTTTTTCATTTTCCTTTAGCTTTACCCTGTGATCTGCTGGCACTGCAAAATCCACCAGTTGACAAGTTCTTTCTTTTTTGTTAATCAACTGTAGATCTGGTCTTCTTGCTGGAATAAGGTGATCCGTTTTTATTTAAAAGTCCCAGAGAATTTTATGCGTCTCATTCTCAAGAACGGATTTTGGTTTATGCATATACCATTTTGTTGTATGGTCAAAATTAAATTTTTTGCATAGTTCCCAGTGGATCACCTTCCCAACCCAGTTTTATATTCTCGTTGTGCTAGTTTGCTACATTCGCAGAGTATTAAATAATTATTAATTAATTATAAATAATAGTAATAATAATAATAATAATGATAATAATAATAATAATAATAATAATTATTATTATTATTATTATTATTATTATTATTATTATTATTATTATTATTAAATGTGTATTTAATCATTTATGTTGGTGGTTTTGTGGCATGCTTTGTAAGTTAATTTGTTTGGGGTTTTAATTAGTAAAGTATCTCGAAATGATTAAATTCTTTTTCAAACATTTCTATTTTTTCGGCGATATTTCTATTTATGTTTCTTGGGTTAGAAAGATGAATATGTCCTTGATGTATATGTAATATGTGCAGTTGTTAGGGAATATGCATTTGAAGGTGCTTGCTTCCAGAAATTCAAGGAACAGACATGCCAGAATGCCGAATTTCTATTGGTATTATTTGTTGTCAAATATGAAGTCAGTTAGGTTACCAACCACGGCACTGTGAATTTGTAGTGTACAATAATTAGACGATGAATACAAACACATTAAGGAAACTATCATAACTTTAAAATACCTCGGTCACTTCATATTTAACACTTAGTAAAAAGCTCTCAAAATATACTCAATATCGAAACTGAAAAATACTGGATGAATTAGAAATCAAGGGAAAAATCGAGATCATCCTAACAACATCATTAAGAGCAACGAGAATACCCCGAAAAGTCCTGTAGACCAGAGAAGCTTAGCTGTCAATCAACCTCCAGTGAACCACCAGCCCACCTTGGTGTGAAAAAACTCTCCATGAATAATAAGGACAATCTATATTAAAGCGAAAATTGATAAGACCCAACAAAATAGTAAATGTAGACTCTGCGGTAATAGAGATGAGACTGTAAACCATATACACTGCGAATGTAGCAAACTAGCACAACGAGAATACAAAACTAGACACGACTGGGTTGGGAAGGTGATCCACTGGGAATTATGCAAAAAAATAATGTTGACCATACAACAAAATGGTATATGCATAAACCAGAATCTGTTCTTGAGAACGAAACGCATAAAATTCTCTGGGACTTGAAATAAAAACGGATCACCTTATCCCAGCAAGAAGACCAAACCTAGTGTTGATAAACAAAAAAGAAAGAACGGTCCCAAAAGAATTGGAAAATGGTTTTGAAATCAGAGGAAGGATTGAAACCATTCAGAACACTGCACTGCTGCAATCTGCCAGAATACTAAGTAGAGTCATGGAGACCTGAGGAGACTTGCTGTCACTCAGACTCCAGTGAAAGACCATCAGCTAATGCTGATGTGAAAACTCAAAAGGAGTAAATAATAATAATAATAATAATAATAATAATAAAAGGCATTCCACCCGAGAGATGACACGAACAAACTATGTGCCAAGGAAAGATGGGGAAGGGGTCTGGCCAACACTGAAGACAGTAGATACGGTAATCCGAACACTTGACGAATACACTAACAACAGTAAGGAAATACTAATTGCAGCAGCCAAGAAAAGCAATTGCAGCACAGTGACAAACAGAAATACATCCAAAAAATTTAAAAAACAGAAATGGGAAGAAAAACAACTACATGGGTACTTTAAGCGCTGAAATCAGGAAATATCAGATCAGATCAGAAGACATAGACATGGCTAAGAAAAGGAAACCTCAAAAGAGAAAACGAATCCCTTATAATCGCAGCACTAGACAATACTATTAGAACAGGCTATTTAAAGGCAAAATAGATAAGACGCAGAGGAATAGCAAATGCAGAATGTGTGGAAATAGAGACGAAACAGTCAATCATATAAAAAGCAAATGCAGGTGTGAAAAACTATAATAATAATAATAATAATAATAATAATAATAATAATAATAATAAAACAATTATAGTTTTCGGTATTCCTAATACAAATAATTTACAGTTATATGGAATCAAGTAAAATCAATCTAATCCTATTAATTGTCCATGTATATTACCCGTAGATTAGACCATAACAGGTACTACCATTACGGGTCAGAGTGGACCTGGGAGTAATTGCAATGAATGTATACTGTACATTCCTCAGATCTCCATAACGACAGAATTACCATCAGATTCAGTTTACTGCCATACCCAAGACACCCCTTTTTTGGCGGGAGAGACAGCGTTTTCTAAGCCCTGCTAACTGGACAAGTAATGGCAGTGAAGTGGTACATGACATTTCCCAGAGCTCCAGAAAGGCAACATTAACATCAGATGCAATTTACTGTCCTGTGATGACCCCCACCCTTTTTGGGGCGGAGGGGGTTTTACACTTATACAAAGGATCCAGTCAGCTTTTTCGAAACCCTGCTGACTGGGCAAATATTCAGGTTCATAGAATAAAGAACAATGGAATTCAAATGAGGAGACAATTCTTACATCTCTTGTTATACGCATTGCTCACAGAAAGAAAGAAAGAACGAAAGAAAGAAAGAAAGAAAGAAAGAGTGAGGGAAAGAGTGAGGGAAAGAGAGAGTCAATTGGGCGAGTGAATAAATCGATTGTATTCATGCCAGGCCGGAGATGCCCCCATCGTCTAAAAGGGGCAAGTGTCGGATTTATTGCTTGACGCCTAGGGACGAGTATAATGTTTGTATCTGGCGCCCAGAAGGCATGCTTCCTAGGGGTCCCCGCGTTAATCCGACCTGTCATATCCTGCCACCACGGAAGGAGACAGGTAAATACACTTTGAACTTCGCTCGTGTTTTCCTGATGCCTTAGAGATCAATTCTTACTATAAGAGAGACCCCAACACTGCAATGGCGTTCAACATGATAGACAACAACTATATGTTAGATTCTTGAAACGGACGAATGTATATCATGCCATTTATGACAAAAAAAAACACTTTCGATTTGAGAAATAGGTAGAAAAAGAGAAGAATACCGTAAATTCTCGAGTATAGTCGCCCTTGTGTATAATACGCAGGGGATTTTTAGGGGGCTGTACCTCTGAAAAAATGCGTCTGAATAAACATTGCCGGACAGCAAATAGAGACTCGGACATTGCTTGGAAAATATTTTCATGTTTAACCTCGTGTATAATATGCACTAGGGATTTTGACCTTTAAATTTTGGGAAAAAGTGCGGATTATACTCGGGGATGTATGGTATAAGTAAAGTAAAGTCGTCGGGGCGGCTTAAAGTCGGTATTAGCCAATCAGCGAGGGACTCTATCCCCTTTTCACTTGGGCTAGACCAAGGAGATTATTTTAGCGTCTGAGGTGGAGCGCCACACCTACCATCAGCTCCTTACTTTACCGCACAGATCCCTGTGCTACTCATACGCTGAGTTGGCGAGGACCGGTATCGAACTAGGAACCTTGTGATTTCTAGCCGAACGCTCTACCGACTGAGCTAACCCGGCTGTGTATGATATAGTTCCGAAAAAAAAAACAGTGAGTGGGGTATTTAAGGTGTATATCAGTAGGTGAGATAGTTTAATTAGATAATAATGAACAAGTTATTCTTCTTCTTATTATTATTATACAGATATAGGTTATTTCCTATAACTCCAACATAAACAAAGGGGAACCACTCTTGACTGATAAATTATTCATTTATTTATTGATCTACTAGGAAAAAAGAAGACGGGGTTAGGCTTAGGGTTATGGTTAGTCTAATAGGAAAATAAATAGATAATTTATCAGTCAAGAGTGGTTCCCCTTTGTTTATGTTGGAGTTATAGGGTGAGATGTTTCCCATAAATTTAAACAGGGTAAAATATTTCAAATAAATTACAGTGGGTGAGATGTTACCAGGTAAATGACAGCGTGAGGATATATTTCAGATAGATATCAGTGAGTGAGATATTTCCTATGCATAGCACTGTGTAAGTTATTCAAGATAAATATCAGGGGGTGAGATATCTCAGATAAATAGCAAGGGGTGATATTTCTGATACATTACAGTGAGTGAGATATTCCCATAATAAAACAAGATAAGATATTACCGATTAATTACATGGAGTGAAGTATTTCCTATAAGTAAAACAGAATAATATATTTCAAAATATAAAGGAATTGAGATATTTCATATGAATATCAGAAGGTGAGATATTTCAAATAAATAATTGTGAACGAGATATTTCTCATACATAACACTGAGTAAAATATTTAAGATAGGTATCAGGGAGTGAGATGTTTCAAATAAATAACAGGGTGGGATAATTATGATAATAAAGTGGGGATATATTTCAGATATATAACAGTGAGTGAAGTATTTCTGATAAATAACAGTGAGATATTTCCTATAAATAAGATTGGTTAAGATATTACAGATAAATAAAATAGGTGAGATATTTCAGAATAGTAATAGTGAGATATTTTCCACAAATATAACTGGTGTAGATATTTCAGGCAAATAACAGTAGGGTAGATATTCTAGTTTAATTTCTGTAGTTGAGATATTTCAGATAAATAATTTTCGGTGATATATCTTCTATACATATAGAATGGACAGTTGTATATATATATGTCCGGAGGAAACTTCGAAAATAAAACAATTAGCGACAAAGTAAATACATATAACATTACATATCATCAGAGCTGGTTTTTGAGCAAAGATTATAGAGATATGATTTATATTTGTGAAGATAATTAAAAAATAAAATTTAAATGATAACGCATGGATTTTTTCATTTAATATTTTAGATAGTAGACATTAATATTTATTTTCAGAGTAGTTGGATCAAGTCTATTTTTTACATAGGGGTTTAAATGATGCATCCACGAGGATTCCACTCACGAATCAGTAATAATGGATCTGCGGGACTAACTTAAAAAATCCCCCATACCAGGTGACGCCGGGTAGCCGCAGCTAGTTTTATATAAATAACAGTGAGTGAAATATATTCCATGATAAAACAGGGTAAGATATTTCAGATTAATAACCAGAGGGTGCATATTTCAGATACATTACATTAAGTGAGATATTACCCATACATAACACTGAATAAGATATTTCAAATAAAAGACAGGCGTGAGATATTTCAAATAAATAACTGTGAAACTTCCATAAATAACAGTGGTTATTCCAAATAAATCACAATGTGTGAGATATTTCAGATACATTATAAGGGGTGGGTATTACAGAAAAATAATAATGGGCAAGTTATTTTCCCATAAATAACAGCGGTGAAATATTTCCGATATACAGTAAAGTTTCATAAATAACACATCACTCAAATACGTCCCAGGTCTAATTAATAAAACAACAACGTTTTGGCAAAATCCGACGTTATTCATCAACATAGTAACCTTCTAGGTTGACACACTGATTCCAATGCATCTCTAACAACTCGATGCCTTTTTTGTTGAACGATTTGTCTTTGGTCTCAAATACGCCTTAGTTTCCGATACCACTTCTTCATTGAAGCCAAATTTCTTTCCCTGGAGCATTTTTTGAGGTCAGCAAACAGCCAGTAGTCGCCGAGGAACAGATCTGGAAAATAGGCTGAGTGTGGAAGCAATTCAAAGTGCGATTCATGTAGTTTTGCCATCTTTGCCATCGACTTGTGACACGGTGCATTGTCTTGGTGAAGGAACACTTACATATATCGATTTGACACATAGATGGAACGCTAACAAAAAAATACCACTACATACACAATGGTTCTGTGAGTAAGGGGTACACCACACTCTCAAGATTTCTAGAAATAGAGTCTCACATAAGCAGTGTTTAACAGATTTAAATTCAAAATTTTCCTCCCTTAGTCTGGTTGCTTAATCAAGATTAAATAAATCAGTCTGCCCTGCTATTCATCCATAGCTAGAGAGAGGATAGATGTATTTTCTCAAGGTTATTAACATTATGTGAAATGCAGACAGTCTCGTCGAGGATTTGACCTCGTGTCGCCGTGTCCATTTCACCGTTAACCCTTACACCAATGCAGATATAATTCTAACATGTTCAAAAAAAAAAAAAAAAAAAAAAAAAAAAAAAAAGAAAGAAGAAATCAACAGATCACTTAATTTCTAGATTGTTTAGAATTAAGACAAAACTTTAAGAGATCTGCTGATCAGCCGTTTCGGTTTAACTTTCTCTCTGTCCGTGTTTTTCATTTATTGCTGCTTGCAAGATCAGGCTCTAGCGGCCACTTAGATTATTTTAACTGCATCGTGAATTATTTATACAAGTATGTATATGTATGAAGGTGGTGATTGGATGGACGTTTTCAGAAATTGGCGCGGGTCCAATTCCGATCGCTGTGATCGGTGTGTTGGTGGTACGGGGTAAAAAAAAGCATTCCCTTTGGCCAGGTCGGTCGCAAATTCAATGATAATAGCGAAAAACTAAAAACGAACTGAATGATTTTTCTCTTCTCTATCCATTATGTGAATCTACAAACATCAATGCAGTTAAAAATCAACGAGACAAGTGTAGATTGGCTCAGAGCGAGTTAAGATATCTGTGCTTTGACTTGCAGGGTCAAGTATAATACAGCAGTAGACCAACAGACGAAGATTTTCATGCAGACAGTCAATATTCAGTATTATGTGCGTTATTCGGACTATTGTTCTCATCTTCATTGATATCTGTACAACGTTTCGGCTGATATGCCCTCCGGCCTTCTTCGGGTATTTCTTGTCCGCTCGGGAACCTTTTTTCGAACTCGGGAACTTTCTTCTCGTAGTCGAACCTTCCTGTCGTAATCGGGAGCCATCACGGAACTTTGAACCTATTACGACAAGAAGTTTTTTTTTTTATTTTATCTTACATTTGCGACACGTGTTTCAGATCTACAATATGTAAAAAGTATAATAATCTTGATTTAATTCTCTCACTCTTTTTTTCTTACTTTCCTTCTTTTCATCATGTTTGATTGAAACAGATTAGCGTATATATAATAAAAACAAAATGGACCATTTCTTATGAGTGATGATAAAAAATAAAAATTCATCGAATCAGGATAATCAGGATTTACATTTTTGCATTCCATATTGGATGATTTGAACCATCTCATTTTCAACCAAAGGGTGTTGCAAGATGATAATAGTCATACTTTTTAGGAACATGAATATTATAATTAATCTGTTTTTTGAGTAAAATGGTTTTCTATTAATTATGAATCTACAGCATCACATGTTTTTTTATATCAATTATGCACAACTACGCTAATATTCTTACATCAGGTAATTTTAAATTTAAGGTTATATTTTTAAAAATTCATTTAAAAAAGAAAGTTCTTAATTCAAGCCCAAATAAAACGAAAAATTGCCATCCAGTCGATGTTAACTATTAAACCTATTATCCTTTTTTAGCTCAATTTGCTCTGATTTGCTCCATCCACACTAAACACAATACTTGTGAATCCAACCGCTTTTTCTTGTCTTTTAATATATAGATTGTCAATCTATTGAGCCTTATGATTTCGTATTAAATTTCCATGTTATATGTAGTTCCATTCTATGATAATAAGATGAATTCCCTATTTTACCTAAGAAGAACATTATTTCATCCCTGTGACAAGAGAACAAGTACCAAACAATGCGTGTTTGCTATTAACACAAATCAATGTGGAAATAAAATGACATATCTGAGTGTCATGATCGGCAGGTGTTCTTTTAATTACCAGCATAGGGAGCCCGGTCGTCATCCTGGAAATGTTGGCTGTCAGCATCATCTCATGGAGCGTGTGTTTCGTAGTCGTTTCTTATTATTATCTCACACGTTGTCACCTGCAAATAGAAGGAACATATCTCAAAGCTATAAACCTCCAAGCTATAAGTAAATAAAAACATATGTTGTACATATCACATATGTTACACACACACACACACACACACACATATATATATATATATATATATATATATATCTTATTATAATGGAGATTGTGTGTTTTTCTGTCTGTAACCGAAACTATATCACTACTCAAGTCACAATTCCCTTAATTATTTACGTCAAATTATCTATGGTTTCATTCTTTTACACCTTCAGTTATTAATAAAAATTGTTTTACATTATTAATACTGTTAACCATATCTACATATTAATAACATGTGATTGTATTTATATATGCAACAAAATAGTAGCATACAGTATGAACGGGAAGGCTTATTTGCATATTGATATTTAAAATTTGATTTTAATAAATATGTGCTTGGTATTATTGATTTCTAATTGTTTGGTTTTATCTTAATGAATATGAGCAAACATCTCGAGGATAAATCTTAAAAGAAAATTATTTACAAGAAGAAATAACTGTAATTTTTATTCTTACTTCCTATTTTTAACTAAAATATTAAATTAGAAACATTTAGTAATGAAAGACGGGAGGGGTGGGAGAGTAAGTTTCAGTTGTTCTATTTTTCGATTATATCCCCCTCTGTTGCAAATCTTTTTTTTTTTTTTCATTCTTATTTCGTTAGTTTTTCTAATTTAATATAGAATATAGATATAAACAGGCTGTGATATAGATAGATAGCTAGATAGACAGATATAAACGCTTTGATAGATAGATAGCTAGATAGATAGATATAAAAAGAACTGTGATACATAGATGATATAAACAAACTGTGTTAGATAGATAGATAGATAGATAGATAGATATAAAACAAACTAGTAGATAGATAGATAGATATAAACAAAGATAGATAGATATAAAACAAACTGTGTTAGATAGATAGATAGATAGATAAAAAACTGTGTTAGATTAGATAGATATAAACAACTGTAGATAGATAGATAGATAAAAGACTGTATAAATAGACTAAACTGTGATAGATAGATAGATAGATAGGATAGACATAGATAGATATAGATAGATACATACATATATGCACGGAGGGTGCATATATTTGCTAGTATATATATATATATAGACTCAGCTGTTTAGCCATGATATGGTAACTAGCCTAGGAGAAGGAAAATTTTGAATTCATATTAAAAAAAAATCTTTTAAAATCCACGCAGTATGTGTCCGGTCCAAGACATGAGTATAAATGATTGTATCTGAAAAGCATGTTAAGACATTAGGTTGATGGAGAAACCATAAGTTTATTTTCACCATTCAGGTGACAATATAAAATGTCGGAGGTATTTGTTTCACAATCTGCACTTTCCCATGCAATCTTTATTTGTTCAAATACAGATAAACATTCAGTTTCTCTTTACAGAAATAAAATTGTAAGGTTTCTTTATTTTCAATCTCTTATTCGGGTTACCGAAAAGGAAATTCGCAATATATATATATATATATATATTATATATATATATATATAATATATCATATATACATACTATATATAACATATATAACACATGTAATTATATATAATATATATATATATATATATAATATATTATACATATGAATCAGGCATAACACACATATATATACAACAGGATATATATATATATATAATATAATATATATATATATATATATATACATATACATATATATAACATATATATATATATACAATACATAATATATATATATATATAATATATATATATATATATATTTATAATATATATACATGTGTGTGTACAAACATACATAATATATATTTACATCCACATAATATATATATATATATATATATATATATATATATATATATATATATATATATATATGTAAAAACACACAAATATATATATGTATATATATATATATTATATATATAATATATAATATAAAACCACAATAATATTACACATAACACACACACACACACACACACACACACACACACACATATATATATATATATATATATATTATATATATATATATATCAGGCTGTTCGGGATAAATTTGACAGTTTCATAAGGTAAAAGAAAATGTACTTGGTAACTAAAAAATTAAATCGATTGTAAAGAAGTTCAACGGATAATAGAAATTACACTACTGTCAACAATTTGCACTCAAAAGAACCGCCATTATCTTCGATAAGAGCCTCAATCCTGCTCCGGGACCCGGAGCAAGCTGATGTTACAGTTTCGCTGGGAAGGGTCTCAAAAACTACCTTAATTCTCTCGATTAATTGGGCTTTTGTAGTACTGGCACGGCGATTGGTGTCTTTCTGAACAACACCACATACATAATAATCCATGGGGTTAAGATCTTGACTTCGGAGGCGAAACATTAGGACTGATGTAGTCGTAAAAATTCGCCGACAACCATTTTTGACTTTTCCTAGAGGCGTGGTAAGGTGGCCGAATACTGTAGCCATACATATGGCCTACCATTGGCTACCCTTGTTATCCACAGTTTGACTACAGTTTTTGGCAACTATAAGTAGGCACCTGAATTCAACCTGATAACCTCTCTGAAAAAATGCGGAGGCATCACATCACTCCCAGAGGACTCACATCCGAAAACCATCGCAGTTTGGGGAAATTTGGTCTGCATAACATGAGGAGTGTCCTTTGGTCTGTATGCAAGCCACATGTTATTATGTGTGTTGTGCTTTGATCTCATCGAAAAAGAACCGGATTGTTTGTGATTCAGCAGGATGTTTCACTTGGCTCAGAAGTTTTTTCACCTTTATCAGACGATTTTCACGGGCCTTTTCTGGGAGCAGTTGACCTCTACGACGCTTGGATGAGTAGTGGCGAAAGTTTTCATGCAAGATTCATATTAGAGGCTGAAACACTGAATTCCAGTGATAACGCCCGACTTCCAATACCAAGGTCCACCAACAACTTTTTCTGCAGGTTTTCGAGGTATTATGATGTACGAACGCAATTAGATCGTCTGTTATGTTGCTTTCTTCTAGCCACAGCCTCGTAGTCTCCATTACAATTCTCCAGTTCATGCCTGATTGTTTTTATAGTGTTCAGGGGCATTGGGCAGTAACCATAATCTCCTTATCATCATGATACAAGTAATTATCTTCTATGATTCAAGTGGGTTCCAGTCATCCATTTTATCTGTCATATGAATGAAGAAGTGTCCAAGCTTTTAAATGATACGTAGTGTGTGTCAATAACTTCAACCTACGGAAAATATAAACAAATAAAAACACCCTATACTAACATAATACATATATTTAAAACCATACATAATATATATATATATATATATATAATATAATATATATATATATATATATATATATATATATATATATATATAATATATATATATATATATATATATATATATATATACATATATATATAAACAACATAATATATATATATATATATATATATATACAAACAATATATATATGCATATATATACACCACATATACATATATGCATATAAATATATATATATATATATATATATATATATATATATATATATATATACATTATACATATATATATATATATATATAAATATATATATATATATATATATATATATATATATATATATATATATATATATATATATATATATATACAAAGCACACATATATATATATGTATATATAATATGTATATGTATATATATATATTTGTGTGTGAGTGTGCGCGTGTGTGCGTGCGGTGTGTGTGTAATTATATAAACTGCAACCGAAACCTAATGTCAAGCGAGTAAGGAAATATTCATTCTATTTTGCCCGAATGTCAATTAAATGTCATCCATATTTATTTTCCAAATTTAGCAGATACGTTAAAACAAAATCATTGAAATGAAAATGTTATCGCCTTCAAACATTGACAGGAAAGAATACTGAAAGAACTTTTCATATTTAAGTTGATAGAGTGCTTGTAAAACTTTTTAAAAGAAAATCCTGGATATTTTAAAACATAATTAGACAGCACTTCAATTAAAGACAACTTTTTTACGCAGCATATTCCTGTCCAAGGAAATGAAATAAAATAAAACATTGAATCGTGTTGTTGCTAATACGTTAATATGCAAGTTAGTTAACTTCCACGATCCTGTGTTTCGCTTAAAACTGCAAGACAAGTTGAGCACAGTGTTCCAATTGGACACATGGCCTAGTGGAAAAGAAGTCAGGTTTAAGACAGTTCTAAGTGACAGTTATCTCTAGATTGCAGGTTCAATCCTGATCAAAGGCAGCAGTAACAAATAATAATTAACACAGCTTAAAAATATCGTCTGCTTTTCATTTTAAAAATGAATTAAAATTCATTAAACTGATCATTTAAGGTCAAATTTTCGTCCAAGTCGAAAAAGTAACATAATGAGCATAAGCAAAAAAGTAAAATAATGTTACACATGTAATTTATTTTTGATACATTTAAAACGATGTTTTCAGACAATTTCGATCATCTTGATCTGCCAAGACGCTACATAAAATCCGTTTTTACAAAATAAATTCTAACTTTAGCGATTGAAAAAATTCACACTGGATTGTCCAATTAGACACTTAACCTAGTAGATAAAGGAGTCAGGTTAAGACAGTTCTAAGTGACAGTTATCTCTAGATTGCAGGTTCAATCCTGATCAAGGGCAGCAGTAACATAGAATAATAATTAACACAGCTTAACGCCTCAATCCCATCTATGGTTAGCGGAATGAAAAAAGGATACCACTGTGAACTGAATAAAGGGTTAGGTTCAAAGTTCCGTGATGGCTCCCGATTACGTCAAGAAGTTCCCGAACCGAAAAGGTTCCCAAGTCCGACAAGAAATACCCGAAGAAGGCCCGAGGGCATATCGGCCGAAACTTTGTACAATAACAATGAAGATGAGGACAATAGTCCGAATAACGGAGATAATACTATTCATGTACATTGTTATAGGATATTTCCACTGAGACGTAGTTCACATGCCTGAACTCTTAAAACTTCCATTAGTTGAAATGGCACAATATTTGATAGTGAAACTGGTAACAGTCAGAGTATATTCATTAAGTAATATACATTGTTAGTAATACAAATAACATATATATATATATATATATATATATATATATATATATATATATATATATATATATATATGTATATATGTTGTCCTGGTTCCAACGGGAGAACATTCAATATTTTATAAAAAAAGAAGGTCCGCAAAATGTATTAGGTTCTCAGAAAAATGTTTTAATTCTTTTTATCTTACATATGCGACACGTGTTTCTGGTCTGTTATCTTCTTCAGGCATTGAATTATTATTTTGGCAGAATATGTCCGATATTTGATAGGTTGTGTGTCTTTCTGCAACTTTTCTATTAAAATAGAAAAGTTGCAGAGACTGTGTGTGTTTCTGCAACTTTTCTATAATAATAAGGACGATGGCGTAGTATCCAAAAAAATTATCTGCATCGGCGCAAGTGACTCCTTGAGTGACAGTCATTGGTGCATTCGAATGCATACAAACTGTTATGCTTTCTGGGCTGCTGGCTTTTCTCTCTTTTTCTGGCCCCTTTTTCTGTTGATGTTACTCTCCTCTCCGCCTCATCACTCTCCATGTCTTGCTTAACGTTGATGCGCCATGCCGCTCTATTTTTTTCATCTACCTCCCATTTGTTTGTGTCAATAAGGCATTTTCTCATAGCTCTCCTGCAGACATCTTTAAATTGTAGGCGTGGTCTACCAACCGATCGGGAGCCTTTTGCTAATTCGCCGTATAAAAGATCTTTTGGGATGCATCAATTGGGCAATTTACTCATA
>CM042158.1:61803505-61828505 GCA_023376005.1 Doryteuthis pealeii | reverse complement strand
ATGAAACAGAGGAAGCCCAAAGTTTCTTCCTCTTTGTCACGAGCAGTCCACCAGTAAACACACATTCCCCTGGGTGAGCCAAAAGTAGGGTAATAGTTTGGTTTGGAAGGCGGGGCAACATTGAATGACCTGACACCAATGGATTTCTCTTTTGGGGGGTGTAGTCAAGAATAAGGTTTATGAGAGAAATCCCCACACACTGAATTAAATGAAAGATTAGATTTCGGATGCGTTCACTGTAATTATGAAGATCGGAATTTGTGTCGTAATGTTGTATACTCTTCTTTTTACTTCTATTATTCATCTGTTCATCTTTGGTATCTTACGTTCTTCTTCCAGCCTCTGGACGTAGTCTTGGGGACTTCGTGTCTGGTCTTCTAGGTCAGTCTTGTTGCCAAGACATTCATCAACCACAAAACCATATTATTTATTTAAACTTTTATTTCTTAACTAAACATATTTCTCTAACTAATCACAGCGCGCGTGTGCAGTGAGTCTCAGCTAAAGCAGTAACATCTTACCTGCCTGACGTCCAAGCTGAAACTGATGACCCAGCCAGGTCCCACGTTACTTCACGTATTTCGTGGGCTTTCTGTAATATTCCATGGAAAGTCCCGCCCGTGATATGAAAAGAGCCATCCCCTCAGAAATACAGGGGGCTGACAATAATCTATGCAAAAATTATGTAACAGTAATGTTTGACAGTCGTTTGAAGAAATACGACGGTTAATATTTGCACCATATCCAAAGATGTCTAGCAGAGGTTCTTTGACCAATGTATAAACCACTTTGATAAGTGTGCTGAACACACCACCCTGTCGGGTCGGGCAGTAGAATGATGACGTCTGCATCTCTACAGAGGGGTAAAATTCCCCCAATGGGGCTACATACTGGCCGTGGGTGGTGACCCGTGAGGCTTAAAGACGGATTCCTGTTGACATGCAGCAATCCACTTCTGACCCTACTTTGGCCAGACGGGTGATCAGAGAGGCCGCTTCTTATCAATTATCTGGTTACTCCAAGCCATGGTACGTATATGACTGTCCCATCCCTATTTTCCTTATGGTTACCGCCACCCCAACCCTTTTATCATATATATATTTACCAACCCCTCCGCAAGGTCAATTTCTTAAGCGGAGTTTAACAGGTTTGAATTCAGAGTGTTCCTTCTCCTAGACTGTTTGCCTAACCAAGGTTAAAGAGCCCAGTCTGCCCTACTATTTACCCATAGCTGGAGGGAGAGTAGAATTAATACCTTTCCCAAGGGTATTAGCGCTAAATGAAAATGCAATTACCACGTCCAGGATTTGAACTCGGGGCGACGAGTCCATTTCCCATGACTTTAACCATTACACCACGTGCTTCCTACCGTTTTATCATATGTGACAGAAGGTGGTGGCCGAAGGTATTAGTGTCTTAGGTATGACGTTAAACTGCATCTAATGGTAAAGTTTCAATTCTGCAACTCTCGAAAGCATGAAATACCCATTTATCACCATTACATCCGGGTCTACTCTGAGCTGGAATGGTAATACCTGTTAGCGTTCTATCTATGGGTTAAATAGGAAAAAAAAAGAATTTAAACATTTTGAATGCTCAAAACGTCATCGGCACAGAATAGCCCAACAAGGGTTGACATGTCGTAAAATCTACCCAGCCAATCATGACATCAAACGGCAGTTTGAGGAAGTTGATTACTGTTTCATTGAAACGCACATCAGTCTCAATTATTAGGTCGTTACAAAAATAATGGCTGATTTCAAATACATACATTTATTGTTGAAACATTAACAGTAGAAATGTTAAAATTAGTCAAAATACGAGCCTTGGCCAGCTATGCATCTCTGCCATCGATCTACGAGGTCATTTATTCCGCGTGGTAAAAAGTTATTGGCTGTGATGCAACAAAATCTTTAAATGATGATTCCACCTTTTCTTTAGATCGAAAGGTTTTACCATTTAAAAATGTGCCTAAAAAATGATAATCAATAGGTGAAAGATCGGGAGAATATGCAGGATGTGGTAAGGTCTCGTATCCCAAGTCTGTGAGTTTCTGTACAGTCAATCTTGCAACATGTGCCCAAGCTTAAACTGATGCAAAATAAGAAGGCGAAGGTCATGTTTAGGTATGGTCATCTTTGAAGGCTCCTATTTTTCAAAAATACTTTCTATCTTAAAATAAATTAAATTCTATTTTTAACCACACATTAATTATTATATAAAATTCACCTGAAATAAACAACAAATTCTATGTTAAAATGACATTTCAAAACCGAGCACTTCGATCGGCCATTATTTTTGTAACAACCTAATACATTAGTGTTACATAATCTATGCGGTTGCATAAGATTATTGTCAATCCCCTGTAATTCTGAGGGTATGACCCCTTTCATACCATGGCCGGGTCCTTCAATGGAAAATTACAGAAGCCTGCCAAAATACCTGAAGTCACGTGGGACCTTTTGAGTCCCCAGTTTTCAGTTAGACGTCAGGCAGAGAAGTCGACCATTTTAGGTCCTGTCTAAAACTGGAACTCACGCGCGCTATGTTAGTCAGATATTTAGTTACATGAAATGTATAGTTAAGGAAATAAAAGTTTGTATAATTAATATGTTCTTGTGGTTGATGAATGTCTTGGTAACAAGACTAAGAAATGAATCCTGGACGACCAGCCAGCAGGAACATAGCAATAGAAAGTCCAGACCTTAGGAGATCCGAGACGCTAGACCAGACCAAGTCAAGATGTTAGAAGAGAGAACCAAAACCGTCCAGAAGAAAAGACGACTAGAAATAAGAAGTAAGAACAAGGGTATGCAACATTAGTATCGGTATCATTTGAAGATGCCTGGCATACAATATTATTTTTTAACGGCACGTGAATAACAGTATATTATTATACTGATAGGAATAAAGCATCTAAGAATTAACATTGAGAGTAGTGACAAAAGCAATGATACGTGCTACGTTGTATTACCTACCGGTGTTTTCAGAACAAAGAATTTGAGCGGAAATCCAACGTAAATGTCATATGTATACACTGTTTCGAATTTATGCACTTAAATTTTTTAAGAGCACGATGTAACACAAAGCCACATTTGTTTAAATGAAGTTACTTCCTCAGTTGGATTCTATTATGAATTGTTTCTGAAGAAGGTGTATCTTGAATGCTGAAACCGTGGTAGAAACAAAAAAGCATTTTCTACATATATATATATATATATATATATATATATATATATATATATATATATGAGGATAGGAGAGTTGGAGCAACATCTGACAGTATAAGGTGCAGTAAAAGGAAAAGTGAACAGAAATAATGACTCAAACAAGTCCAAGTAGGAGAGAAATATTTCGTCCTTCTGACGCGAAGAACATCCAGAGACTCATTATTTTTGTTTACTTTTCCTTTTACCGCAAGATTTTGATTGTGATGAGGAATTCAGTCGATATAAGTTTTTCTTTGAATAAGAATTTATTACAATATGTTACAATTTTTGAGAGCCCCTTACAGTGGGGATTCCTTGTGTTAAGCAGAGTGTGATCTTTAGTGAAGAATCCTTTGATTGTTCCTCGGTGTCCATTAGTATTGGGTGAATCCTTTTGTTTTTCCTTGGTGTCCTTTAGTGTTGATTAGAATCCTTAGGTTGAGCAAAATCCTTGATTGCAGGTCCGTTCGGCAATGGCGAATACGTGCAAATGAACGGCTTTCATGATCGCCGATTTAATAGTTAACTGCCTACGTATTCGATCTGTTGATTGGCCGGTTTAATCTACGTGCCCATGCCACGTTTAAAAGTTTAACTGGTGGTTCCCAGCACAGCTTATATACAAAAAAACTGAGCACCTTATGTGGTGTAATGGTTAGGAAGCTAGATTAGCAGACGGTTGTTAGTGAGTTCGATTCTCATTGGTCGACCCATACTTCGGGCCTGTGCCACATCTAAGCTACGCTTAGTAAATAACTATATATAAAAAAAACTGGGCACCTCATGTGGTGTAATGATTAGCAAGCTAGATTAGCATGCCATTGTTAGTGAGTTCGATTCTCTCTGGGAGCCCCACAATTCTGGCCTTGTGCCACATCTAAGCTACACTTAGTAAATAACTATATATAAAAAAACTGGACACCTCATGTGGTGAAATTGTTAGCCAGCTAGATTAGCATGCCATTGTTAGTGAGTTCGATTCTCACTGGGAGCCCAGCACTTCTGACCTTGTGCCACATCTAAGCTACGCTTAGTAAATAACTGTATATAAAAAAAACTGGGCACCTCATGTGGTGTAATGGTTAGCAAGCTAGATTAGCATGCCATTGTTAGTGAGTTCGATTCTCTCTGGGAGCCCCACACTTCTGGCGTTGTGCCACATCTAAGCAAAGCTTAGTAAATAATTATAAAATAAAAAACTCCAAAAAAGTTAAATAGGTTCTAAAATATTTTTTTTTAAAGATGGTAGTCGCAGTTAAAACATAGATATGAATTAAAATGCTGCATTCTAGATTAAACCACATTGTAGTTATCCCCCAGATATCATAGGAACGCAACATAATGCGTGCCGAGGTGTGGTAGCTACCAGCATGGTTGAACTGGAATAGGTGACCGACGCAAAGATGTGCTGCATGGGATAAAAAGATGTAACACCTGTGGCAAGCAAAACTCCTCGTAGAGCCCTGCCTGCACGCGGGAGAAGGGGAGGGGAGATGTAGAAGTTGTCCCCCCCCCAGATATCATAGAAACAATACAATACTCACCGTCGCAGTGGCTTTCTAACTACCGTCGAGTTAGCAGACAAGAACAACATGCAAGCTGTAACTTAGATACAGTCCTTGCATGCTGCTCTCATAGTGCAGACTGATGGCTGGAAGAGTGGGTACTTATCCATATCTTTACTCACCCTGAAAATCATCAGCCAATCAAAACCCAGGAAGTAAACTAGCCAGAGTTCATAATGGAATAACCCAAAGCTGTATATAAACCACCTATCAATACTCTAGGGATAGTTTTGCATTCAACTTGTAACAGAGCTGAATATTTGACACAAAATCCAACACCCATAATCTAATAATTGCTACGGAACTTAAGTGTAACCTCATTCATTCATTACATAAATTCCGAAACTCTAAGACATCGGTCGTGGTTGAAATAGCTTACAATAAGATCAGTTCCGTGAAACTAATAGTAGTGTTTTGTTTTATAACTTTAAACATCTTAATATCTTAATACAGTCGTAGCTTCCTATAGTGTGTTCGTTTATTTTTAATTTCATTTTGATATTTTTAGTATATTACGAACTTTTAAAAAATTTTATCCTACACATTTCAATTATACATACACATTGAGTTTATGTGTCTGTGTTTGGTTCATGAGAACACACAATGTATATATAAATATATATGTAAAGAGGATTGGAATGAATCGACAGAATGTGGTGGAGATGTGAGGAACAAAAGAACAAAACTCAGACAAAAGTATGTAGGATATATCTCTCCGCACTTCACTAACGCTTACCCACCCACTTAACCTCCTCTCCTATCCACCTCCTTCCGCCACACTACCCCTTCTATAAAACACGTGTATGATAACCTGATAATTCATTAAAACGACGGATGATACCGAGCTCAAAGCTCTAGCGAAATATATCCTACACACTTTTGTCTGAGTTTTGTTCTTTTATTCCTCACATCTCCATCACATAAATATATATATATGTGTGTGTGTGTGTGTGTGTGTGTGTCTGTGTACGTCTGTGTATGTGTATGTTGTCTGTGTGTTGTATGTGTGTATCTATAGATAAATACATTGATAGATAACGTCAGGAAATAAGATAAACCACATGTGATATATATATATATATATATATATGTGTGGGGGGGATGTCTCTCTCTCTCTCTCTCTCTCTCTCTCTCTCTCTCTCTCTCTCTCTCTCTATCTATCTATCTATCTATCTCTTTCTCTCTCTGAATGTGTGTGTATGATGTCTGGGAGATATTTGTCTTTATAGACAGCAAAACCTATTGTTGTCTTCCTACTAAATTCCTTATGTATACTAATTGGACCAAGAATTATAGTGTATCGTCAAAAAAAAAGAGGACTCCCGTCGCGATAAAATTTCTATCAATAATCAATACATTGTGGGGCGCGATGTAGCTTGAAGATATAGTTAATTGTGCAGAAAAAAAATCCAAAAATGAACAACGCATTTTTCCAACGATAATTAAACGTTCCTACTTATGGTTTATATGACATTTTTTTTACTAGTATGAAGTTATTTACTAAGCTTTGCTTTATCTGATACGCAAACTTGTTTACACTATCACCTGTCCAAAAAAGGTCTCTCATTCAATTACAGAACAGGATCTTTGCGGCTTAACTCTGATGTGGCAGGAACCAGTGACTTGCCTTCACTTTTGCATTATATTAGAAACTAACAATCAATGATTCCTTTTAGAGGTTATGTTAACTCCTGTGTTACTCAAATGTAGGTAATATTGAAAACTGGGGGTTTAGATAACGGACATGTATGTCGAAAAGGAGGGTCACCTTAAAGAAAAATTGTGATATTGTAACCAAGCGAGTACCGGTAGTATTATTAGTTTTTGTAATTTAAGCATTATGTTTTTTTAGACAATAACAAACTAAATAAAATTATCATAATTAATTATTATTCTGAACTCCATTGAAATCTATTATATATATATATATATATATATATATATATATATATATATATATTTTAATTAAATTGATAAAAATGATGAATGCATTTAAAAAAATAATTTAATGATTATTTATTATGTAAAACTTATTTATACATAGTTTATTCTAGATCAGGAACGACCCAGGTAAGTTGTATTTAACCATTACGAATGGTTTTTGAGACATTGATCTAGATAAATGTTATCATCAGACACTTAATAAAATGCATAAGTAACTTTTTCAAGAATATGAAGCAATCTAATCATGGCAAAAATCATGATAAACATGCAATTAAAAATCAATTAATAATAATCGTGAAAATGGAATGACATAAATTTTATGCATTTAAATATTCCTTATCTTATATTTTCCATGTTAATAAAAAAGACGTTTAAATAATATATCTGTAAAACATATATTCCCTAATACGAATATATATTGTTACTAGTCTATATTTTTTATAGTCCGTTATAAATGTACATTAGCGTATGGTATGGTATGTTGTATGAATATGATTAAAATAAAATAATCAGAAGAATTTGTACTGCAATTCTCTCTATATAATTTCATATAGTTAGAGAAAAAAAATTAACTCAAAGATTGACGTACATATAGCCGACGCTAAAGCGTTTCGATTTTGATAAAAACCATCAGCAGGCTTAACATAATAGTATACATTCATACGAAAGGATGGTGTAAAAACAAGCAAAAAGTTTGTGAGCCTTACTATGCTATGTTAATGGCTAAACTCCGCAACCGAAATGCAAGAAAACGAAAACGTCGCACGGTGTAAGTGTTTCCATTCAAATGGTTGATGATGTCATTCTCCCAGAAATCGTTGGTTTTGGAAAAAATCCAAAAATTGTTAAAATATAAAGAAAAGAAAATATAAATGTAAAAATAGAAAGTCCGACAGATGTTAAATATTTTAAAATAAATATTTTATAAAGTGGAGAAGAAAGTTAACTAGTTCTATTTTTTTTTTAGATTTGTATGTTGTAGATTCATATTAAAAAGTTAATCCTATTTATAACTTTGGTTCTTTTAATTTGTTGATTACATATAAATAATCAGATGAGTGCATATATATATATATATATATATATATATATATATATATATATATATATATATATATATATATATATATAAACGTTTGAGTAGTATAAAAAATTTCATTTCCGCTTAGAAATGTAGCGATTATTTATTCTCCTATATTTGACAGCTGCCTCTGGCCGTACGGGTTAAGGGTTTGGCGAACGAAAGTTCATTCGGGTCTCGAACCCGGCCAGAGGTAGCTGTTACGGTATAGCCACACTGATGAAAGGTGATACCTTGAAACACGTGTCTGTGGATTACTTATTTATATATATATATATATATATATATATATATATAGAGCAAACATTCTCAAATGACAAGACCGACATGATTGTCACCTTCGTTCTTTTATTTAGCAGTAGATAAACTAATAACAGATAAGACGCAACACATTTGTCCTTTCCTATTTTAGTAGCTGAAACTAAAGGAACAAGTCATTTTGTGTCCGATTACGCATTGGTCATACAAGACTAACGCACTCCTATATACTCAAACAAGAACAACAAGCACAATGTGGAACATGTCAAACACCTTTGACAGATAAACATTTATTCATGGAATGCAGTTTTTTTGCTCACATCAGAAACCATTATTCTAAAGCAATCGATATGAATAATATATTTGAAAATGTCAACATGGAGGATATTCTCTTTTTTTAGAGAAATAAATTATACCATAGAATATAGACATAAAACAAATCAATAACATACAACATAATCCCCGATAATGCTAACACGTTGTTAAAACCAATTACTAAAAAGTATAAATATAAATACACGATATGTATAACTTCCTAACCGTTAGGCATGACATAACCCCAGACGAGTTGATATGCTGTTAAAATCAATAAACAACAACAACAAAATATATCTTAGACAAACTAGATTAGATTATTTAGATTAAAATATTCGTGGAGTAATTAGGTTATTCATAATCGAGATACCTAGTAGTATTTTAGTCGAATCTCTAGTAATCTAGTAGCCAGTTATAACTGTTGGAGAATTGCTCGTCGACTCTATTATTCATAATCGTCTACAAAAAGTAATAAAACACTTCCCCAATTTTCAACGTCGTTAATCGATTAATTAGGTCACTGTTATAGGTGATATAACCTATTGACATAAATGGAATGCGCCGACGGCTACTATAAGTACCAGGAACAATTGTGGCTTGAAATCAATTTTATAGAATATTGCTCACAACTAAATTTCAATCACATCTAAATTGCTATATTTAGTAATACGTAGAAGAATACATTAGGGCAATATATGAAAAATATACAAATTAGACAAAATTAGAGATATTTAAACACCTCCATGGTACTAACAGCATTAGCATATGTCAAGGTAATAACGCGGGGTTAATAATTATTAAACCCGAGTTATTACCTTGACATATGCTGATCTCTTTAAATATTGTTAGACAACCAGTATAGGGAAGGAAAGGAGTTGTTTCATTTTTCTTCCAATCATTTTCATAACATGAAGCACAATTTTATTTCGGAATCCTCGGATTTAGTCATTCTTGACTGCTTGATTCAGCTCATAACTGTATTGGTCGGACGCAATCTCCACATTCTTTGCTGTAAATTTCTACTCCTTTTGTTCAATACATTTGTATATATTGTTATCAGTCGTTTGTCTTATTTTTGACCCTTAACACCCCACAACAGTCACTTTATTTAATACCCTGTATTTTAAGATACTGTATGAATAATGTGCGTTAATAAATGTTTATTAAACTTTTCTACCGGGATTGAAACTTTGTCAGGTACTTCCTTTTTCCTCCAGGACATGTGGAAAGCTTTATTTTACACATAAAAGATTCTATGCGCTTTTGCAACTGGAGTCCACAGCAACAGAAGACGGAATAGCTAAACAAGAAAGCATATTTATTATTCTGATTTGCCGAAAACAACGAAATAATACACCATCATTTAATCTCCATCCAGGGGGTAAACCGTGAAATACTAGAAATACCATATATATATATATATATATATATATATATTATATATATATATATTTATTTATTTATTGCAAAATGTGTATGTATACCTATATGCGTTTATTTTGCCAGCGGTATTTGTCTCGGCATATCTGGTTAAGCGTTTGTTTCAGTGACCTGAATGAATGAATTTAGCGATCATGTTTCTTAAGTAAGAAATCATAAAACCAGGTGTCTCGGTATAAGCCAAAAATAACTATCCTCACCCCAAGCGCGTATCAAAATGTACTCGGGGTTATTCCCATTAAATTCACACAGTATTTTGCTGTTTCATGTGACACGGATTTCGTATTCATTCCAGTTCACGTGATTTATCATATCAGCAAATTATTTATGAAAATATGGACTAACCTTCATTGTATGATACGGTTTGCATTGTTGCTCTAATCCTTTCAGCTTGCAATTTCTTGCGTATCACTGGTCTAATATTAGAAATATTTATTTGGTTAGAAAGAAAAGAAAATAATATTTCTAAATATGTAATTTGTATGTAGTTTTATCAAATGAATTATTTTTTACAGCGAATTAAATAACAATAATAAACGAAAACATTTAACGATTAATAATAACACAACTTTTTTTTTATTAATACTTTCATTTTAGAATAAAATATATCCATTTTTAATTAGTATAACTCAAACCTTTTTTGAAACTATTCATGAAATAAACATATTTAAGAGGTTTTCTTTTTGCTCTTCACTCTGTGGTCCACTGGTTCAATCTCTAGTGGCGGAGATTGTGGCATGCAGTGCTGATGAGACCAAAGGAGGTCGAAACAGCTGTCCAGTGCTCCGGGTGTCGGAAATGGCGTTTGCAGAGTTGTCTGGTCGTGGTAATATGATTCAATTATCAATTATATATAATTCCTCTATTAAATTTATATATATATATATATATATATATATATATATATATATATATATATTCATCCACAGACACCGTGTTTCAACTTATCAAGTCTCTTCAGTGTGGATAAACATTTTGTAAACTACCTACAACCGGTATAGAACTCCGATCGGTTCAGCATCAGTCGAACTGCTTAACCGCTCGCCCATCGTCACCCACAGAATGCGAAGGGGATTTAACTGTTTTAATACACACATCTGTATGTAAGTAAATACCGCCATAGAGTGCACCATCTCTTTTATAGGAGAGATATATATATATATATATATATATATATATATATATATATGGTGGCTCATTAGTACAATTCTGAACTAAAAGATGGGGTCACACACATTACAAGGGAAATTTCCATCTACATTGGGTTGTTCATGACGATAACGTCACCGCTCTGCAGCCCCGTATATCTCATTATTGAGCTGCTTCGCTACTGTGCAGCAGGCGTCTCGTCAACCCTGTCTGTTGGAGGCCAGATCTCCTACGCTGGAAGGTATGCTGTTATATTTCTATATACTACTACTACTACTACTACTACTACTACTACTACTAATAATAATAATAATAATAATAATTATTATTATTATTATTATTATAATCTGGGATTTGAGATAAAAACGGATCACCTTATCCCAGCAAGAAGACCAGGCCTAGTATTGATTACCAAAAAAAGAAAAACTTGTCAAAAGTTGGATTTTGCAGTTCCAGAGTAAAGCTGAAGGAAAAAGGAAATATTGATAAATACCTGGACCTTGCCAGAGAACTGAAAAAGCTATGGAATATGAAAGTCAAAGCGATACCAATTGTAATTGGTGCACTTGAACGGTCCTAAAAATCTTGGAAAAAAGACTGCAAAATCTGGAAATCAGAGGAAGAATTGTGACCATCCAGACTACTGCACTGTTGCAATCTGCCAGAATTCTCAGAAGAGTCATGGAGACCTAAGGAGACATGTTATCACTCAGACTCCAGGGAAATACCATCGGCTAATGCTGGTGTGAAGAACTATAAATGGACAAATACCTAAACCTTGCCAGAGAACTGAAAAAGTTATGGAACATGAAAGTCAAAGTGATACCAATTGTAGTAGGTGCACTTGGAACGGTCCCAAAAGGATTGGAAAACAGTTTGGAAAATCTGGAAATCAGAGGAAGGATTGATACCATCCAGGACATTGCACTGCTGCAATCTGCCAGAATACTCAGATGAGTCCTGGAGACATGAGAGATCTGAAAGATCCTCATCGGTCTTGATCACCACCGCCTTAGCACTGTTGCAATCTGCCAGAATACTCAGAAGAGTCCTGGAGACCCGAGGAGACTTGCTGTCACACAGACTCCAGCGAAGGACCATCAGTTGACGCTGATGGGAAAACTCAAATGGAGTAAATAATAATAACAATAATAATAATAATAATAATAATAATAGTACTATATAGTACAAAATTAGTGACTTGTAACAAGTAGTCACTTGAAACCATTAGGTAGTTGAAACTATTAGTCACTGAAACCATAGGGATGCTAAAGAATACTATTTCCGGCATTAAATAACGCGAGAATGTAGGATTTGTCTAAAACCAACAACCAACCAAACAACCAACCAACATTTAAGAAAGCCTCGTATACCAAAGATTTGTCACAATAAACAATTCTGTCGAAATATAGGTGGGAGTTTAAAGATGAACATTTCGCAAAACATTAAGCAAGATATTCAATTTTAAAAGTGCCTATGATTACAAGTAGGTTTTCTAGCGCTTCTTCCAAATACACCTGTCCAAGCCAAATATCTACACCATAGCCTGGAGCAGGCAGCAAAAAGCATTAACCTCTACGTTAACTCATGCAAAACCAAATGTACGAGGATGAGTAAAAAAAGTAATGCTATTTTGTTTAGGGCATGTATAATTACCAACATAGACACATGTATCATACATCAAAATGAAGCTGGTCCACTGTGGATCCCATTCGTACTCACAGATCCATTGCTACTGATTACCGAGTTCGATCCTCGCAGGGAAGTCACATACTTGCGACCTTGTGTCGCATCCTACCCCTGGCAAATGGGTTGGGTAAATTGATCATCTCACCGAGGTGAAATGATTAGCAAGCTAGTCTCGCAGATCCATTACTACTGAATAATGATTTCGAACATCGCTGGATGTCCCATACCTGGGACCTTGTGTCACGTCCTACCCCTGGCAAATGGGTTGGGTAAATTGATCATCTCACCGAGGTGAAATGATTAGCAAACTAGTCTTACATATCCGTTACATCTGAATAGTAAGCTTGATCCTCGCTTTATGCCCCATACTTGGACCTTGTGTCACATCCTACTCATAGCGAACGGGTTGGGTAAATAGAATTTTACTTCTGCCTTTATCGCTAAAATCTGACCACCTCTAACACATGTAGTCTGTTTTAATAAAAAAAAAATTTGTACTGATTTATTAGGGAATTTTCTCTTCTCCTTAGGGAATATTATTGATGAATAAAATGTACAACGAAAGTTTTGCCGATGACGTAACAACCAAATATTGTCAAAAATGTAAACAAACAGATTATAGTCACCCTTTCTCTCAATAGCAATGTTCTACCTTTGATTGAGAGCATGTATGCCTGCCCCGTAAAATTCTGTTGACTGTTCTTTGAGCCAATTTTTCACTACAGATTTCACCTCCTTGTCACTGGAATAATGTTTGCCTCTCAAACCCTCTTTCATGGGACCGAAGCGATAATAGCCTGAAGGCTCTAAAAAATAGTGAGTATTCTGTAGGGAAGAAGTGGCTCAAAGAACAGTACCACTTAGTACCCAAGTCACATACCACTCAGCCATTACAATACTGTTCTAGGCATTAAGGGTTGCTACCCCCACCCAACAGGTAGTTATATTATGGATGACTTACCCCTCTGCAGGGGTGCAGTTGACATATTTATCTGGATATATAACATGAAGGACCCAATAGCTACAGAAATATAAGATTATATTGAAGTCAGTTAGTCTACTGTTGGTTTTAATAACAGCAGCTAAGTAAGTACAACTCAAGCAGTGTCCAAGACAGCTGGTATAAATAGGAATCAAGAATGATCCATCCATGAATCTGGATAATTTGGGTGATTCCATTCCTTGAGTTCTGATTGGCTGCTTGACTGCTTGATTTGAATGACATTGTGGAGTCTTATATATACTTTGTCATTTTGCAGTGGACTTTGTTGCATTCGAGTTTGTATTTGAGTTACAATTGTTTGTTGCCTTGTCTTCCCAGTTCGACGGTAATTGGAACTTTAATTATTCTTCAGATTACACATGAATATATTAATACTGGTGTTCCTGAATCTTCCGGTCGTGATCATCTTGCAACTCCCTCTGGTTAAAAAGGAGATCGTCCCAATTGTACAGAGTAAAATGCAAAAATATAAATATTAGTTATCCGGGGTCACCTATCCGCTGCATTCTCATGTCATGAATGTCGTCACCTCAACTAAATAATGGACTATTCTGTTTTTAATATAAAGAAAGAAAGGACATAACAATATGATAAGACAAATGCAAAATATACCATATCCCCAACCTCAATTCTTTTTCAGGAACACCGATAGTAGTAAGATTGGGGTACTTACTACTCGCATAAATCCCCAAATGGGTTTGAAATTGGCTCCTTAGCCTTGGTCAGCAACCCACCAACTCAAGAAGTCCGACACAGAACCTCTATTGCCCTCAAGGAAAGGCTAGGGGAGTAAACCCCGAAAATAAATCGGGAGCTGGAGTCCCTAAGGTGGTGTGATGCTGAAATCCAGTGCTACCCATCAACTCCTGCGATACTACCGTTGCCAAACTGCATTGGTTCTTTACCTTTCCTTTGGATCACAGCGGCAGTGTGGAGAGGGGGATTTTCTGCACGGGTAATCATCCATATGAAACCGCCCAGGCTATGTAGTTCAAGTTAACAAAAACCTGACACTACACCATCGTTTTCGTTGACGGAAGGATGCCAACCATGATAAGATATAAAACAAGAGAGTAGAAGAATGATAGAGAGAGGGAGTGAAAACGCGAAAACAATTATATGAACCTGTTTCAATCGAATATAAGGAAAAGATGAAAAAAAGGAAAGAATGAGAGAGAGAGAGAGAGAGAGAGAGAAAGAAAGAGAGAGAGATAGTGTGTGTGTGTGAGAGAGAGAAATAGAGAGAGAGAAATCAAGATATATATATATATATAAAGTAAACTAAGCGGAGCAGTCTATTGTCGGTATCAGCGGAGGGAATCTATCCCATCTTCGTAGGGTGATTGTTGTTGTTTTTTTCATCTGCTGTATGCCACCACACCTACCATCAGCTTCCACTTATCTGCACAGACCCAAACTGCGCTACTCATGCGCTATCCCTTTAATTATAACCATCAATTAACAAGTACTTAAAACACCAAACACTACTTTTTCTTCCTTGGTTAAACCTTGCATTTGTGCCTTAATATCTTTTGAAGTTTTATAGTCGATAACTTTAAAATACACTCACTAAATTAAGCATTCTTTAAAACCCACTCACTTAAATACCTTTTTCATTAAGTCACTCATGTGCTCACGGTTTCTTTCACTAAGAACCTTTTCAAATGACTAGCGTTAATGTGAGGCACTTTAAGCCATTCTTCATGGGTACCCAGCCTTTTAATATCTTCTCAAGTCTATAACGCTATTTTGCACAGAACAATCTTTATATTAACACTCGTGGTCCATGATAGTGCTACCATTATCACCCTGGTTAAAAATGAAACCGTCCAAGATGAAATGCCAAAATATAAATTCTGATTATCTGGTGTTGCTTTTTCACTGAATTCTTATTTCTCAAGAGTGTTGACACCTCAGCTAAATAATGGACCATTCCGCTTTTTATTATAAAGAAAGAAATGAAAGACAAAGGACATGATACTCAGAAAAGATATAATAAGATAAACGAAAGAGAATAGATGACAGATAGAGAGAGGGAGAGGTCGCCCGGAAGCGATATTGCTAATATGTTTCAATCGAACAAGAAAAGATGAAAAGAAAAAAAAAAGAGTGAGAGAATTAAATCAATAGTATTTTACTTTTTACATATTGAAATAATTTTCAATAGCTCTTAGATAAATATATCAAACGTTGTAATAACTAAATTATCATACTGTGCTATATCCACAGGTCATGATAGGGAATAATAATCATTGAAAAAAAACATACAGACATCCATGCCCAATTTTATACAATTTAAGTGTTTACGCCAGTTTTCAGGGGAAGTTTTCACCAAACCCAAGTAACAGCAGTTCTCCTAAATAACCCTCTCCTCAGTTGTCCACTCGATCTCAGTTGTGTTGTAGTCTGGAAGGTCTTATGTTATTTTCTTTTAAATTAGTGACATAGATCACTAATTAGGACTGAGCCTATTCTAGTAGTGAACAAACAACGTATTGTAAGTTTGAATTCATTTTTTTCCTAGACTGGGTGCCTAACCAAGGTTAAAAACCCAATCTGCCCTACTATGTACCCATAGCTGGAGGGAGAGTAGTTGGATTCATACCTTTCTCAAAGCTATCAGCGCAATGGGAACTGTAGCTTCATCCAGGATTTGAACTCGGGTCGACGAGTTCATTTCCTACGACTCTAACCATTAGACCACACGACATTTTATAGCCAATGAAGGTGCATTCCACACTCTCCATTACTCCAGAATCGAAACCTCTCCAATAGATACAGTGTAGTGTCTTACCGAGGATAGACAGATCTGAAGGAGGGCATTGGTAATTGCATATGTTAATTGTATTTACTATTGCTTTAAACACCGGTGTGAAGACCAAAACCTTTCAATGTTCTCTTAATTCAGTAGAGCATTCAAATGCGGTAATAATATACAACGTGGAAGATGTTTTGCATTCATTGCAATGCCCTTCAGGAATGAAGCCAGTCCATTCTTAAAATAGAAGTTAAAACTAAAAAAAGTGAGAGAGAAAAAAAAAGATAAATCGCTTTTCTTCAACGACGTGTGCCTCACAATCTTCATTATTCAGTCTTCATTTTCTTTTTTATTTAGATTTATAAAACAAAGTCTGTTACATTGTATGTCAAAAGTAATAAAAGAGAACATTTCTCGAATTCCTTTTTTTTTATTTAGAAATTTCAAATTCCTAATACCATTTAACTAATGAATCAAAGCGTTGGCAATTCTTTCTTTTTTACGTGAAAACGAAAAAAGTCAAAATGAAAAAATCAAAACTATTGGCACGATTTAAATAAGTGAAATCAGTTCGTTAAACTAGACGTCAACAGATCTTAATGCTAAAACTATCAGGAATCTAGAGAATTGAGAGTGAAGGAAAAGAAAGAGAAAGACGCTTATATAAAATAAGTTGTTAAAATGCAGATGGCGGCAACATGAGTTGAGGACCTAAAACAAATGATGGGAAAGGAACTGATGGGGAAGGAAAAGAGAAGGAAATAATAAGATGAGGCAAAGAATGAATAAAGAAATAAATGAAAAGAAAGAAAATAGTAGATATTAATGAGAAGAATTAATAAGAAAGAAAGAAAAATGAAAAAAAATGAAAGAAAGAGAAAACGAGTAAGAAACCATATAAAATGCGGAAAGTTGTCGTGAGATAAACAACAGCAGAATTTGAAATAACTAAAAGAAGAGAGGCGGAAAGGAAAGGAGAAAGAAAGAAAAATGAACGAATGAGAGAAGGAATAAGAAACATCGCAAAAATGCGGAAAGTCGTTGGAAAATATAGAACTGAAGAATTGGAAATAACTAAAAGAAGAAAGAAAGAAAGAAGTAGTAAGATACACCAAACAAATGTGAATAGGAGTTGGGATATATGAAGGAACTAGGAGAAGAAGGAAAGAAAAGATTGAAAGATGGAGGGAATAAAGAAGAAAGAAAGAAAGAAAGCAGCAAGAAAGAAAGACAATATGAACAAAAGTATCGGGCTAACAGAGAAAATGAATTAAAAAGAAAGACTAGAATGAAAATGGAAAGAAATAATTTAAAAAATGACAAATTGAATGGTTTAAAGAAAGAAAGAAAGAATCAAAGAAGATGTATATGAATAAATGAATAAAGGTAGAATATAAAAGAAGGAAAGAAAGAAAGAAAGAAAGGAAGAAATATAAGAATGTAAAAGAAAGAAAGATAGAAAACAGAAAGAAAGAAAGGAAGAAAGAATGAAATAAATAAAGAAAGAAAGAAAGAAAGAAAGAAAGGAAGAAATATAAGAATATAAAAGAAAGAAAGATTGAAAAAAGAAAGAAAGAAAGAAAGGAAGGAATATAAGAATATAAAAGAAAGAAAGATAGAAAACAGAAAGAAAGAAGAAAAGAAAAAAAGAAGAAAGAAAGAAAGAAATAAAGAATATAAAAGAAGAAAGAAAAAAAGAAAGAAAGAAAGAAAGAAAGAACTATAAGAATATAAAAGAAAGAAAGATTGAAAAAAGAAAGAAAGAAAGAAAGAAAGAAATATAAGAATATAAAAGAAAGAAAGATAGAACAGAAAGAAAGAAAGGAAGAAAGAATGAATGAAAGAATGAAAGAAAGAAAGAAAGAAAGAAAGAAATATAATAATATAAAAGATAGAAAGATTGAAAAAAGAAAGAAAGAAAGAAAGAACTATAAGAATATAAAAGAAATAAAGATTGAAAAAAGAAAGAAAGAAAAAGAAAGAAAGGAAGAAATATAAGAATATAAAAGAAAGAAAGATTGAAAAAAGAAAGAAAGAAAGAAAGAAAGGAAGGAATATAAGAATATAACAGAAAGAAAGATAGAAAAAAGAAAGGAAGAAAGGCAGAAAGAAAGAAAGAAAGAAAAAAGAAAGGAAGAAAAAAAGGAAGAAAGGAAGAAAGATAGAAAGAGATGAGACAAATGAAGAAGAAAAAAGGGAATTATTAATTCAAAACGAAGGAAGGAACGAACGAAGAAAGGAAGGAGGAAAAGTTTATTAAGAATGAATGAATTAATGTATGAATAAAGAAACCAAAAAGAAAGACCAAGTACATAATACTGAAATAAAGAAATAGGCAAACGAACTCATAGAGCAATGGATAACACAATAACTTCGAAATAGTTTCTAAAAGAGCTGAAGAAGCAAAAGTGAGAAGAAAATAAAAAAAAAGAGAAAGAAAGACACATAATTGTAATTATTCAAAAGATATATAAATGAACAATAAAAGTTTTTAAAAAAAGAAAAAAGAAGAAAATAATAGTAGAAGAAAAGAAATAAACGATAAACACGAAGCATAAAACAATTCAACAAAGACCAAATAAAGAAAAAAAGATAAAAAATAATGAAAAAAAATATAAAAATGCAAATAAAAAGAAAAAAAAAGAGAACGAGCTATCTGCTGGCGAACTGCTAAACCATAGAGACAAGACAATTTCGTGAATGTAATTTATTCCAAAGTTGAATGACCCCGGGGGTTTGCTGCCTGATTGGGTCACCATCAATATCACACAATCAATTTCACTTTGAATAACGGAAATAAGGAGAAGTGTTTGGTCGGAGGGGGGGGGTGGAAGAAGAGGAATGAATGAAAGAAAGAATGCAAATAGACGTAGCGTTGGTTTTTAAGATGGTCCTGTTCCATTGCTGCCAATTGCCGTTTGAGACATCAGTTCTCTGGTAAGAATAGGAGGATAATGAGGCGAGAAAAAGAAAGAGAAGGAAATTTAGAATGAAAAACAAAAAAAAAGAAAGAAAGAAAAAGAAAAAGTTATTCTTTTTAAGTTTCTTTAAATCAATTTCTTCCTTACTCCTCTCTCCCTCCATCCCTCTTTCTTCTTCTCTCTCTATCTATCTATCTATCTATCTATCTAGCTCTGTCTCTGTCTCTGTCTCTGTCTCTGTCTCTACTTTCTGTCTGTCTGTCTGTCTGACTCTCTCTCTCTCTCTCTCTCTCTCTCTCTCTCTCTCTCTAATTATCTATCTATTTATCTATCTGGTAGGAATAGGAGGATAAAGATGCGAGAAGAAGAAAGAGAAGTTATTCTTTTTTAAGTTTTTTTAAAATCAATTTTTTCCTTACTCCCTCTCTCCCTCCCTCCCTCTTTCTCCTCCCTCTCTCTCTCTCCCTCTCTCTCTCTCTCTCTCTCTCACTATCTATCTATTTATCTCTCTCTAACTATCTATCTATCTATCTGGTAATTGGAGGATAATGAGGCGAGAAAAAGAAAGAGAAGGAAATTTAGAATGAAAAACAAAGAAAGAAAGAAAAAGAAAAAGTTTTTTAATCAATTTCTTGCTTATTCTCTCCCTCCCTCCATTCCTCCCTCCCTCCCTCTCCTCCTCCTCTCTCTCTCTCTCTCTATCTATCTATTTATCTCTCTCTAACTAACTATCTATCTATCTATCTGGTAAGAATAGGAGGATAATGAGGCGAGAAGAAGAAAGAGAAGGAAATTTAAAAGGAAAAAAAGAAAGAAAGAAAAAGAAAAAAGTTATTCTTTTTTAAGTTTTTTAAATCAATTTCTTCCTTACTCAGTCCCTCCTCCTCCTCCCTCCTCCCTCCCTCTCTCTCTCTCTCTCTCTCTCTCTCTCTCTCTCTCTCTCTCTGTCTATCTATCTCTAACTATCTATCTATCTATCTGGTAAGAATAGGAGGATAATGAGGCGAGAAGAAAGAGAAGGAAACTTAAAAGGAAAAAAAAAGAAAAAAAGAAAAAAGTTATTCTTTTTTTTTTTTTTTTAAAATCAATTTCCTCCTTACTCCCTCCCCCTCTCTCTCTCTCTCTCTCTCTCTCTATCTATCTATCTATCTATATAGCTAGCTAGAATAGAGGATAATGAGGCGAGAAAAGGAAAGAGAAGGGAATTTAGAATGAAAAAAGAAAGAAAAAGAAAAAGTTATTGTTTTTTTAATTTAACAAAAATCAATTTCTTCCTTACTCCCTCCCTCCCTCTCTCTCTCTATATATATATATCCCTATCTATCCCTATCTATCCCTCTCTCTCTCTCTCTCTCTCTCTCTCTCTCTCTCTCTCTCTCTATCGCTTTCTTTTTATCTATTTATCTATCTATTTATCTCTGTCTCATTGTCTGGTACGAATAGAGAATAATGAGGCCAAATAAAGTAACAGAAGGAAATTGAGATGGAAATTGAGAAAGAAAAAGAAAAATATTTCCTTTTCTAAATTGTTATTTTTTAAGATCTCTCTCTCTCTCTCTCTCTCTCTCTCTCTCTCTCTCTCTCTCTCTCTCTCTCTCTCTCTCTCTCTCTCTCTCTCACACACACACACACACACACACACTCTCTCTCTCTCTGATGAGAATAGAGGGTCATGATGCGAGAAAAAGAAACAGAAAGAAACTGTGAATGAAAAAAGAAAGGAAAAATATTTTTTTCTTTTGTTTTAAATATCGAAAGAGACGTGATAAAGATGTAATTGCTGAAAACATTTTTTTTTTATCAAGTTGGTGCATTTAAATTTTTTTAAAGTGTACGTAGAAATGAAATAAAAATTTTATGGAGAAGTGGAAGCATGTAGAAGTAAAAAAATCTAAGAAAGAAAATAGGAAAATGAATGAATATGTTGAAGATATAGAGAAAAGAAAGATACGGGCACTTAGTTTTAGGTTAGACAAACGCAGCCACTAAAAGATGAATATTTACACATTTCTCTTTTGATTTTCATCTTTCTTTCTTTGCATCAATTACTTATTCAATTTTCACGGTTTATTCTTCATTTCTTTCATTCTTTCTTATTTCATTCTTCCTTTCCTCTTTCTTTCATTTTTCTTTCTTTCTTCTTTCTTTCTTTCTTTCTTTCTATCATTTTATCAGTTATGTATTCCACAATGTCGTTTTTCTTTCTTACTGTTTACTTCCATTTTTGTTCTTTCTTTCTTTCTTTCTTTGAATCAGTTATTTATTCAAACTGTAGTTTTTCTTTTTATCTATCTATCTATCTATCTATCTATCTATCTTCGTTCGAAATTTCTTTCTTTCTTTCTTCTTTCTTTCTTTATTTATTTATTTATTTATTTACTTCACAATGTACTTTTCTTTCTTTCTTTTTTTGAATCAGTTATTTATTCAAACTGTAGTTTTTCTTCCTTTCCATCTATCTATCTATCTATCTATCTATCTATCTATCTATCGTTCTTTCTTTTTTTCTTTAATTATTTATTTACTTCACAATGTACTTTTTCTTTCTTTCTTTCTTTCTTTCTTTCTTTCTTTTTTTGAATCAGTTATTTATTCAAACTGTAGTTTTTCTTCCTTTCCATCTATCTATCTATCTATCTATCTATCTATCGTTCTTTCTACCTATCTATCTTTCGTTCTTTCTTTCTTTATTTATTTACTTCACAATGTACTTTTTCTTTCTTTCTTTCTTTTTTTGAATCAGTTATTTATTCAAACTGTAGTTTTTCTTCCTTTCCATTTATCTATGAATCTATATTTCGTTCTTTCTTTCTTTCTTTCTTTCTTTCTTTATTTATTTATTCATTTACTTCACAATGTACTTTTTCTTTCTTTCTTTCTTTCTTTCTTTTTTTTTTAATCAGTTATTAATTCAAACTGTAGTTTTTCTTCCTTTCTATCTATCTATCTATCTATCTATCTATCTATTTATCTTTCTATATTTCGTTCTTTCTTTCTTTCTTCATTTATTTACTTCACAATGTATTTTTCTTTCTTTCTTTCTTTCTTTCTTTCTTTCTTTGAATCAGTTATTTATTCAAACTGTAGTTTTTCTTCCTTTCTATCTATCTATCTATCCATCTATCTTTCTTTCTTTCTTTCTTTCTTTCTTTATTTATTTATTTATTTATTTATTTATTCAATTACTTCACAATGTACTTTTTCTTTCTTTGTTTCTTTCTTTCTTTGTTATTTGTTTCGCTCTTTATTTCAATAAATAAATTATTCCCTTTATGCTGTCCGTTCTTCATTTCTTTCATTTTCTTATGTCATTCTTTCTTTTTCTCTTTCTTTCTTTTGTTTTATTAGTTACTTATTCCTGTAGAATAATCATACTAAGTTTTTTAAGTACATCCCTTTTGCGATCTCGATTCGTGGGGACACTTTTTTCATTAACATCGTCAAAATCCGGTTGTTTGTTAGGGGTTAGGGGTTAGGGGTTAGGGGTTAGTTTTATAATGAAAAAAAAACCTTTAAAAATGGTCTATTAACAATTGATCGGATTTTGAGGGTGTAAATGGAAAAGATGTCCCCACGAATCGAGATCGCAAAAAGGGATGCTTAAAAATCATAGGGTCCATTATTTGTTTCTGTCTTTGTTTTCTCCAATTCATTATCAGCTCAATATTCTCTTCCGGTTGCTCTCTATCACTGTGTCTCAGTCTGTCTGTCTGTCTGTCTGTATGTATGTCTCGTTATTTATTATTTTAGTTTGCTCTTTGTTGTTTACATCAGTGAAAAAAAACACACACAAGAAGGGTATAGACAAACTGTCTAACCCATGTGTGTTCGTCAAGTTCCAGAGAAGAAAGAGGATTCAAACTTGGCACTTGCCTGCTTAAATAGTCAGGGCGACTGCTGAGGAAAAACAGAAACACGAGGGAAGATAACTCTTCCAGTCAAACAAGGGCAGACAATCCCACACTTTCTTTATTCATTCATTTTCATCATTCTCTCGATATTTCAACTTTTGAACCAAGTTTCCTTTAAGCACCCCAGGGGCGAACTGGATTCAGAGGGACATGTTTCGCTTTGCACCGTCAACATCCGGTTGTTTGTTACCAGAAGATTTTTAGACGCATTTTTTTAAATTATAAAACTAACTGCTAGCCGTAAACTTAACCCGTATCCCTAACCCTAACCCCTATCCCTAACCCTAACAAACAACCGGATGTTGACGGTGCCAAGGGAGACATGTCCTTCTGAATCCTGGTCGTCCCTGGGGTGCTTAAAGGTATCTTGGTTCCAACGTTTGATTATTTTTCCTTTCTTTTTCTTTGATATTCTTTTATTTGTCTACATCACTTGTCTTCTTTTGTTTCGTAATTTGTTTCAATCTTTTTCTTTCTTCTTTTTTCTTTCTGATATTCTCTCTTTCGCCCTTTTTTTTTTTTTTTGTTATCTTATTATGGTATGTCCGTCTTCACTAATTGTTTCAATCATTCTATTTCATTATTTTGATATTTCTTTCGAAAACTTTTAGCTTTACTTCTCTCAGCGTTATAACAAATATAAAGGGCTCAATACGTAAGTAGAGCGGATTTATTATATAGTGTGTACAGAAATAACCTACTCGAGTTTCATCATAAAGAACTTCAGGGTTATTAATTACAGAAAACTGCCGGAGTTCATGTTGTTGTTATCTATGTAGATAACTACATCATGAACTCCTACAGTTAGTTGTAATTAATCGATATATTGATTAATTCAGTGGATTTAACCCTGAAGATCCTTATGGTAAAACTTGAGTAGGCTTTTTTTTTTCTGTACACACACACAATATATATATATATATATATATGTGTGTGTGTGTGTGTGTGTGTGTGTGTGTGGAGGCGCGTGGGCTAGTAGTTAGAGTCGTGAGAAATGGACTCGTCGATTCGAGTTCAATTCCTAGACGAAGCTGTTGGCACTTCACATAGCACTAATACCTTTGGGAAAGGTATGAATCCATATTTTCTGCCTCCAACTATGGGTTAAATAGTAGGGCAGAGTGGGCCCTTCAGCCTTGGGTAGGTAACCAGTCTAGGAGAGGGATAACTCTGAATTCAAAATTCCTGAGGTCGGTCGTTGATTGGGTTTGTGGCAACACTTAATGCAGCAATTCTTTCCTATCGACTGTGCCAAAAAGTGTGGATGGTCCAACACAAGTCTTCACAACTATAAACAAATCACAGTGTGGCTGTTCATTGTGTATGTGAACCCTCATGCGTCGAAAATCGACGACAGAGTCCATAATATATATATATATATATATATATATATATATATATCTCTCTCTCTCTCTCTCTATATAATATATATATATATATATATATATATATATATATATATGAGTATGAAAAGGGTGGAATGAAAACATCACACAATGCTGTTAAAGAGAAAACATTTTATAATATAATCATAGCTATGATTATGTTATAAATTGTTTTCTCTTTAACAGCATTGCGTGATGTTTTCATTCCACCTTTTCATACTCATACTGTCGGATTCATTTCCTTTCTTTGACATATTATATATATATATATATATATATATATATATATATATATATATATATATATATATATATATATATGTATGTTTATCTATTTATTTTTATCATTTCTTTATTCTACTTTGTTTTTCT
>CM042158.1:61793505-61798505 GCA_023376005.1 Doryteuthis pealeii | reverse complement strand
AAGGATAATTATGTGGAAGACGTTTTCTTTTATTCATTTTTGATGGGTATTCATTTTTATACTGTTTTTCTATTTAGCCCATCGATTGTATTTTAACAGATAATACCACTCTGGGTCAGGGTAGACCTGAGAGTAATGTGAATGAAGGGGTTTTCCACACTGGAATTTTACCATACAGTTTAACGTCATACCCTGTACATTAAGACATTCTTGCACAGCTTTCAAAATTGATAAAAATGGTTGGAGATTGATATGACTTGTAGATTGAGCAGAGGGGACTCTCCGTCTGGTCCAAGTAAGGATAATGTCGAATGTTGCATGTCATGGACTGCTCAGCCACCAAGATTTCGTCCTTTCGCATCAGGCCCGCCACTCACGGCTAACAGGTTGCACCGAATAGGGAATTTCACCCCTTTGTAAAGGTGCAGTCGGGGAATTGTAGTATATGCGATGACGGAGATGATACCGTTACTCACATGATAAGCGAATGGAGCACATTAGCACAAAGGTAATACAATTATAGACATGACTGGGTGGGAAGGGACATCCACTGGGAATTGTGCAGATGACAAAATATTGACATTGTTGACAAATCATATATGCACAATCAGAATCTTTTTATAACACGATGAGTTTTTATTTTTATGTTTATTTTGCGGGCATCAACTAATTTTAACGAAAGAGGAAAGTGTAGAAGCTATTTTTTAGTTAACATAAATGGTTTTGTTAAAATGTAAAATGCAAATAATCAAAATAGTTTTGTTGTGTTTATAAACAGAAGAAAAGTTTACAGCAGTGACCTAAAAGTAGATATGGCTGTTAAATCAATGATGTTTGGGGGGCTGGCAGCTAGCACCCGCTGACCTTGCCATGATGATAAAAATAGCAACATTTTTTCTTTAAAACCCTCACTCTGAATTTTGAACATTTAGTCAGAGGCCGGATCGCCAAAAACGAAGTTTGTCATAGGGCCACAGGGAATTCAGGATTGCTGAAATAAGAAAATTGCCACTAGGAGAAATAAAGCTTGCCGCCATGAACAATAAAGAACTAAGTCCACATAAAACAAAACGCCAGACAAAGCTCCTCATCGTGTCTTTTCTCTCCGATCTAGTGTGCAAAACGTACTCATTCATTATATGTTAATAAAACTGTTGTTTTTGTTAACGGTATGTTATCTTATTTCCACTAATTTTCACCCCCACCCCCAACACACTCCGACCAAGTTGCATCGATCCAATTTCTGCCGGTCAAAGGAACATATGTAGGCGCGGAGGGCATCGAGGGAGCAGCTGGCCAGAGACACATATGGTAGTCACTGAAATAATTCATACCATAACTGGTATAGGACCACATCTCCTAGAACATGAAACGCATACAATTATCTGGGAAAACAGATCACCAACTCCCCGTTTATTATCAAGAATTAACTAACTTGTTATTTAGTGGATTCTGTCATTCCAGAGGACGTAGAGTGATAAACAAAAGAAAGCATAAAGATAAACAAATACGTGGATCTTACTGTAGAGCCTGTGGGACATGACGGTGACGGTGATACGTATTGTAGTTTGAGCCCAGAGAACGTTCACAAAATGACTGGAAAAGAGGTTAGAGAAACTGGAATCAAGAGGAAGAATCGAGAAAATCTAGAAATATTTTAGTTAAAAGTAAATTTGATTAATTAAAAATCTACAGAGACCCTTACTACTGCTTATGTTCATAAGAGGTCTTAATTTTGTTGTCTTGTACTACTAGTTTACACATGTAAAAGTACTAATGTTTGAAAAAATCACAATTCAGTTGTAGAATAATAAGATTAGAATACTAACATTTTCTTTAAAGTTGATCCTGATAACTTTTTTTACTGTTATAACATTTTAATTTATTTTAGAACAATGATAGATTCACTGGCGATTGGGCTTATACTTTAATATTGATTTTTGCCAGCAGAATTGCAAACGTTTTCTATTATTGTGTTTGTGAAGATTTGCTAATATCTATATATATATATATATATATATATATATATATATATATATATATATATATAAAGATAAATCTAATGAGTCAGACGAACCTAATATTAGTTTCGCTTAATGCTCTTCAGGGCTAAGATCTGACTCTTTTCTTTTGGCCAAATACTGTACCAATAGATTATTTTTTGTTGGTACGACTATCTTGGTCTTTTCTTTTTTTTTCAAAATTTTTTTTCTCCCCGGTTGATGTTTGGTAGTTTATTTTTACAATCAAACTATTTGCTGGTTTTTTTCTTACCGCAAGGATTTACCAACACGCTTGGTAGATATATATATATATATATAATAATAATAATAAATATATATATATAAATCTGTATATTTATATAAATCACCCAAGAAATAAATACCTATTGTCACTTTTATTCTTGAAGTCACGCACGTCACCAGTTTATTGCAGTTTGTGGCGCTGGTGGCACCGATTATGTTTAACATTTTTATATACTAAGTTAATAATAATTCACTCCCATTTCTTGACACTAACAACAACGCTTTCACCACTTATCCATATAGAAAACCCACAAGTAACAATTCATGCACTCTTAATTACAATAGTGAATGTCCCAAGCAGTACAAAAAAGCTATTATAAAAACTTGATAAATCTATTTATAATTTTATAATTTATTTTGGAGCAATGATAGATTCACTATTTTATGTAGGTTAATGTAGCTACAAAAATTCATATAGTTTCAGGTAGACCTGGTTTGTATGATCCCTGTTAAAAAGAAACTACTGATGCTTCAGCTTCATTAACAACTCAAGAGAGAGAAAATATTATTGCTTCAGCGCAAGTAAGTACGACAGTCATTAACTTGACTTTTTACCAGTTTTGCATTTCTTAAATCAATCATATATTTGGAAGCATCATGCCAATCTGAGCAGACATGTCGCCACTCAGACTTCAGTGAAAACAACCAATTAAAACTAATGTGAAAAACCCACAAAGATTAAAATATTGATAATGTCAGTGTTATTCATTTATGCTCACATATACTCAAGTTGAAATTATATTGGAAAGGTTCTTTTTTTAATTCGAAGCAAGGTGACGAATCTAGGTGAGAAAATTGCACATATATATATATACCAACATCTCCGCACGAGCAGTATGTGACACAAGGTCAATTTCTTAAGCGGAGTTCAACAGATTTGAATTCAGAGTTTTCCTTCTCCTATACTGGTTACCTAGCCATAGTTAAAGAGTCCAATCTGCCCTGCTATCTACCCATAGCTGGAGGGAGAGTAGGATTCATACATTTCCCAATGGTATTAGCGCTAAGTGAAATGCAATTACCACGTCCAGGATTTGAACTCGGGGCGACGAATCCATTTCCCATGGCTTTAACCATTACACCACTCGCTTCCTACTAAAAATAGCACATATATAGTCACAATTGATGTCTAAGGAATTTTCCCCAATAGATGGCTTCTACACATATTGGGAAAAAATTCCGTAGATATTAATTATGATTAATCGACAGAATACGGTAGTTCCAAGAGAAACTGTAACATCAGCTGGCTTCAGGTTCCGGAGCTAATGGCGGTTATTTTGAGTGAAACTTGTTGACAGTAGTTTAATTTCCGTGCCTGTTGAATTTCTTTGCAATCCATTAAATTTTGTAGTTACTCAAGCACTTTTTTCTTTTTCCTTATGAAACTGTCAAATTTATCCCGAAAGCCTATGGCTGGAAGTAGAGTAGCTGGATGTATATCTTTCTGAAGAGTATTAGCGCTATGTGAAATACAAACAGCCGTTTCCAGGATTGGAACCCGTTTCGCATTTAATAATTCTTATACCACGTGTAACCATTACACAGGCTGTCTCCAACAGAGGTACTTGAAACCATCAAACTGGGTGTACATTCTTGTATTCAATTGGAATAATTGATATTACATTGCCGTGTGCAAAAATAAACTTTGGAACTGTAACATAAGAGAGAGAGGGACGAGCCAGGAATATAAGAATTACGTGTACGCTAGCATGGAAACTTATTAGAATGAACCAGTACAACGCCACATGGGATTTATTTACTGTTTAAGAGACGTCACGTGGCGAAGTGTAGAAGAGTAAGAGTGGGAGGTGAGAATGTTAGGAGAGTTTGGAAGGGTGCGTTGATGGAGTGATACGTGACTCTCTCTCTCTCTCTCTCTCTCTCTCTCTCTCTCTCTCTCTCTCTCTCTCTCTCTCTCTCTCTCAGGGCAGTTTGACTTAGGGGAAAATAAAAAAATATTTCTTGAGAAAAAATAAATCAACTTGTGTTATTACTTAAATCTATAAATTGCACAAGGCAATATGTCCTCCAGAATCACAACATGGTTCCAAACACGAATCACCAAAGAATTGACAGTCAATTCAACATCGAACCAACATCAGATCCCACAGCTAGATTCTACCATTTCCAAGTAGCACAGAAATGAGATAAGTATACCACAATTATTCTTTATAATCACGTCATCACTCCATTTCGAAATAAGGACCGCCACGTTACAAAACAACTAAACATAAACGGTAAATATAAGTATACAATTAATAAAAAAGGGCAGGGTGGTCTAAAGTCGGTATCAGCCTATCAGCGAGGGAGTATATCCCCTTTTCACTAGAGCTAGACCAAGGAGATTGTTTTAGCGTCTGAGGTGGAACACAACACCTTCCATCAGCTCCTTACTTTACCGCAGAGATCCCTGTGCTATTCATACGCTGAGTTGGCGAGTGTCGGTATCGAATCTTGTTGTTTACTAGCCGAACGCTCTACCGTCTGAGCTAATCCGGCACTGAAATTAATATTAAATTAATACAATTAATACGATTCCCTAACCTCGGAGTATAAAATAACCCTAGACGGCTTGACATACCGTTCTAAAAAGCAATCAATCAAATAGTTTTACTTGTAAATCTTTAAGATGGGTTTTCCACATTGCAGATAAATCCTGGACACTTTGGGACGTAGACCATTTAAATCGTCCTG
>CM042158.1:61761005-61788505 GCA_023376005.1 Doryteuthis pealeii | reverse complement strand
AATAAAACATATGGTTTTATATGCTTAAAAAAGACGTCGGTGTTTGAGAGCCCCCCAGTTATATGTTCTGATCGACCAGAGACTTATGAAGCACTTAACGTGTCTGGAGATGCGATAATGGATTCGTCCGTTTGATACATTTGTGAACATTTTTCCTGGGTCATTTCTTTTCTCTCGTAGAAGTTGATTTTCCCTCTTTTTTGTTATCTTGGATTTTTACACTTGACATGGGCTGAAGAGTTGATTGACCGAAACGATCGGTTAAAAACACTTTTGCCAAGAATATGGTCAAGTGTCCGAATAAATTTCATTATATTAATGAATCTATTCATAGTCGTTGACAGTATTTATTGTAGTCGTTTCAAATGAGTTCTGAATTAATAATGCCTCACCAAAGACCAACAGAGATGATATATATATATATATATATATATATATTATATATATATGCATGTGTGTGTGTGTGTCTGTGTGTGTGTGTGTGTGTAAAAATGGAAATTGGAAATGAATCCGACAATATGAGGAAGAATGAATAAAGAAAAGAAAGAATAGAATGGATAATAAAAGAATTTAATCAATATCACTTATGTGTTTCGGTCAGTTCATCTGTGTGAAAATATTTCGCACACTGAGAAGATTCGACCATCATCAGAGTGAAATTTTATTTTGAATCGATCTATATATATATATATATATATATATATATATATATATATATATATATGAGGTGAGGTAAAAGGAAAAGTGAACAAAAATAATGACTCAAACAAGTCCAAGTTGGAGAGAAATATTTCGTCCTTCTGACGCGAGTAACACTTACCCACTTCTCCCAACCCCCCTTTCCCAACAAGCACCTAGGAACCTCCTCTTCTTATGTTACCACCATCCTCTGAACTCCCCCTCCACTTTATATGATGTTATTCTCATTTCAATCAAATCTTCCCTAACTCACTTCTAACACACTTCTATAAACCCAAATGTACGTATTTTGCCTTGAATAAAGTCAGACTGAGGATGTTCTTCGTGTCAGAAGGGCGAAATATTTATCTTCTTCTTGGACTTGTTTGAGTCAATATTTTTGTTCACTTTTCCTTTTACCTCACCTCATACGACCGGATTTTACTCCAACCCTCCTATAAAGGCTGAATATCTATCATTGATGGTAATATCAGTGCTTCAGCGTTTCGGTTTTTGCAACCTTCTCCAGGACACATGTTGAGATATTGTGTGGGAGGCGTTAAGTTTCTGCTTTTCGACCTTGCAAAAACCGAAATTTTATAGCGTCGAATTTACCATTAAGAATATATATTCATCCTTTGAAACACTTCGTGTTTTTAAAAAAAATATTTTTACACATTCTTTCGGATTGCATTCCCCATTTTACTCCCATATATATATATATATATATGTGTGTGTGTGTGTGAGAGAGAGAGAGAGAGAGAGAGAGAGAGAGAGAGAGAGAGAGAGAGAGAGAGAGTGTGTGTGTTATGACAGATTGACCTCATCAGTTACCAGCTCACTTGTCGTCATTAAAGAACACCTACATGAATCTTTATTCACAAACCTAATGCCCATATATATATATATATATATATATATATATATATATATATATATATATGCTGGAGAAGCAAGGATGAGCTCATAAGTGACGTTCTTCTGTGGAAGCCAACACACGGACATGCTAGTGTGGGCCGTCCATCAAGGACCTACATTGACCAACTAAGCAAAGATGCAGGTTGCTGCGCAGAGGACCTCCCTGGGAAAATGAATGATAGGAAAGGTTGGCGAGAGATTGTCATGGATATCCGTGCTAATAGCGCGACATGATGATGATGATGATATATATATATATATATATATAAGCTCAGTCGGTAGAGCGTTCGGCTAGAAACCACAAGGTTCCTAGTTCGATAACCGCCCTCGCCAACTCAGCGTATGAGTAGCACAGGGATCTGTGCGGTAAAGTAAGGAGTTGATGATAGGGCTGGCGCTCCACCTCAGACGCTAAAATTATCAACTAGGGAAAAGGGGATAGACTCCGTCGCTGCATAGCTGAAACCGACATTAGACCGTCCCGACGACTTTACTTTTTTACTATATATATATATATATATATATATATATATATATATATATATATATATATATATATCTGGTATTAGGTTTTTGAATAAAGATTCATGTAGGCGTTCTTTAATGACGACAATTCAGCTGGTAACTGATGAGGTCAATCTGTCATAACCGGTAGTTGACATAGAGGCTGCTGCGGAAGGTCTAAGGTTGTCGTTCTCTTGGATAACAGCTGTTTTTGCAACGCTGCCTCTTTTTCCTCCATTTTGGACGGTTCTTAATGAGTGGGTGGATAGTTAACTCTCACTAGGGACGGTTTAGCTCAGTCGATAGCACGTCTGCCTAGAAAGCACAAGGTTCCTAGTTCGATACTGGCTCTCGCCAACACAGTATAAGATTAGCACAGGCATCTGTGCGGTAAAGTAAGGAGCTGATGGTAGGATTGTTGGTCCTACCCAGACGCAAAAACTATCCTCTTGGCTTTGCATAAATAAAAAGAGGATAGTCTCCATCACTGTCTAGCTGATACCGACTTTAGGTCACCCGGACAACGACCGACGACTTGGTTTTATTATGTTTGTTTGGTTGGATTTTACAGCATGTCAACCCATGAGTTATTTGACCCCTCTCTGTGTCTGTCTCTATCTCTGACTGTCTGTCTGTCTGTCTGTCCTTCTCTCTGAAAAAAAAACACGAGTCTAGGAAGAAATAAACAGCCCCCACGCGCCGAAGATATTCTGTTATGTTCGTTCTTGTTAAGTATTCAATTTTTTAACCCCATTTTAAAAATAAGTTTTGATCGATTTAACACATAGTGGAAACCTGGTTCTGAAAGTCCTTGGAATAATTACGATTAATCGGTACTCCACACTCCCCAGAGCTCCCGAATTGGAACCACACCAGCAGATGCATAACTTCGTACCAAGGACACTAAGACCATCAGCCACTGCCTGGTAACACATATATGATAAAAAGTGTCGGGACCTTGTCATAAAGTCAATAGGATCAGGAAAATCATGTACGTGATAGGGTTTGACATGACCTACTGATTGATCCAAGGGAGGCTCTCCAACTGCCCGTCTAGACAAGTAAGGGCGATTAACTGCGCAGCTATGAGGGTTCTATTATTAAGCATCAAGGGTTGCAACCCACGGTCCACAGATTGCTGCATTGGGTGATTTTACCTCTCTGCAGAGGTGAAGTTGGAATATTATTCTCTATCAGTTGACTGGGTGGGTTGTTAGTTGTCAATATCTGTGCTGTAATACTGAGCTGTCTATTGCTGATGGTTGATGTCACAGGAGATGGGGAAATTATTAAAGGTTGTTTGGAATTTTTGTTTTGTTTTACGGCATATTTCTTTTGTTTTACCGCTCTTCAGCTCCTTTAATGTCGAATCAAGTATTTTTGATAAACAAAGGAGTCAGGTTGCTTAAAATACCTGCTGTTGCTTAAGAAGGCTTTTTTAAGCGTGTTTATGTATCTTCTTCGTAAAAGAAGTCTCGATGAATAGCTTTATTTTCTTTAGTTATCTATCAATCTATCTATCTATCCATTTATCTATCTATCTATCTATCTATCTATCGCTCTCTCTCTCTAAGGGGCCGGGTTAGCTCAGTCGGTAGAGCGTTCGGCTAGAAACCACAATGTTCCTAGTTCGATACCGGCCCCCGCCAACTCAGCGTATGAGTAGCACAGGGATCTGTGCGGTAAAGTAAGGAGCTGGTGGTAGGTGTGGCGCTCCACCTCAGATGCTAAAACAATCTCCTTGGTTTAGCGCTATTGAAAAGGGGATAGACTCCCTCGCTGACTGGCTGATACCGACTTTAGGCCGCCCCGTCGACTTTACTTTTACTTTTATATATATATGTGTGTGTGTGTGTGGGGGGGGTTTTATATAAGGTGTGTGCTAGTTCCCCGCCTGTACTTAGAGACAAGGCGAGATCATGTTGTCTATTCCTTAACAAATCGCTGGCCATACTGTGTGGCTGATATATTACTTAAGTGCTGATTCTCTCTCAGTCTACTCACAAACATCGACGAAGGAACCTAGGATTCTCTACCTGAGAGGATTACCAAAGGATTAAAATCGGAGGAGTCTTTACCTAGAATCAACTGGCTAACGATGGCCTTTAAAAACTTAACAATATATATATATATATATATATATATATATATATAACGTAAGTAAGTAAAATCGTTGGGATGGCCTAAAGTCGGTATCAGCCATACACCAAGCGAGTCTATCCCCTTTTCACTAGCGCTAGACCAAGGTTATTGTTGTTTTATTTTCTGCGTCTGGGGTGCGACATCACACTCACCATGAGCTCCCTACTTTAACACACAACTCCCTGTGCTATTCAGACGCTGAGTTAGGTGAGGGTTGGCATCGAACCAGGAACCTTAATGTTCCCAGCTGGACACTCTACCGACTGATCTATTTGCGAACAAATACTAGTGACTGTTTTGCAATCACAACAAGTTAGCTGGTCAATGAGATTAATGATTTGTAATAAATAAATTAAAAAAATGTTCTTTGAATATATTTAACCACTATAATGTCCCCTTTTTTGCTGTTATTTTTTTTGCACTTAAGAAAAATCAGTATGAGCACTATGCTCATAATCGAACAAGTTTCTTTGATAAAAGAAGCGTTGTGTGATAGCCTGTCGCGTCAACCGTTTTAAAACCACAATTGTAGCTCAGAAGCAGCTGGTTGCAATAGTCCGTGCGTCAGCAGTAAAAGGAAAGGTTGGAAATGATTTTGCCCATAGTTCTCCATGACAGATACAGATAAAAGAAGAAGAAGAAGAAAAAAAATGAAAAACCTTAAAATGGTATTTGCTATGATTGTGTTTAATGGACTGTTGCAACACGGCAAAATGAATGAAGTAGGTGCGATAAACATTTACAAAGGAAAGGGGAAAACGAGGTGGTTGACAGCTTAATAATTACACTCATAACAGAGCAGCGAATATTACATTCTCGTAGAAGACAATATAAAACTAAGATATGGTAATTCGTTATGGTCGTTTTGAAAATATTAATTACTAGCTGGACCTATGGATATATTGTTGCATAGGGCCAAGTTCGAGTTGCAGTAGTAGTCGTTAGTAGTAGTAATGGTCGTTAGTACTGAAACAACATACGCAGGCATATAGTCACCTAAGGGCTGTTTATTTCTTCCTAGACTCGTTGATTTTTTTCAGAGAGAGAGAGAGAGAGAGAGAGAGAGAGAGAGAGAGAGAGAGAGAGAGAGAGAGAGAGAGAGTGGGGACAGAGACAGAGAGGGGTCAAATTATTCTATCTTAAATCATGATCTGTACTACTATGCGAAACCCATACGGAGAACCGGGAGGCCACGTCTGCATCTCAGGAAGGCCCAGCCGAAAAAAGACCGATTTTCCGCTTTTTCCGTTTCTCTTCCCGGGGTCACATCCGTTTCCGGTCAAAACCCGGAACTTTCCGGGTCATTGTTCGGTCAGTTGCTGGCACCCCGTTGAGTGTTTACTCTTCCAAACTTTAACTTTTTGTTCTTATTTCTTTTTCTTTTCTTTCTCCAGAAATCCGATTACCGTTTTATTTTTCGATTCCCAAATTCCCGTAGACCATAATAATTTCGCTACATATACCACATTATTATGGTTTAGTTATCACAACGATTGATAAGTTTAGTTAAGAGCTAATGCAAAATAAAGTGTATTAATAATTGCAGTTGAAAACAAATTGTTCTGTTGGCGTCTTTATATTGTATTAATTGCAGAGGGGTTGGTATATATATATAAACACTAGCAAATATGTGCAACCTCCGGGTGCAAGTATTAATATTATGAAATACTATGGTGCAAGTTTTAATATTATGAAATACTATGGTGCAAGTTTTAATATTATGAAATACTATATTAAATTAGAAAGGCTAATGAAACTAAACAAATATGCAGATAAAAATGTTTAAAACAGAGAGGGGTATAATCGAAAAATAGACCAACTGAAACTTACTCTTCCATCACTTCCGTCTTCCATTGTTACATTTTACTAATTCAATTATCTAGTTAAAATAGGAAGTAAAGAATAAAATTACATTTATTCCTTTTCGTTAATGGATTTCTTTTAAGATTTATACCGGGGATTTTCGCTCATATTCATTATGATAAACTAATCAATTAGAAATCAATAATACTAAGCACATATATATATAAAAATCAAACTTTTGATATGTATATGCAAAGTATACTTCCTGTTTACACTGTATACCACTAGTTTGTTGTATATATAAATACAATTGCATGTTATTAGCATGTAGATATGGTCAACAGTATTAATAATGTAAAACAATTGTATTACTAATTGAGGTTGTTAAGGTTTTAAGAGCCATAATTGGCCAGTTGATTCTAGGTAGAGAGTCCTCCGATTTGGATCCTTTGGTAATACTCTGAGGTAGAGATTCCTAGGTTCCTTCGTCGAATGTCGCGAGTAGACTGGGAAAGAATCAGCGCTTAAGTAATATATCAGCCACGCAGTATGGCCAGCGATTGGCTAAGGAATGGACCACATGGTCTCGCCTAGTCTCTAAGTACAGGCGGGGAACTGGCACACACCTTATATGACGAAAAATCACCTCACGTTGTGTAATGGTTAGCATGCTCACTTCGCAAACCATTGTTAGTGAGTTCAGTTCTCATTGGGCACCCCATACCTCTGGCCTTGTACCACATCTAAGCTAAGCTTAGTAAATAACTATATGACGAAAAATCACCTCACGAGGTGTAACGGTTAGCAAGCTCGCTTCGCAAACCATTGTTAGTGAGTTCAATTCTCATTGGGCACCCCATACTTCTGGCCTTGGGCCATATCTAAGCTAAGCTTAGTAAATAACTATATGATGAAAAATCCAACAGAGGTTTAATTAAAAAATATTAATCATGGGGAATGTAACGTAAATAAATAAGGGAATTGTAACGTGAGTAGTGATATGGTTTCGGTTACAGACAGAAAACACAAACTCTGTTTTTTACAAGATTCCAGAGAACTTCCAACATCCGTTTGGTTATTTCACATTCAGTAATCTTTGTTAGGTTACAACAATATTTTTAATTTATTTTAAAGAAAATAAGATTCAGAAAAATCAGACAAAACGTGAAACAATATGTAATAAAGTAAACACAAACAATCGATTCAATCAATATTTTCATTAGTTCAGAAACTTCTTCAGAATGATTTTATCTGTTTCTACACACTCCTCACTTATATACCTATGTTTGTAAAAATAGATTATAAAATACTTATGTATATGTATATGTATATTATATATGTAGATGTATATATAAATATATATATATTTTTGGGGGATAATATGTGCTTAATTGAAGTCATACTTAATTTGAAAATTAATTAGTTATAATTAAATAAATTAGGCGTGCATATCAGTTTAGATGTAAGGCGTAAACAAATCGAGAAAAAGTCAATCTCTGTATGTACATTTCAGCCTATTAGGCCTCATCAGCAGAGTTATAGACAGGGCAGTGTTTTGTGCGGGATTCGAACCCTACCTGTCAGACTGACAGGCGGAGATTCTAACCATTACACTTGCTGGCTTACCCAGATTTTCTCGTTTATTTAAAACTGATATATATATCGCACTTTTTTGGTTGACTTACAGCACGACAGTATGAAGTGTACTAACAATGTGTTTGAGATGGCGATAGCCGACAATTTTGGGGAGAATATGTGCTTAATTGAAGTCATACCTTCTTTGAAAATTAATTAGTTATAATTAAATGAATTAGGCGTGCATATCGGTTTAAATGTAAGGCGTAAACACATCGAGAAAAAGTCAATCTCTGTATGTACATTTCAGCCTATTAGGCCTCATCAGCAGAGTTATATATATCTCTCTATATATATACATCAAAATATCTAAACAGAAACTAAAAAAGATGAGGACTAAACAGATTTTAGAAGAATATAAATTCATACTAAACACTGAATAGACACCGATTCTATATTTAAATAATTCATAAATTGTTTTTTATTTTCTCGAAAATAATTTCTTCCTTTGCAGAAATGTCGAATCTAGAAACCAGCTGCTCTTTTTTCTATAAACTATTTGAATAATGACCAAGTGTTAACAGTACATATTCCAGGATTTCTTTTTGAACTTAAACATGCTTTGTAGATATTTCATAACAAAAAAAAAAAAATTAAAAATTTAAAAAAATAAAAAGAAGCGATTTGGCTCAAGCAGAAAAATCTTCATAGAAAGATTCACAAAATGTCTATCACGTGCAATAGTTTATTTGTAATTATTTCTTTTGAATGTTTCCTTCCCACCTTCTCATAAAATAAATCTACATTTAAATGTGTACATAATCTTCATCTCCGTACAACTGATGATGACTTTGGACAAAAAAATGAAAAGTCATTAAAACGATAAAAAGATAACGTCGACTGAAATAACAAAATCTATTAGGACATATATATATATATATATATATATATATATATATATATATATTTAAGAATGGAAATGAGTAACCTACTCGAGTTTCATCGATAGATTCTTCAGGGTTACTTTTAAATTAATCGAGTTTAAGATTAATCGTAAACTCGATTAATTTAAAAGTAACCCTGAAGTCGAGTAGGTTACTCATTTCCATTCTTAAATAAATTTATGCTCTACATTGTATTGAGCAATTTGTATTTGTTTTTTCTCAACCTTAACCTCTGGATATTGTGCGCTTCCAACGATCGTTCTTATACCCACCGGTAAGTTAATACTTATACATATACAAATATATATATATATATATATATATATATATATATATATATATTAAAGAAATGGATACAATAGAAACCTACTCGAGTTTCACCATTAGGATCTTCAGGGTTAAATCCACTGAATTAATAGAGGTACCGATTAATTGCAGCCGATTATACGTGTGTTCATTGAATAAGATGTTACGTTATGAGGGGACGCTTGTTTTTGTTTTGACAAACGTCCCCTCATAACGTGACATCTTATTCAATGAACACACGTGTAATCGGCTGCAATTAATCGATACCTCGATTAATTAAGTGGATTTAACCCTGAAGATCCTAATGGTGAAACTCGAGTATGTTTCTATTGTATCCATTTCTTTAATAAATTTACTCTACTTAACACCAGGAAGTGAATTAACACCAGGATTTTGTGCACCTCCAACGATCGTGCCATATTCACGGTAAGCCACCTTTTATCTATCTATCTCTCTCTCTCTCTCTCTCTCTATATATATATATATATATATATATATAATATATTATATATATATATATATATATATATATATGTGGATGATATCAAGTGTTCCTTGATACGATTCAACCAAAATTGAGAACTCAAACGTACATATAAATATTTGTGTATATATATTTTTACTTATACGGAGTATGATAAATAAATAAATACAGTATATATACCTTCAGAAAATAAGTTTATTCGACTTTTCTCGTCTCATCAGTTCTGTTATTTTTTTTGTTTTTTTTTTATATTATTTTTTCACCGTCGTTCTTACTGATGTGATTTTCCCGTTCTCGAAATTACGACATCACACCATATTCAACACGAGAAAATCATGAAAATTATTAAAAATCCCGATTCCGCGCGTGGCCATGAACTGGCGGATCTAACAAACGCAGATTTTGAAAAAAAAAAAAAGGGAATAATAATACTACTACTAATAATAATAATCTTATTATAATGGAGATTGTGTGTTTTTCTGTCTGTAACCGAAACTATATTACTAATCGAGTCACAATTAACAGTTATTTACATCACATTCTCCATGATTCTATTTCTATTTAAACCTCAATTAATAATAAAACTGTTCGACATTATTAATACTGTTGGCCTTACATAAATACTAATAACATGCAATTGTATTTATATATATACAACAAAATACCAGTTTTTAGTGTAAACGTAAAGCTAATTTGCATATTGATATTTAAAAAACTGCTTTTAATAAAAATATGCTTGGTATTATTGATTTCTAATTGTTTGGTTTTATCTTAATGAATATGAGTAAAAATCTCTTCAATAAATCCTAAAAGAAATTCATTAACAAGAAGAAATAACTGTAATTTTATTATTTACTTCCTATTTTAACTAAATAGTTAAATTAGGAAAATTTAGCATTGAAAAACGGAAGTGATGAGAGAGTAAGTTTTGGTTGTTCTATTTTCCGATTATACCCCCTCGTTTCAAATCTTTTTATTTGAATTCTTAATTAGTTTCATTAGCCTTTCTGATTTAATCTAATATTTTATTACATTTAAACTTAAATACTTGCACCCAGAGGGTGCATTTATTTGCTAGTAATAATAATAAAGAAACGGAAAAATCAGACCAGTAAGTTCGACGGTGAAATAAAAAAAAACAAAAAAACAAAACAGAACTAATGAGACGACAAAAGTCGAAATGAATTTATTTTCCGAAGGTATATATATATATATATATATATATATATATATATATATATATATATATGAAAATAAAATGGAAATTAATCCGACAGTATGAATATGATAAAATGAAAAAACAAAAGATGTTTACAAACTGAATGGGCTCATCAGGAGAGAGTGTGCAAACCGTTTCGGGGCCTTTCTCGACGGTTTATAAAAAGCAACACCGGCCCTTCCTCATTAATATATGAGGACCCTCGTAATATCATGCATCGACCGCACTTGTCCATGAAAAAACTTTGCTTATGAATGTTTACTCCTTCAATGATATTTATCCATAACACCACGGATTTACCTATAAAAGTGGGCTACTTATTCTACAGTTGGATTGTATCACAAATAATTTTGATATTTATTTACACTTTTTATACAAATTTACATTTTTTAAATTACTCTACACCAGACTTTTTTTGAGTCTTATTTTATAACTATAATGCTTCTGATAATTTTTAAAATTAAAAATGAGGTTCATTTTATTTTTAAATAAAATTCATTTTATTTTAAAATAAAATTCATTTTATTTTTAGTATAGACTGCACATTTTTTGATTAATTCCAACGTTTGACTAGCAGCGTTCTGTTTTTGCTAACGGTCATTTTTCCCGTCCTATTTTTGTTGATGACCGACCCACGTGCGGTCGATGCATGATATTACGAGGGTCCTCATATATTAATGAGGAAGGGCCGGTGTTGCTTTTTATAAACCGTCGAGAGAAAGGCCCCGAAACGGTTTGCACACTCTCTCCTGATGAGCCCATTCAGTTTGTAAACATCTTTTGTTTTTTCATTTTATCATATTCACACACACACACACACACACATATATATATATTATATATATATATATATATATATATATATATATATATATTTAAGATTTTATCCTAAAAAGTAAATTAAAGTTAAGGGAAGGCTTCAACATCTCAAACTAAATGAAATTATAATTATAAATGTGGGCTGGAATCGAATACATCTGATTGACAGTGCGTGGTTTAAAAGAAGTCTGGTGATATTACGGACTGTTCGAAAAGCCTCCAACCAATATCTGGATAACTGAACTACACAGTCTTCATGGGGGGAGTGAACTCTGTTTTTTTTTTTGGGGGGGGGGGAGAACTAGACCTCAACTTGTCTATCTTTCCCTACATTACTGATTTAGTTTCCTACGACGTAAGTATTTTTCTCTAGAGCTAAAATGACTGGGAAAAAAAATAGAAAAAAATAGACTTCAAGCTGTCAACAAGATTAAGAAAAACACGAGAAGACAGCTGATAGCGATTTCAAAAGATAATTTGGAGACACACATCGTAAACAAATACAATATTTTAAGGCCACCTTCCCCCCATATATATATATATATATATATATATATATATATATATTTAAATACATTTTTTGTATATATATATATATATATATATATTATATATATATATATATATCATAGAAAGGAAGGAAGAACTCAACACCGTAATTCCATAATAAATTTATTTCGACCAAAATTGGGGCCTATATAAATCTAAGTTGATTTAAGATAGCTCCCCAAAATTCAGTCTCATCAGATGGGGATCAATTTACTTTTACTGAGACTCTGATGAGACTGAATTTTCGGGAGCTATATTAAATCAACTTAGATTAATATAGGCCCCAATTTTGGTCGAAATAAATTTATTATGGAATTACGGGGTTGAGTTCTTTTGAGATATTGCTATGTATATAATCTAAAAAGTTTATTATACATTGAGCACTCTTTAGTGATTTAAAGATTCGCTGTATTTATACATACTGGATCATACAATATTATCTTAGAAATCACATATAGAATCATCCCTTACTACCAAGTTTTGGATAAATCTCATATATATATATATATATATATATATATATATATATGTGTGTGTGTGTGTGTGTGTGTGTGTGTGTGGAAATACGATGACGAAATTAGTCCGACAATATGTGAAGAAAATGTTTTCAAAAATATAACATACACAGGATATTATGATCAAAGGAAAACAAATTATAAGTCTATACTTAAGTATTTCGGTTTATGATAAACCATCATCAGGACAATGCAAAATAAATTTTGTAAGGGAGACACATGAAAAATGTTAAGTGTATGGTGAATGTGTGAATATAATCTTATTTACCGTTATTTTTTATGTGCGTTTATATACGAAAGCTTATGACGTGATCATTGCATGTGAAAAAAACGTAGGATTCATACCTTTCCCAAGGGTATTAGCGCAAAGTGAAATGCAATTACCACGTCCAGGAATTGAACTCGGGGCGATGAGTCAATTTCCCATGACTTTAACCATTACACCACGCACTTCCATACTTATTGGGAAAATCATATAGGTGCTAGGACTTGACGTGACCAGCCGATTGATCGGGGGGGGGGGTCTCTCCGACCGCTCGTCTAGCCAAAGAAAGGGCCAAAGTGGAGTATTGTAAGTCATGGACTGCTCAGCCACATGGGCTCTATCCTTAAGCATCACGGGTTGCAACTCACAGCCAACAGGTGGACCCATTTGGGGTAGTCTTACCCCTCTGCAGATGTGCAGTCGGTGCAGTCTAACGCCCCAGTCGACAGGGTGGCTATCTACTTGTAATGATTGGGAAAAATTGGTTAAACCCAATGCAATTTTAACAACAGTATCTACAAACACCACTCGCATCTTTTCCTCCTTTGATCGTTTCCTTTCCCACTATGTTCACTATATCTCTACACTCTTCTCTTGTCTTTCCTTCCATGTCATCTTTGCCGCATCGTCAACCACCTTCATCTGTGCCCTGTACTTCACTGTGTCAATGTCTACCTTTCTCTCTTTTTCACACCTCCCCTTTCTCCTTTCCTCCCTGAGATAACGTCTTTGTAAATTAATAAATCAATCCGAAGAAATAAAGATGAAATATGAATTGAACCGATTATCTGTGTTAGGTATTCACGTTCCCTCATATATATATATTTTCAATATATATTATATATATATATATATATATATATATATATATATATATTGAAAAAACAAGTGTTCCAAAATTAGATAAATTTATTCATCGACGCTTAAACTTTTCGGTTTCTTTAAACCTTCATCAGGATGTATTAAGGGGGGAAGAAGTTGATGGATGTTTTATAGATGACAGGAGATTAAAACATCATTTTTTTTGTTGTGTAACTGTATTTGTTCGGTGTTATATTTTTGAAAGACGAGTCGCGATCCGCACACGCGAAGATGTCATGACGCGTGACGTAACTCGAAGAAATGCATTCAACAAAAGACAAGAAAAAGTATTAATGGACTGATTTTATGAGAACAAAGGGGACATAGTGAGAATGAGAACTAAATAATTAAATAAAGCCTGGTATTGTGTAGTTATTTAAAACTATTTTAGCTAGAAACGGTGATATGTTAAAAAATCCATGTCGATTATTAAGGGAGGGCAAAAGCCAAATTTCACAGGCTTCAAAAATCTGTCGTAGTATTTTGTTGTGAATATGAGCTAATATTGTGGCATCATTGAAACTAAACTTATGATCAGTTTCAAACATATGTTGGACGAGGGTGTTCTGAAAATTGCCCAATATATATATATATATATATATATATATATATATATATATATATATATATAGATAGATATATAGATATATAGATAATATGGATCCAATTGATATAGAATATTTCCCATACTTATATCCCGAGCGCTTTCGACTGTTTCGCCTGGGGTATATAATTTGGTTTTTAGCTCATTTTTTTACTTATTTTATCTATGTTTTTATTAAATTTGGAGTGTCTATTATTTTTTAAGAAAGGGGTGTAAGTTAAGTGTGTTAGTTATTAAAGATATTTAATATGTTGTATCCGACTTTAAATGCTATTTTGTTGATGTTAGGTTTTTTAAATTTTTTATAAATATGGCTTCAAGGATCTGTAGGAGTTTCTTATTATTATTTTGTAGATAATTTTAGTATTTTCTATTAAAATTTTCCTAATATCAGGGGAGGTGGATTTTTCTGGGTGTTTTTTTTTTAAATTAATTGTTGCTTGATGGATGAACGAAAGTTCATTCGGGTCTCAAACCCGGCCAGGGGTAGCTGTTAATGTATAACCATACTGATGAGAAGTGATACTTCGAAACACATGTCTGTGGATTACTTATTTATTATATATATGCTCCCAGTTTGGTCGAGCACTTTAAATGGGGATTTAATTGCGTTTCACCGTTCTGGCGTGTAGCTAAACCTCGCTTTGTTTACAAATGTTTGAGGCCTCTAGTGAATTCATTTCCGCTTAGAAATGTAGCGATTAAATATTCTCCTATATTTGACAGCTGCCACTGGCCGTATGGGTAAGAGGATTGGCGAACGAAAGTTCATTCGGGTCTCAAACCTGGCCAGGGGTAGCTGTTAATGTATAACCACACTGATGAGAAGTGATACTTCGAAACACGTGTCTGTGGATTACTTTATATATATATATATATATATAATATACAAGCGTGTTTGTAGATCCTTGCGGAGAGAAAAAACCCGGCAGAGAGTTTGATTGTAAAAATATACTACCAAACATCAACCAGGAAGAAAAAAAATTTTGAAAAAAGAAAGACCAAGATATTCGTACCAACAAAAAATAATCTATTGTATAGTATTTGGCCAAAAAAAAAAACAATTTATATGTATATATATGTATATAAGATAATATATATTCATATAACCGCTAGGAGAAGCTAAATTGTAAAAAGTGCTCGATACCTAAGTAGAGCCAAGTAATAAAGATAATCTACTGAGTCAGACGAACCTACTTTAGTTTCGCATAAAGCTCTTCAGGGCTAAAATCTGACTCAGAGTCAGATTTTAGCCCTGAAGAGCTTTATGCGAAACTAATAGTAGGTTCGTCTGACTCAGTAGATTATCTTATTATATATATTATATATATATATATAATATATATATATATTATATATATATATATATTTATATCCTAGGCTATCATTTTAGAATTACCAGACTTAGAGAATGCTCAGCTTTTTAATTTATTTATTTAGCAATAAAACATAAACTAATGTCAGATGACAGAATTCATTTTTATTTGATAACTCTTTGTTCTGATTTTATGCGGAATAATTATCGGAATGAAAATAGGAACATGACGAATTTGTTTATATAAAACCTAATTCAAGTCTAGACCACCTTTGAACTCATTTGTTTTATATTACAAAATCGTTCCCTGGAGACACTTCAACTTAAAATAATAAAAGATATCGGTGAACCACTTCTAAGTATTTTACTTCCACAACGTATACCAGTAAGAGTAGTTTATACGATTTATTCTCTATCTGCTCTGATAGAAAAAAGCTTTAACTTTCAATGCAGAAAAAAAGGCAGTGCTTACTCTCCACAGTAGTGTACTTCGTATTCACTTTTCTATATAAGTCATAAGTAAAATGTTTGCACTATAGTTGAGCGTATGTATCGATCTAAATAATTGTAGATCAATAAAAACGGACACAAGAGTAAACAACTTTTTTATCGACCCAGTCAATCTCTTGAAAAGTCTGCAATAAAGAAAAATCTACAAAAAGAAAATGAAATAAAAGACAAGCCGGAATAAATTAATAAAATAAACAGCATGTTTTATTTATTTTATAAATATTGAAATAAAACAAGGAATTTTTTTTTGAATTCGATATATCAGGTGTTTTAAATTTATTCGGCTTTCATTTAAAACTTTAGAAAACTGAATCCTATTTGCCTATCAACTTATGTATTCTTTTATATAGATTTAAAAAGAATATTTGAATGGTATTAATTTCATTTATATATTTATTTATATATTTATTTATTTATTCATCAATCAGATGAGGAAATACAATATTCTAAATTTTCGTGGGAAGCAACTATAAACCTTATAAATAAGCCAGGACTTACCTTCAAGACTGGTCTATTTGTTAAATAAAAGTTTGGCCGAATCTTTTATTTGGCATGTAGTGAAGATACTTAAATATTTATATTTACCAACCCCTCCGCACGAGCAGGATGTAACACAGGGTCAATTTTTAAGCGGAGTTCAACAGGTTTTAATTCAGAGATTTCCTTCTCCTAGACCGGTTACCTAACCAATGTTAAAGAGCCCAAACTGCCCTACTATTTACCCATAGCTGGAGGGAGAGTAGAATTCATACCTTTCCCAAGGGTATTAGCGCTAAGTGAAATGCAATTACCACGACCAGGATTTGAACTCGGGGCGACGAGTCCATTGCCTATGACTTTAACCATTACACTACGCGCAAGATACTTAAATATAAGTTGACCGTTGTACTCAAAGTAGGATTGTTGTAGCTAGCTGAAGCCAACGCAGTGTGATTGAAGTGTTATAAATCTGATGTCAGTTGAGAGCTATATTTTTATTGACGGATTTAAAGTCATGTGATAAGGCCTGTATATTTATTAGATAATAGATTGGCCGAATATTTTATTTGGCACGTTTTGTAGTTAATTTAAACGGAATTTAACTGTGGTACTCAAAATGGGATTGCTGTAGCTAGGCTCCTATTAGGTCATTATGGTTGACGTGTTATAACCCCAAGATCAGTTAAGAGCTGGGTTTTTCTTTTGAGAAATTAAATTCATGTGATTACAAATTCTAGATTACATTTTAACTTTCATTTAGAGCTGTAACATAATGGGGGTGGATCCATGAGTTTAAGCTGACAATTAGATTAGCTTGAACATTTTTTTAGCAAAATATGTTTGAGATGAGAATAGAAAAGTTTAGGGATGAATCAGCATAGCCAGATGACATTGTTTGATTGGGCGAACGATAAGACGTGGTGATGTGTCAGAGAGGAGGAGTTAGAGGTCAGAGTGTGAATTGAGTTTGGAATCATGCGCTGAGAGAGCCCGACATGGAGCTTTTGCTCTCAGCAGTTTTGGCTTGGGGAAAATAAATCTTATAAGAAAAAGAAGTGGCCTTGCGTTATTACAAAAAAACTCGAAATGGCACAAGGCAAGATGCCCCATAAGCACACAAAGTTGGTTTCTAGACTCTAAACATCGTAGAATTGCTAGTCAACTGAACAGCAGCCCGGGAACCAGGATTCTAGCCTCTCCAAATGTAGTACCGGTACAGCGATAAGTATATAAATAATTTCTGTATCACCACATTATCAGTCCATTTGATGTAAGAACCCAAACGTAAAAAAAAACCGGTCAAGATATCATCTCTCCATTCCCAAAGGAGAGCGTCGTGCATCACTGTAGAGGAGGTGAAAGCACCAAACGAGAAGAAATTGTATTTCCATCAGTGGTGCAATGGCTAACTCCCGGTGTTTTGTGACCGGTTATTCAAAAGTAACGTCTGAAACTGAATAAAGAAAGTGTGCACAAAATAAAGATGGTTGGTTGGCTGGTTGGGTTTTACGGCATGTCAACCCCTAGGGTCATTTTATGCCGAAAACTTCTATTGGTAAAAAAAATGTTTAATGCTGAAAAAGTTTTGAAATAATTTCATTTTCAATGGATAATACCATTTTGTTTATAAACTCATGTTTTCTATTTACCCATAGATGGGACCCTAACAGGTACTACCATTCCGGGTCAGAGTGGACCAGGGAGCAATGGTGATGAAGTGGAGCTCTAAACCTCCAAAACTGGAACCTGACCATCACATAGAGTTTAACGTCATTCCCATAGCACATTCTTCTAGCACCCATATGATAAAAAGGGGTTGGGGCTTGCCATAAGGGCAACAGGGTTGTGAAAACCATATAAGTGCTAGGGCTTGACGTGACCACCCGATTGATCGGAGGGGGCCTCTCCGACCGCCCGTCTCGCCCAAGATAGGGTCAAAGTGGAGTATTGTAAGGCATGGACTGCTCAGCCACCTGGGTTCTATCCTTAAGCATCACGGGACGCCACCCACAGCCAACAGGAGGCCCCATTGGGGGAGTCTTACCCCTCTGCAGAGGTGCAGTCTGTGCATTCTAACGCCCCACCAACAGGGCGGCAAAAGAAAGAGAATTCGTTGTTATTTGACGTAGGGAAGAAGACAGAACAGCACAAAATATGGAACAGTGTGGATCGAACCCGAGAAGGAGAATGGAGCGGTGACGAGAACTAAGATAGCTCTCCAACAGATTAACGATATCGCTTCCTCGCGCTCACATTTCTTTCTATCTTTCCCTTCTCTCTCTCTCTCTCTCTCTCTCTCTCTCTCTCTCTCTCTCTCTATCTATCTATCTATCTATCTCTATCTCTATCTCTCTTTTCTTTCGTACTTAATTAATTATAATAACGATTGTGTAATTACTTTTACTAGCAGGACCTGTGGATATACCAAATTATGACATTTTAATTATCACAACGTTTGATATGCTTACTTATGAACTGTTGCTAAATAGTTTAATAAATAAAAAGTATAAAATTATTGATTTAATTCTCTCTCACTATTTATTTTTTCTTTCCTTTTTTCTATTATTTTGATTTTTTATGTTGTTTTTTTGTGAATATAAGGTGTGTGCCAGATGGCTACTTGTACGTATAGACTCGCCAATAAACATGTGACCAACCTATTGGCCAACCAATGGCAGTGCTCTGCTGCTGATATTATTATTTATACTGGCCTTTTCTGGTCATACCTAAGCATTACTACTTGGATCTTCTTAGACGACGGACGATAGGATTCTATATCACAGGACATATTCACTTACCAAAGGATTCTATAACTCGGGACTTACTTACTTATTTACTTTAAGTTCTTTACAACTGGCCAAGGATGGCGGCCAGATACTTAACAATGTTCACTTGAAACAGATTAGCGATATCGCTTCCTCGCCCTCACCTTTCTCTCTATCTTTCCCTACTCTCTCTCTCTCTCTCTCTCTCTCTCTCTCTCTCTCTCTCACTTTTCTTTCGTGCTTTCTTTTAATATTTTCAATGTAGTATGTCCTTTTTCTCCCCTTGCTTTCTTTATTTCTTTCTAATAAAAACAGAATGGTCGATTATTTAGCTAAGGTGACAACACTCATGCGGTGGATAAGCAACACATGATCAATATTTACATTTTTTGTATTTTATCTTGGGCGATTGGGACGGTCTCATTTTTAACCAGATCGAAGCAAGCAAGATGATAACGGTCATGCATTTAAGGATCACGAGTAATAATATATAGACTATTCATATGAGTTCATGTTCATTGTCATCATCATCATCATCATCATGACGTGCTAGCAGCATGGATATCCATGAAACTCTTTCGACATCCGTCCCTATCATTCATTGCCCCTAGCAGATCCTGTGCGCAGAAGTATAGTTATTTGCCGGACGGCCCTCTCTGGCGTTCCCATGTGCTGGTTTCCACTGGAGAATCTCGCTCATATCTTTACCTCTCCAGCAATATCCGGCATGCCTTGTTCATCTCACTCTGATGGTTTCTGTTATAGGGGGCAAGTATCAGAAATTGGGTTATCTGCCCTTATTAGTTCCTGGACTCAGAAGCCAGGGGCAGACCCCTAAAACTCAGCAGAACAGGCCCGACGGGCAAAGGGAGCTGAACTAGCTGACACAAGCAGACAACACAGAACCACAGCGACCTTACCGGACAACAGAACCACAGCGACTTTACCGGACAACTTCGAGACATTGCTAAGACCAATACAACTAAGATAAGTGTACTACTTGAAACTCTTTGTATAACCTAAAATATATATCCCCGCCAGGAGAAATCCTCTGGCAACTCTTAAAGACATTTACACAACTCTTAAAGACATTTACACAGTTCTTAATGACATTCACACAGCTCTTAAAGACATTTACATAATAATTGTATACACAAACATTAATACCTAATCCAATAAACTGTTAACCCAACTATACACGTTATAATTGCCTTGTACCTTTCCTTCATAACAACAGTCTTAATAGTTCTACTTGTTTAGCTGTTATTTCTGTTACAAGTGGCCGTACAGCTGCCATCTTGTGGGGTGTTGTAAAGTTTTTAAATGCCATCCTTGGCCAGTTGAAAAGGGCTTAAAGAAAGTCCTGTGTTATGGGATCCTTTGGTAAGCGTATAAGTCCTATCCTGCGTGTTGGTAAAGGTCCAGTGATTTAATCCTATGTCCGTCGTCCATGAATGTTACAGTAATTATGACAAGTAGGGTCGGTTAAGTATTGTATCAGCCTCAGAGTACTGCCAGTGATTGACCAAGAAATTAGATCACATGATCTCGCCTAGTCTTATGGACTAGATATGGGCGAGGATCTAGCACACGCCTTATATACTCAATTTTTTAAAAGATCGCACGTAGTATGCTTGCACAGCTCCCATCTAGCTTGTTCTCCAGTCGTTTTGTTAGAGTCCTGGTGTTGCATATTGTAGAAACGAAAATAGGAATTTATGTTTAAATCAAACAAAGAAAAGACGAAAAAATGACAAAGGACTTTTTCCCGGTAAAAGCGAAAAGTAGTTAAAAAACGGAAGAGAGGGTTTCCGGTTAAGGGAGCAGGGAGAGGATAAAGAAATATATAACAAAGGTCCGTTATCAGATCAAAAGATAAAGACGCGTAGGCGTGTTGTCAATACAAAAGCCAGAGAAGCAGTCAGTCGTGAGACAAGCAGTCAGTTGTGAGACAGCGAACAGAGCACAAGGAGCGACCGTCGACACGGTCGATCGCTGCCAGCGGGCAGTGAGGATCGTCCACCCCTTTACCTCAACATGGCTAGACCATCCCAGCAGTAGTGGTAGTCATTGTCAACGCTCGCCGCCCACCACGTACAGCCGAAAAGAGAAATAAAGTCAACTCCTTCTATACAGCATGTGTTGTGATTTCATTAAGCGACCACTACATATATCGTCTAGGGTTAGTGACGATACCCGCTACGATACGTACGCCGATTCAGCAGCGTGAATTTGACGCCGCTATATAACATATAGAATGTTATGCCAGTATGCAGCACTGGTAGTGAAGCCATAGAGTAGCACTGATACAGCTACGGCTTGAATGAATTGTCGCTTTAACTTGTCAGTAAGATCGGATTTCCATAAAACTGATAATCTGATTTCAACTGATCATGTCTTAAGAAAGGCAAATCAAATTTATCTCCCTTTATATACATACATATTTACCAACCCCTCCGAGTAGGATGTGAGGCAAAGTCATTTTTAGGCGGATGTTTGAATTCAGTATTTTTCTTCTCCTAGGCTGGTTTCCTAACCAAGGTTAAAGAACCCAGTCTGTCCTGCTATTTACCCATACCTGGATGGAGAACAGGTGGATGCATACCTTTCCCAAGGGTATTAGCGCTATGTGAAATGAAGCCAGCCTTGTCTAGGATTTGAAATCGGATTGACGAGCCCATTTCCTACGATCTAGCCATTACACGACGTGTCTCCCTCGAAATAAGTTCCCTTAAAATACGTTGTTCCCATTCCTGGAACCTGCACTTTCAGTTGATTAGTCGCAACATGTATTTTTAACATTGTCTTAATATCGATCACAGAGTTGAGTTTTGATGTTATGGAACTAGAATTAGTCGCAAGAACACACATATGGGAAGAAGAAAAAAAAAGATCGGGTACACCAACAATGATTACTTTAAACAAAAACTCATCCACATAGTGTATGTGAGTCTAGAAGGTAATGAGGCCATGTTTTCATTAAAAATTAATGAGTTTTGTTTTCCAGGGTCACAGTCCTAATTGAACATTGGGCATACACCAATCATTTTCACCACCGAAGTTCGATCATATCTGATGAGTCCCCACTGTTCTGACATGTTTTTCTGTTCGTAATATGACCGGTCGACTTGAAATTGTGTTTTCCTCTACAGTTCTCAACCATCCAAATATGACTTATATGCACACGCCACTATATATATATATATATATATATATATATATAATATATATATATATTATATATATATAAGTTAAAAGAAAGAAATGAATCCGACAGTATGAGTATGAAAATGTGGAATGAAAATATCACACATTGCTGTTAAAGAGAAAACAATTTATAATATAATCATAGCTGATATTGATCAATATTTCGATTTTACAAAAATCATCATCAGAGCTCATTTACTCGGTGATGTTTGGGTCGGAGATAAATGTCAAATCAGTTCAAAAACAAAAACCTTAATTTTGCAAAAAAAGAATGAAAGTTGTCACATTATTCACCGATGTGGGCATTCGCACCATATTTTTGTCGGTCATGCCGATGTGTATATCTTTTTTGTCGGTCAACTCTTTATTGTAGTGGATTTTGAGATGTTGGCAACAAGACGAATTAACTTATTCAAAAGGGGATGGGTATTAAAACAATGTGACGGTTGGTATTCAAAAGATTTTTAGAAAAGGAATTTTTATGATTAATTATTTTATATATATATATATATATATATATATATATATATATTATATAGTTGAAAATCGAAGCGAATCCGACGGTATGTTAAAATGAAAAATAAAGGAAAGAAAATGTTGAATGGATAAAATAGGATTTATTTTATTTTATTTTACTGACACGTGTTTCGGTCACGAGTTTATGCATACATGTATTCTATCTATCATCATTTTAAATACAAAATAAAATAACAATAACAATAATAGAATAAACTACAGAAATGTTTAGTATACAAAGAAATAGCGGCCTTCGTCAGAGTAAATCCTTATTGTTTTAAATGAAATCGGTTGAAATACGGAGAATTTCCGAGATGTTCGAAAAAAGAACTTTTTTGAAATCGCTTGTAAAAATAACAATTATGGAGAATGTGATGTAAATAACAAAGGGAATTGTGACATGAGTAGTGATATAGTTTCGGTTACAGACAGACAAGCACATGTAGCAAGATGGGGAATATCCTGAGTTTTGCGAGGACTACTATTAGAAAAGGGAGGAAGAAGAAATAAGAGATAGTAAAGGTTTTTTTTAAAAGTGATGAGCACAAAACAGTTGTCGTGAGTTGGACCGGGGCATGACCCCCCGAATCGAGAATTGAAAGCTAACCGGAAGTTTCGGGTGTTGACTCGAACCGGAAGTCACGTGGTGACGTGGAACGACGAAGAAATATACCGGCCTCTTTTTTTTCCGACGCGTAGGGTACGGACCGAACCTCTGGTCCCTGTTGAGGGATCACAGTAATTTAACAGTGTCCCCTCTCTCTCTCTTTCTCTCTGCCTTTCCTCCTCTTCCGAAAAGAGCCCACGATACGAGCCTGGAAATAAAAGCTAAGCAGCTTGTGAAGATATATTTCTCGCGTTGTATTTTTTCATCGACAAGATCACCGCCACGTGCCGAACACCTTTTTAGTGTCGTGAATTTGGAGGCACGTTGACAAGACCCGCTATACAATTATATCGCTATTAGAACGTTACGTATATCCGTTTTGGTACAGTGAATATATCGCTACCGCCACGTTACGTATATCGCTTTTGGGTACTGTGACCATATACCGCTACGTTACACACACACAATCTCCATTATAATAAGAGATATAATAGTATGGTTTGGTTTGTTTTGTTTTACGGCATATCAACCTCAGTGGGTCATTTAATGCCGATAAAGTTTTGAAATAAATCAATTCTTAATGGATAATACATTTTTTTTATAAATACATTTTTCTATTTAACCCATAGATGGGACCCTAACAGGTACTACCACTCCGTATCAGAGTGGACCAGGGAGCAATGGTGATGATCCACATTCTCAAAACCTCCAAAACTGGAACCTCACCATCAGATAGAGTTTAACGTCATTCTCAGGACATGTAGACCCGCAGCCACCGCCATCTAGCACCCATATGATAAAAAGGAGTTGGGGATTGCCATAAGGGCAAGCTAGGGCTTGACATGGTCAGCCGATTGATCGGAGGGGGCCTCTCCGACCGCCCGTCTAGCCCAAGATAGGGCCAAAGTGGAGTATTGCATGTCATGAACTGCTCATCCACCTGGGCTCTATCCTTAAGCATCACGGGTCGCCACCCACGGCCAGCAGGTGACCCCACTGGGGGAGTCTTACCCATCTGCAGAGGTGCAGTCGGTGCATTCTAGCGCCCCACCGACAGGGCGGAAATATAATAGTAACTGGTTAGATACTTTCTGGACAGACTTCGTATGGGCCTTTTCAGACCACAACAGTAGACACAAAACGCGTGAACTCTTGACATTTTCCTCTATGAGTTCAAGTGTTTTGTTTTTCCATTTCTAGCCTCCGTTGTGTATACGGATAATGGCGAACATGTAATTGAATATACGGTATGTAAATATGTATCTTACACCTGAGAGGACACGCGCGTACATGAATGCCTATTTATGCTCATTAAATTAGATATCACTTCAAAACACATTTACCTTAAAAGCTATGGTTTATAAGTATATGGTTCGCATTTTAAATTGTGATCAAATAAATCGATGACTTTAAGTGCAAGATAAGTTTATTCTTTAAAAAAAATGGCTTATAAAGCTTGGAAAAAAACCTGGAAAATCCGGAAATCAGAGAAAGAATTGAGACCATCCAGAACACTGCACTGCTGTAATCTGCCAGAATACTCAGAAGAATCCTTGAGATCTGAGGAGACTTGTTGTCATCAGCTAATGCTGGTGTGAAAAATACTACTACTACTACTACTACTGCTGCTGTTGCTACTACTACTACTACTACTACTACTGCTGCTGTTGCTACTACTACTACTACTACTACTACTACTACTGCTGCTGTTGCTACTACTACTACTACTACTACTACTACTACTACTAATAATAATAATAATAATAACTACTAATGAATCTCTATTATAATAAGCAATATAATAATGATAAATACTAAAATAATAAGCGATATAATAATAGTAAATACTACTACTACTACTAATAATAATAATAATAATAATAATAATAATTATTATTATTATTATTACTATTACTGCTGTTGTTGCTACTACTACTACTACTACTACTACTACTACTAATAATAATAATAATAATAATAATAATAATAATAATAATTATAATAGTAACTACTAATAAATCTCCATTATAATAATCGATATAATAATAACAAATACTAAAATAATAAGCGATATAACAATAATAAATACTACTACTACTACTACTACTACTACTAATAATAATAATAATAATAATAATAATAATAATATTGAAATATGATGTGAAATCTCAAAAGGAGTAAATAATAATAATACTATCTTTTCAGCTAGTATATTAGATCTGAGACCTGTCAGAGGTTCCTTATAAACAACCATCTTGATTCCACATAATATTTAAACTCTTTTCACAGATTATCTAACATTGCCTTTAAGAAGTTTAGAGATGGGGCATTCACTATTGATGATGGTAGTTTATTCCATGTATTCACTACTCTATTACTAGAATAAGTTTGTCTTGCATTTGCTTTAAAATATCTTTTAAGAATTTTAATTGATTATCCCTGGTATTGATATTTTGAGCAATATTTAGTAGATGACAGTTTGTTGAATACAAATTTCTGTTTCAATGGTTATTTGGTTGGATTTTACGGCATTTCAACCCTTATTGGTTTATTTTATGCTGAAGATATTTTATTTATTCTTGTTGGGTATTCTTTTTAAACTAATTATTGATCTATGCAACCCATAGATGAGACCCTAACAGGTACTAATGTTACATAATCTATGCATAGATTATTGTCAACCCCCTGTATTTCTGAAGGGATGACCCCTTTTCATATCACGGGCGTGACTTTCTATGGAATATTAGAGAAAGCCCGCGAAATATGTAAAGTCACGTGGGACCTGGTTCGCTCTGAGTTTCAGCTTGGACGTCAGGCAGAGAAGATGTACTGCCTTAGCTGGAGATCACTGCATACGCGCGCTATGTTAGTTAGATGAAAAATGTTTAGTTAAGTAAATAAATGTTTAAATAAATAACATGGTTTTGTGGTTGATGAATGTCTTGGTAACAAGACTGATCTAGAAGAAGAAATGAATTAAGTGCGACCGACCACCAAGACGAAGTCCAGACGATATGAGGTGAACGTAATATACCAAAGATGGACAGAAGAATAATAGAAGTAAAGAAGAGTATACAACACTAACACTCTGGGTCAGAGTGGACCTGGGAGTAATGGTGATGATGGGGTATTTCAGACTTCCCAGAGCTCCGAAACTGAAACTTTACAATTAGATCCAGTTCAACATCATACTTAGGACACTAAGACCTTCAAACATCGCCTGCTAGCACATATATAACCAAAGGGTTTCAGATTGGCAACATGGGCAGTAGGGTTGGGACAATCATATAGGTGCTGGTGCTTGACGTGGCCAGCCGATTGATCAGACCCCCTGTATAGCCTTAGTAAGGGCAAAATGTAGAATTTTGAAAGTCACGGGCTGCTCAGACATCAGGAATCCGTCCTTAAGCATCATGCGTCGCCACCTCCGACCAACAGGTGACCCCGTTATGGAGTATTTTACCGCTTTGCGGTTGGAGAGGTTCCCTCTTATAATCGTCTGGTCATATCAAGCCCTAGCACCTATATGATTACCTCAACACTATTGACCTGATACAAGACCCAACCCTTTTAATCATATATGTGCTAGAAGGCGGTGGCTGAGGTTCTTAATGTCCTGGGCATGATGCTAATTTCTAGCTGATGATGAAGTTCCAATTCTGGAGCTCTGTGGAGTGCGGAGTAGCGCTTCAGTACCATTATTCCCAGGTCCACTCTTACTCGGAGTGGTAGTACCTGTTAGGGTCCTAACTATGGGTTGAATAGAAATATATGTGGTTAAAAATATGTTTTTATAAATTGAGTTTAAAAAATTGAGTCCCCATCAAGAATGAATAAAACAAACCATCTTCGGTATAGAATAACCCAAGAAGGGTTGACATGCTGTAAAATCTAACCAAGCCACAATCACCATT
>CM042158.1:61753505-61756005 GCA_023376005.1 Doryteuthis pealeii | reverse complement strand
TCTCGATTTGTTTAGCCTTACATTTGAATAGGTATCCCCGCCTAATTGATTAATCCTTAATTAATTAACTTTCAAAATTAGGTACGACTTTAATTAAGCACATATTCTCCCAGGCAATATGTTTCAAAAAATCTATTTTTACATCGCCCGGAGGCCGTTTTTTATTTTGTACTAGTAAGTATAATACGCAGGACACATCTTTTTTAGGGGTACCCCTCTACAATGGATAGTACCAACGTATTCTATACCCCGCCGACAGTGCTAAAGAAGACCAACAGTTTTACGATGAACTAGAATGAAATTTGTTTGTTTTAGCTCACTTCATGAGTTTTCAACTGTCTCATCTATTATGCAAATATCAGGAAAAATACTTTTCGGTGTTTTCAAGAATTGATAAGTAAAAAAAAAAAGAAAAAAAAAGAAGCGACTTACAATTAACTATTGACGTGAGATATATATGCGGTAAGTGCTGATTGCTTTTAGTACTCTAGTTTATTTTAACTGATTCATGACAAATACGAAATATGACCACGTGAAGTTCTCGCGGTTGTCACATCCTGTGATAGGTATTATCAATGTCAAGGGACATTTTTCAAAATGGCCTTAATTATTTTATTTAAATATTAAAATTAGACATTCGTCTACTTTGGTTAAAATGTCATATATATATATATATATATATATATATATATATATATATATATATATATATATATATATGTTAGAATGAAATAAGAAAAGAAAGAACAGAATGGATAATAAAAGATGAATTTAATCAATATCACTTACACATGTGTTTCGGTCAGTTCAAAATGTGTAAGTGATATTGATTAAATTCATCTTTTATTATCCATTGTGTTCTTTCTTTTCTTTATTCATTCTTCCTCATATTGTCGGATTCATTTCCAATTCCATTTTTACACACACACACACACACACACACACACACATATATATATATATATATATATATATGAAGAAATATTTTTCCAAATATATAACAAACACAGGATGTTACGATCAGAGGATCAATTTTATGTGTCTATACTTCAGTATTTCGGTAGTAAACTATCATCAGGACACTGTTACAGAAATTTTTGTGAGGGAGAAAAATGAAAAATGTTAAGTGTATAGTGAGTGTGTGAATGTAATATTATTAACCGTTACTTTTTATATGTGCGTTTGTTTACGAAAGCTGATGACGTGATCATTACATGTGAAAAAAATGGAAAATGATGATCTTAGGATGACGCATGCATGAACGTGAATAGGCCGAGACGAAATGCTAACAAAGATATGTCGTATTTCATATGGATATTAATTTTTAGAAAATAAGATTAATAGATAAAACGTTTAATATATATATATAGAACAAAATATATATATATATATATATATATATATATATATATATATATATATATATATTTCTGGTACTACTAAGCAGTTGTGACGCCCATGACTAGAATACACTGTACCTCTACAGAGGGATACAATCACCTCACTGAGGCAACCTGTTAGCTATGTGTATGAAATTGTGATGCTTATGTTGCATAGCCCTTCTTTACCAGCACTAAATCGTATATGTTATATACTGGCATCTTCAAACTCATGCTGCTAAATAGGCATACGTATCGTATACGTTGCTGGTATACTGCGGGTTGGTTAGTAGTCGGCGTAGAGACTCAACACATGGGTATTGTAACAAACTTTAGTTTATTTCTTTACCTTCTCTCGTGGTGCGTGTGAGTGGCGAGCGTTGACAATGGGCACTACTGCTGCTTGGATGAATAGCGTTGGGGAGGCGGGAGGTAGCTACGTGACGGTTCACAGCCCATCGGCTGTGACCGTGAGTCGGTCGGTCACTGCGTTCGCCGACTCCTCCTGACTGACTCTAACTGACTGACCTGGCTCGACTCCTGACTGCTTAAGTAAGCGCAACCCTATCTATTGTTTTCTTTGTTCAATTTCCTCTTTGTCTGGATTTCCCGCCAAACGCCCACATATTCATTGTTCTCTAGCGAAACCATCTAGTTCCGTTCAACTTGACTCCTTTATCTACTGTTCATCACTTTGCTTTCATTCGTTTGTCCTTCCGAATTTTCCGCGACAAAATAAATTGAAACAATAGTCAATCTGCAACACTTAAGGACGGAATCCCGGTGGCTTTATGTCATAGATAAAACGTTAAATGCATCTAATTTTCAATTTTTGAATTTTGGGAAATGTGGAGAACCCTTTAATCGCCGTTACTCTCAGGCCCGCTCTAAACCTGAGTGAATGTATATAGTAGAGTCCCGTCTGTCGCTAAATAGAAAAAATGAGTTAAAATTGTTTAAAAAATTGAGTAATAATAAACATTTTTAAATACTCATTAAGAATGAATAAAACAAACGTTTTCGGCATAAAATAACCCAACAAGTATTGCCATACCGTAAAGACAAACCAACCAGACAACCAACCTGGTGGCTGACCAGTCCATGACTTAGTCAAAGAGAAT
>CM042158.1:61731005-61748505 GCA_023376005.1 Doryteuthis pealeii | reverse complement strand
GAGAGAGGTAGAGACAGGGAGAGAGAGAGAGAGAGAGAGAGAGAGAGAGAGAGAGAGAGAGAGAGAGAGAAAGGAAACTAAAAAAGTGTAATATATATGTCTGTGTGCGTGTATATAAGAATTTCATAATTTGCTTGAAGCATTGCATGAAGTATGTCATTATATTTTTATTTATTTTTTATTTTTTAAATTTCATTTCATTTTTTTAAAGGCTTTTGCTATGCAAATGTAATTGTCCAAGGTCTCATTAATTTCGAAGTTTTCTTCATCTCATTCAATATGAACGCGGTGTTGTTTGTTCATATTTCTGGACGTTATAAACATGGCGTCACGTGGGATTTTTGTGCGCCACCTGGAAGAGATGTGACTTCAGTTGTTCAAATCAATTTTAATTCTATTTTTGCACCATGTTACCTTTAGGCACCCTTTTTGATCTCGATTAAGAAAGGACATGTTTTTCATTTACACCGTCCACGTCCGGTTGTTTGTTAAAAAGACGATTTTTTTAGATTTTTTTTAAATTATAAAACTAACCCCTAACCCTAACCCCTAACCCTGACCCCTAATAAACAACCGGACGGTGTAAATGAAAAAAAATGTCCTTTCTTAATCGAGAACGAAAAGGGGTGCCTATTTTTTTACTGAATATTTTTTTTACTAATAATTCATTTGATGTTAATTTCTAATCTACTCTTAAATTGAGTTAAAATTCAGGTAAAATTATTTTAAATATGTATTTAAGGAATGTGCATGTTATTCGGTGTTTAATTCTAGCCGAATGTTAATCTTCAGATTTACCCCAGCTATTAAAAAAAGCATCCTTAATTTTAAGATTGCCAACATTACGTACTATTGCTTCTACTTTAATGGAAAAAGTAGTCGAATTATTTTTGCAGTTAATTTAAAGTTTATCGAATGAGTATGCATGTGTGTTGAAGTCTTCTTTTATTCTGATTATAAAAATCATGGCATTTTGAGCAATATATATATATATATATATATATATATATATATATATATATATAGTATGAACAAAAAGTAATAAGACAATCACGAATATTACTTGTATGTTGTTTATTCTCAACTAGTTTCGACCTTAGGTCATGGTCAGGAGAAAATTTCTTATTTGAAGTAATTGTTTATAGATTTTTTGAAAAGGGGCATTATAGAAGAACTATAAAAATTAAAGTGTTTTTGAGGGTTTGATATGCTATTAAAATCCGGGTAGACGAGTGTGTTGACGGAATATAGGACGCACTTTTTTCTAAAATTTAGGTTCAGAAAATTGCCCTGCGTGTTATACATCGAAAGAGATGTTTGAGACCTCCCGTAGGCCTAGGCTAATATTCTCTGTGATGCTCACTAAACCAGCTTATGCTCAGTACTTTTACCTCCGTGCATCCTTATTTTATTGCTAGTACTGTTATAATCAAGGTTAACAGAAGCGTATTTCAACATTATATGCTTAAATACACTAAAAACTTTTTTCCTGAATCTGAATTGCTGAAATATGGGTTCGTTTTATATGCCGTGCGTCTTATATGCCGTCAAATACGGTATATAATATATATATATATATATATATATATATTATTATATATATATATATATTCAGTGTACATATAATAATGAATAAAATATATAATGCATCAGCTATTTTATTTAAAAACGTTTAATTTCATTCCAGGTCAGTTTGATGCGTAACACAGATTATCAAAGATACGTGGTTCCAAGTTAACTATAACTGATATACACCAATTCCACCCGGATAGTAAAAAGTTGCCCAGAAAATTAGAAAGGATACAACAAAAACTAGTCAGACAATAATTGTTTGTTGAGTTCAACAAAACATGCTTTAAAAAATGCTGCGTCTTATCAGCCGTCAAATACGGTATATATATATATATATATATATATATATATATATATATATATATATATATATATGGACAGTAAATTCACACACCCGCACCCATAAACAATCAAGCAATATCTGGAATGTTAGTCTCAGACACATATCAATAAAAAAGAGATCATATGATCCTGTTAATAAACAAACAAAAATAAAATAAAATAAAATAAAATAAAATGAAAATAAAAACAAAACCTTGCTTAGAGGCGGGTCAAATCTGGAATAATAATTAAAATAAAATAAAAAGAAATGATCAGACACACAGACATAAGCACCACGCACACACATATGCGCTTACATTTACACACACAAGCACGCACACACACACACTTACACACACAAACACACACATAAGCAAGCACCCCAACCATACACATACACACACAGAATTTGGAAGACCCAAGACAGAACGAATCTAGCAGCCGCTAAGACAACTTCAGTTCCAGTATTCTTCTGATGATGGGAATTTTCGTCCCGAAATAATGAGAAATAAAATGACAGGTTAACAAAAAACATCATAGTTACATTCTTTTTTCTTTACACTCGCATTGTGACAGCCTTCAAAACCAACCAACAAACCAATATATACACAATGCTTCAAGCAAATTACAAAACCCTTTTTATATATATATATATATATATATATATATATATATATATATATACTAGCAAATATATGCACCCTCCGGGTGCAAGTATTTAAGTTTTAATATAATAAAATATGATATTAAATTAGAAAGGCTAATGAAACTGAATAAGAATGTAGATAAAAAAGATTTTGAACAGAGGGGGTATGATTGAAAAATAGAACAACTTTGAAACTAACTCTTCCATCATTTTCTGTTACTCCCGTCTTTCATTGGTAAATTTTCCTATTTAAACTGTTTAGTTAAAATAGGAAGTAAATAATAATATTACAGTTATTTCTTCTTGTTAAGGGATTTCTTTTAAGATTTATTGAAGAGATTTTTGCTCATATTCAATAAGATAAAACCAAACAATTAGAAATCAATAATACTAAGCATATATTTATTAAAATCAATTTTTAAAGATCAATATGCAAATTAGCCTTCCCATTCATACTGTAAATCTCTATTTTGTTGTATATATAAATACAATTGCATGTTATTAGTATGTAGATATGGTCAACAGTGTAAGTAATAAAAACAATTTTTATTAATAATTGAGGTTTAAATAAAAATAAAATCATGGAGAATATGATGTAAATAACTAAAGGAATTGTGACTTGTATAGTAATATAGTTTCGGTTACAGACAGACAAACCCACAATCTCCATTATAATAAGATATATATATATATATATATATATATATATATTCATGAATATTTCCATTCTTAGCTGAATACACAGCAATAGATGTTAGCATGAGAGATTATAAATAAGTACAAAGACAAAGTACAAGAGACACACATGCAGGTGATGATCAAATTTAAAATTATCAGCGAAAAACAGAAATAATCTTAAATTCTATTATTTCTCTCAAACAGAAGAAGCTCGTATGGCTGTAAATATCTTCAAATTCCACACATGAAAGTTCGGATGAAGGGAACAAACATAAGTGGATTTTCTCCGTGATAAAGATATTTTTTTACGCATTCAAGATTTTTAAACATATAACTGACAAGCAAACAACAATTCTAATAGGAATCTAAAGAAAAAATAAACGAATAAATAATATCTTATGTTGAATTTTACATGGTTTTGAATCTTTATAAATTATATATACATGAGGTTTGTACAATGTTCTTCACCGAAAAACCTTTTCCAAATTTATTCAATGCTGTTCAAATATGTTGCACAAAGTATAAATCACACACAAAAACACACACACACGCACACTTTATATATATATATATATATATATATATATATATATATATATATATATATATATATATATAAAAATACTACTCTGATGAAGGTCGGCAAAATCTGTGTACGGAACATTTTATGCATTTTTCCTATTATTATTATCATCATCATTTCAACTCCATCTGATTATTTTATTAATAATAATAACGTAAATCCGTATACATTTTCATAAACAGACCGAAACACATGTGTAAGTGATATCGATTAAAAGTGATATCGATAAAATTCATTTTTATCCATCTACATTTCTTTTCTTTACTCATTTTTTTCTCATATATATATATATATATATATATATATATATATATATATATATATATCAGTATATTTTGGCCGCATTTTTTTAAACATGTTTTGTTGAACTCACCAAACAATTCTTGTTTGACTAGTTTTTGTTGTACCCTTTCTAATTTTCTGGACATCTTTTTAATATCCGGGTGGAATTGGTGTATACCAGTTATAGTTAACTTGGAACCACGTATCTTTGAGAATCTGTGTTATGCATCAAACTGACCTGGAAAGAAATTAAAGGTTTTTAAATAAAATAGCTGATGCATTATATATTTTATTCATTAATATAGCAACAATGAAAATTTCATTAAATTGGGGTAATTCCCTGATTTTTTTCTTTCGGTTGTGTGACATACGATGGTGGAATTTAGGTCCGTTGAGTTCGATTTAACTCAGTTTTCTATCGACAATTTAAGATGGGTAATTTTTAAGCAGAGTAAATCTGGTAGGAATTCAAAGTTTTCCTTTTCCTAGATTGGTTATCTAACTAAGTCTAATGAACCCATCATATCCAACTATTTACCCATAGCTTAGAGAACGAAAAATGCCTTTTACAATAGTCGGTAATTTTCACCTTTAGTTGGCTAAACTCCTCGCAAATAAAGCAATTAGAGTAACCTCCCTTGACTTTCACTTTGAACTGAGCCGGTAGCCATTTAGAAAGTCACAGTGCGAAATATACAATTCTTAGAAACTTTTTCGAAAACAATGCAACTACATGCTTTAATACAAAAATATCATAAAATGTCTTCTTCATAACATTTAAGTTCATTTCAGATAATGCCACGCAAAATTTTATGCTAGGAATTTAGCCAAGTGACTTTCACTTTGAAACATGCCGGTAACCATTTTGAAAGTCTCTGTGCTAAATGCGAAATAAACAAATCTCATGAACTTTTTCTAAAACAATACAACTGTATGCTTTAAAACACAAATATCATAAAATGTGTTCTTAATAACAATTAAGTCCATTTCAGATAATTTTATGCTAGGAATTTAGCCACAAATCTTAGAAACTTTTCGAAAACAATACAACTGCATGCTTTAACACAAAAATATCATAAAATGTCTTCTTAATAACAATTAAGTTCATTTTTAGTTAATGCGCACGCACAATTTTATGCTAGGAATTTAGCCAACTAAAGGTGAAAATTACCCGATAGTCTGCCAGTTTAGCTCGGTAGAGCATCCTTGCAACCACAGGGTTCCGGGTTTAATACCGGCTCTCGGCAACTCTCTGCGGTAAAGAGAGGAGTTGATGGTTATGTGGTGCTCCATCTCAGAGGCAAGACCAACATTCTTAGTCTAGCGTTATTCAAAAGGGGATAGTATCCCTCGTTGTCCGACTGTTACTGACAATAGACCCATCCACTGATTTTGTTTTATAGTGTGAATTGAAACGTAACAGCCTCGTCCAGTTTTTGAACTCAGGTCCACAATTTTATTTCCTTCAACGAAAACCGTTACGCTAAGTCACTCTTAAATATGATAAGTATTAACACCAAAGGTTAGGTTTATAGCTTGTACCGTTATTTGAGGAAACGTAATCAAATATAATCTGGTTAAATGCTTTAATTTTTTTCTCCATTTCCGTGTACGTTATAATGAAGTCAGATATATTGGAAATAGGAGGGAAATTCTCAAAAAAGTTTTATCTATTAGAAAAGCAAACATTCATAAAATAAGTAATTACATAGGTTGTTTTTAAGTTACACTGAAATTCTATCATAGAAATAATAAAATTAAAATGCAGCCATCTGTTTTTAAATTAAAAGAGAAATTGCATGTTACAGTTTTTTAATAGGAAATAAACTAATGAAAAAGAAATCACGACAACCAACATTGAAGATACACAGACTGATCAGAATGAAGTAACCTCCATTTGGTGGTGTTTATGAACCTATGATTCACCTAAGATGAGCTTCAGGGATCAATGTAGGACTATATAAACATGCACTGCCTGACCTACCTTTTATGGGTATTTATGAACCTATGATCACGGAAGCAATACTCAAGATGATCTTCAGGAATTATTGACGTACGGTAAAAAGATGGTGTTGCTTGGCCTACCTGATCTAGGTGTATGACACCAAATACTCACTGAAGAAATGTTCAAAATAAGTTTCAGGTATCATTGATGTACAACAAAATTGAGTTGCTTGACGTATATTATTTGGTTGTCTTTGATCAGGAAAGAAGTGCCCATATAGAACATCAGTATTTATTGCAGTTTCAAACAAAAATGGCGTTAAATCGAATTTAACAGACCTAAATTCCACCATCGTATGTAACCTCGCCGATAGAAAAAAAAAGAAGAAAAAATCAGGGAATTAACCAAATTTAATGAAATTTTCAGTGTTGATATATTAATGAATAAAATATATAATGCACCAGTTATTTTTTTTTTTTAATTGCATCTTTTAGGTCACTTGACTTAGAACCACGTATCTTTGGGAATCTCTGTTCCGCCTCAAAGATACGTGGTTTAAAATTAACTGACCTGAAAAAATGTAAAAGTTTTTTTTTAGTAAAATAATTAGAACATTATATATTTTATTCATTAATAAATCAACATGAAAAATGTCATTAAATTCGGTTAATTCCATGATTTTTGGTAATTCTTTTCTTTGGGTGGTGGTATTTAGGTCCGTTATGTTCGATTTAACCAAAAAAGGAGTAACTTGACCAGTCTTATCTGGGTGTATACAAAATCATGTTCACAGGAAAGTTGCTCACAATGAGTTTCAGGAATCAATGATAAACGACACAAAGTTGGTTGACCAACTTTATGTGGGTGTTTATGAGCAAATGATCACATAGGAATTGTTCACAATGACATTCAAGAATCATTGACATACGGTACAAAGATGGAGTTGCTTGATCGACCTCATCTTGGTATTTATTAACCTATGATCTCAGAGGAATTCTTCACAATGAGACTCAGAAATCATTAATGTATGGCAAGGTTGGAGTTGGAAGACCGTTCTTTTATGCAAAAAGGCTGTGGCAGAGAGTCTCAGTGTCCTGAGTGTGGAGGTAAAATGCATCTAGTGGTGGGCTTCAAATTTTGGAGCTTTTAAAAGTGTGATGTGCCTCTACATCATCATTGATCCCAGATCCATTCTGATCTGGAATGTTTGGTACCTTTTAGGGTCTCCTTTATTTGATGAAAAATTTGTTTTACAAAAATGCTGAATACCTATCGAGAATGAATAAAAAATAAACGTCTTCGGTATAAAATAACCCTCGGTTTGACATGCCGTAAAATCCAGCCAATCAACCAATCAATTTGGCTAATCGTCGGAGAGCAATGTGATATTTAGCTAAATACAATTATTGTAGCTATTTTTCAAAAAGTTTTAAAACCCAACCTACTCGGTCTGACATGCCGTAAAATCCAACCAAGCAGCCAAACAATTCGCCAAATCGTCGGAAAAGGATGTGGTATTTAAATATGGACCAGATGTACAAATTTTTAGTAGTTATTTTTCAAAAATGATGAATACCCACCATACTCGGTTTGACATGCTGTAAAATCCAACCAACCAACCAACCAACAAAAAAGATCGTCGGAGAGGAATGTGGTATTTAACTAAGGACCAGATGTACACATTTTGAGTGGCTATTTTTCAAAAGTGTTGCATACCCAATATACTCGTGTTGACATGCCGTAAAATCCAACCAAGCAGCCTAATTCACCTAATCGTTGGAAAAGGATGTAGTATTTAGATAAGGCCCAGGTGTACAAAATTATAGTGGCTAATTTTCAAAAATGATGAATACCCACCATACTCGGTTTGACATGCCGTAAAATCCAACCAACCAACCAACCGACAAAAAAGATCGTCGGAGAGGAATGTGGTATTTAACTAAGGACCAGATGTACACATTTTGAGTGGCTATTTTTCAAAAATGTTGAATACCCAATATACTCGGGTTGACATGCCGTAAAATCCAACCAAGCAGCCTAATTCACCTAATCGTTGGAAAAGGATGTGGTATTTAAATAAGGCCCAGGTGTACAAAATTATAGTGGCTAATTTTCAAACTTTTTGGGTTGATATGCCATAAAATCTAAAGGGCAAACCAACCCATAATATCGCCGGAGACGAATGTGATATTTAATTAAGGATCAGGCGTACAAATTTTGAGTGGCTATTTTTCAAACATTAATATTCAACATACTCGGAGTGACATCCCATAAAATCCAACCAACCAACCAACCAACCAACCAGATCATCGGATAGGAATGTGATATTTAACTTAGGACCAGGTGTACAAATTTTGAGTGGCTATTATTCGTACATTCATTTTATTATTTTTTTTCTTCGACAAATTTGGCATGGCTTGTTTTGGCTACAATTTAATTTGTCTTCTGAATTCTCCATTGCGTTGTTCCCGCAAGTACCGGTTATTCTCTCATCGTTAATTGACGTGTAGCCAACAAAACTTTAATAATTGAATCAGGCCCCTCGACGCACTGCAGTTGTTAGTGAGATAGTCTCACATATCAGTTAGTAGTGAGTTCAATTCTCAATCGGAGTCCCTTGTGTCAAATCTAATCAATGTATTTTTTAATGTTATTCAACGTCATTGTGAAATGTTAAGCGTTATAATCTCGGGAACTATTTGTCAGTATGTAGTTACATAGATCCTCACTAGGTTAGTTAGTTGGTTAGATTTTACGGCATGTTAACTATTGTTGGGGTATTTTATGCCGAATGCGTTTTATTTTATTCAAACTTTATGGCTATTCAACTTTTATTAAAAAAACTAGCAAATATATGCACCCTCCGGGTGCAAGTATTGAAGTTTTAATGTAATAAAATATCGTATTAAATAAGAAACGCTAATGAAACTAAATAAGAATGCAGATAAAAAGATTTGAAACAGAGGGGATATGATTGAAAAATAGAACAACTGAAATTTACTCTTCCATCACTCTCGTCTTTCATTGTTATTTTTTATAATTTAAGTATTTAGTTAAAAGAGGAAGTAAAGAATAAAATGACAGTTATCTTTTCTTGTTAATGGATTTCTTTTAAGATTTATTGAAGAGATTTTTGCTTATATTCATTAAATTAAAACCAAACAGTTAGAAACCAATAATACTAAGCATATATTTATTAAAATTACATTTTTAATATCAATATGCAAATTAGCCTTCCCGTTCACACTGTAAACCGCTATTTTGTTGTATATATAAATACAATTGCATGTTATTAGTATGTAGATATGGTTAACAGTATAAATAATGTAAAACAATTTTATTAATAATTGAAGTTAAAATAAGGATAAATTCATGGTGAATGTGATGTCCATTACTAAGGGAATTGTGACTTAAGTAGTGATTTAGTTTCGGTTACAGACAGAAAAACACACAATCTCCATTATAATAAGATTAGGGATTGATTATCAGCCATTGGCACCAGGTGACATATCAACCAATACTGTAGATTGGCGCCTAAATTGAATCCCTTTAGTTACTTGTAGTGTTGACCATCAGAGCAGCAAGGCAATACTTATAAACATTTGTTTGTTTTTTCCATTTGCTTCTTTACGTCCTTCCTTCATCTTTCTTTCATTGTCATTTTCCTTTTTTTTCTCTCTTTCTTTTTCTCTTTCTTTCTTTTCTCCCTTCCTTCGTTCCTTCTCTTATTGTTTACTTTCTTTCTGCTCGCAATTTTCTTTCTTTCTTTCTTTCTTTCTTTCTTTCTTCTTCCTTCCTTCCTTTCTTTCTTTCTTAACTGAAAAAGGGAGGTTATAGTCCCATTCTTTCTTTTTTCTTTCTTTTTTCTTTCCTTCTTTCTTTCTTTCTTTCTTTCATTCTTTCTTTTGATCTCACTTCCTTTCTTTCTTTCTTTCCTTCCTTCTTTCTTTCTTTCAATTTTCTTTCTTTCTTTCCTTCCTTCCTTCTTTCTTTCTTTCTTTCTTGTCACTACAAGTCTATCCCAAACCAAGGTGGAACTCAGCAGATAATTCTGGCTACAACGCCATTAAGTTTGCAAGTTGTATGTTTGTATCTTCCCTTTTATTGTTATGTCTTCTTCATTCGAATTTAAATGCCTACTGGTTAATGTTAGAAAATATATGGTGTCTAGCAAAAAAGACCATATTTAACTCAATTTTTAAACACATTTTTCAGATCATTTTTTTTTATTTACTCAATAGATGAGACCCTAACAGCTACGAGTACTCTGAGTCAGGGTGGACCAGGGAGTATTTTTGATGAAGGGCTACTCCACGCTTCCCAGAGCTCGAGAATTGGAACTGCCCTATTTGATGCAATTTAACGTCATACCCCGGACAGTAAACCTTTAATGAAAACCTAAATCGTCAATTTCGAAAGGGTTACACCTGTCACATTGGAGAGAACACGGAGGGTTGGAAATGTCAGACATGTGGTCAAATTCTGCTTTCTAAGGCTGGATATGTCAATCATAAGAAATCTCACCAGTGTCAATTCATGCAAATTCCAGGAAGAAACAATGTATTATGCTATCTGTAGCAAAGTCCGTAAGTCAGCTTCTGGTCTTAAGAGACATGTGGTGGTGCATAAGCATCAACTTTTATCATCTGATTCATCTGATTCAACGGGAAGGACGTACCTTCTATGTCATATTTGCATCAAACTTTGTGGATCTGCAGCGGGTTTGATGAGTCATTTAAAGGCTCATGCAGGGAAGGGTTCTGGTGGTGGATTATCGGATTGTGAGGGACGGCAATGATCTGTAAAGATTATGCTATTGCTAAACCTTTAACAACCGCTTTCGATCACATGTATGATAAAAAGAGTTGACGAATTGCCATAAGGGCAAAAGTGTCGGAACCATCATATAGCTGCTTGGGCTTGACATGACCAGACGATTGATTGGAGGGGGTGCTCAATAACCACTCGTCAAGCCTAAATAAGGACCAAAATGGATTGTTGCACAGATTGCTCACCTGCCAGAATTCCATCCTTAAGCATTACGGGTCGCCACCAACGACCAACAGGTACCCCCGTTGGGGTATTTTACTTCTCTGTACAGGTTTATTCTAAAGTCCAGGTCAATTGGGCGAATCATCGTTAGTTGCTCTAACGGTTACCATTGTAAAATATGGAATTGACGACCCGAGTTCACATCCTGGACGAGGCTGTTTGCGTTTCATTTCGTGCCAATGCCCTTGCATTGTTCTCTTCACAGCTATGAGTAAATAGTAGGACAAGCTGGTTTATGTAACCTTAGATAGGCAACCAGCATAGGAGAAGGAAAACTCTGAATTCAAACCAGCTGTACTTCAGAAAACAAATTTAGTCTCTGTCCCATCGAGTCCATGGCGAAGGGGCTGGGTATATAAATATATCGATCATCACTATTTTATTTGTACTTGTGATATTTTAAAAAATCTAACCTACACTTAATTTTTTGTGGATGTTGAATCAGTCCAAGCCGTGGTAAGTGCTAGTTGTGGTTGGTAGTATAGTGGTAGTTGGTGCGCTGATACATTTTGAATTGCTTCGCTCCGTGTATGATTTGAAAGCCTCGCAGATGAACATTCAAAGTAGGCTAAGTAAAGTAAATTTGGCAAAGTGGCCTTTTGTCGATCTCATCGGGACAGCGAGGGAGTATATCCCCTTGTCGCTAGCGCTAGACCACTTAGATTGTTTTTTCTGAGATATTGCACCACACACCAGCCGTCAGCTCCGCAGTTTACCGCTCAGATGAGATTACCCAATATATGCTACTCATGTCGGAGTTGACGGGGTCCTGTATCGAATCTGCAACCTTACGAGTTCTTTATCGACTGAGCTAAATCGAACTAAGGAGTCTTAACTGTGGCGTGGAAGTAAACTAAAACACTGTGAAATTGGCAATTGAACTCAGTTCAGTAACCAGATGGTTCAAGAAATGACGCTCTGGTTTTAAAAAAAAGATCAGGTAATGTCAAGTAGGCCCAAAACCGTGTATTCCGAAGCCAAACTCCAAGTCGTAAGGGTAAAATCCGCCGAGTAGCTCTTGGAGAGTATCAGGCGATCTCAGCAGCCCACAGTCCAGTGTAGATGAACAAATGTCGCTCAGGTCGCAAAAAGATTGACGATCAGATAAGGTCACTAGCGTTAGACCAAGGAGATTCTTTTGGCATGTAAGGTACACCACACCTACCATTAGCTCCTCACTTTGCTGCACATATCCCTGTGCTACACATACACTGAGTTGAAGACGGAATTAGCGACTTGAGTTCAAATTCTAGACAAGGCTGTTAACTTTTACAAATGCCCTCTAAAAATGCATGAATCGATCATTTATCCCCCAATTAAGCGTAAATATTTAGGCAGTCTTTTTTTTCATCCTTGATAAGGTAACCAGTCTAGGAGAAGGGAAACACTGAATTTACATCAGATTTACTCCGTTTAAAAAAAGTGACCTTGTGTCACATCCTGCCCGTGGAAAAGGGATTTGGTAATTACATACTTCTGACCTTGTGCCAAATAGTGCTACGTCGAGTGAATTACTTTGGTAATTGGATCAACACGAATCTTAACGCTGACTTCCTTCTTTTCGCTTCACTTACATTTATAGCTATTGGAACGATCGACTTATTCATCTATTTTCTGCAAAGTTTATTTGGATAATATTACCTTTAGGCACCCCTTTTTGATCTCGATTCAGAAAGGACATGTTTCTCATTTACACCGTCAATATCCGGTTGCTTGTTAGGGGTTAGGGTTAGGGGCTAGGGGTTAGTTTTATAATTCTTATAAATCTAAAAGATCGTCTGTTAAAGCAACCGGAAATTGACGGTGTAAATGAAAAACATGTCCTTTCTTATCGAGATCAAAAAGGGGTGCCTAAAAGTCATATAATCCGTTTATTTAATTAATATTAGTAGGTTTCCACATACCGTTTCACCTAGATGTTAAGCAGTTATTAGCCTGTTCAACACATAAATGTGTGACCATATAGAAACCGCACGTAAATAACCTGTGTGCCAGTATAAGTAGATTATATTATTGTATTATTTGAATTTTTCGGACTTTTGGCCTCATCTTTATTGTTATATATACAACTTTGTTCTGTTATTGTGGTCTCTGGCCTTCTTCAGGTGATTCTTGTCAAGCTTGAGAATCTTCTCGAACTGGGGAACCTTATTTTTGAACTTGGGACCCCATATTTCATAATTGGAAGCCTTCACGGAACAACGAACCTAACCCTATATTCAATCCACCGCGGTGAAGCGAAAATAAGGAACTCAGCGTTTAGATTTGTGTTGATACAAGTGCGTGGTGTAATGGTTAACGTCATAGGAAATGGACTCGTCGCTCCGAGTTCAAATCCTAGAGGTAGTAATTGCATTTCACTTAGCACTAATATCCTTGGGAAAGGTATGAATCCTACTCTCCCTCCAGCTAGGGATAAATAGTAGGGCAGACTAGGCTCTTTAACCTTGTTTAGGCAACCGGTCTAGGAGAAGGAAAGCTCTGAATTCAAACCTGTTGAACTCCGCTTAAGAAATTGACCTTGTGTCACATCCTGATTGTGCGGAGGAGTTGGTAAATATATATATTCAATCCGTCGGGGTAAACTGTCCTCACTCCGTTAACCATGACCGGTATTCAGTCAGCGTATTCTAAACTCTACCGCCAAGGTTCGATCCCGATTTGGGGAGGCACTCCACTACTACTAATAATAAAGAGGTTACTGATCAAAGAATCAATATTTTCCTCTATGATTGAGCCTCTTGTTGGCATACTTCCGTCTGATGACGACGATGGCGTAGTGTCTAATTTTTTAAAACTGCCTCTGCGCGAGTGGGGGAACAGGGCTGCACACATATAGTGATGGTTGCTGGGGTTGATGTTGTATTTCCTTCTGGCTCTCTTTAATGTGGCCGTTACTTTCCTCTATCATTTTCCTTTATCAGCAGCAACTGGTATACGGACTGTTCCGCAAATCGGTTGATTTTGGTTTAATTAATTAATCATATCCCTTAATCAGTAAGAATCAATAAACAAATTTGGCGTGTTTCTTAGTTAGAAGGATATTAAGGTGAATGCATGATTTTGACATCCCGTTTCGGAGTTATACGTCGACACGTACATACCAAACTTCCTCCTATACATATATATATATAGATAATATGAAATTTTCAGTCTAAGAACTTTTCAGTTCGGCCTCCTACTTCTAATTTTTATTAATTAATTATTCTATTCTTTTATTCTTTCATTCTTTTATTATTTCATTCTATTGTTCTACTTTTTTATTCCTATCAAGTGGTCGTGTCTGTACATTCTGCAAATGATCATAGGTTGACACGCCTATCGAATATGACTGAATAAGGTGTTCGATCCCAGCTGGATTCCCCATACATTCGACCTTCTGTCACATCTTACGGGCTGGGTAAATTTTCCTGGTCATGGACAGTGTGCTATCAGTAAACACAACCCAACTTGGTATTTCAAAGTTAACTTGATAAAAACAACTTGTGATTTAGATGTGTCAATTTATTGTCTTTCCCGCAAAGCAAGAAATGATAAGATACAACAGAACAAGTCGGGTGTCGGGGGTTTATTGCCAACTCAACCTCGGCATTTGTGCCTAAACTTGGACTTTCTCTACCAGACAAGAGGAAATACTTAAAAAAGATTCAGGAGAAAGCTCTAACCGCATCAGCGTAGATATGGCAGTCCTATATTGTGACATCAAACCGACAAAGTCTGTTGGTATCGTGAGATACTGCTGGGGCGCTCTGGGTTAGTGGTAATGATGCTTCGGCCCCGAAACCATGCCTGAACCCAGAGTCATCATATGATGAAGGTTTTGTTGGTTGCAATGCTACTGTGTAAATAGCAGTCATTGTATGAAGATTTTTTTTTTTAGGATGTCTGGACAAAGTGACGAAACGGTTAACCACATAATATACAAATGCAGCGAACTAACACACCGTAAATACAAGGCCAGTTGGACAGGTAATCTACTGGGAATTGTGCAAGATGATAAATTTTGAACATACAAGTAAATGGTATATGCACAAACCGGAATCCGTTCTAGAGAATGAAATTCTATAGAACTTCTATAAGATATTCTTTAATTCTATAAGATATAGACGGATCACCTTATCCTAGCCAGAAACCAGACCTAGAAAAAGTGAACTTGTCAACTAGGGAAAATAAAATATAACGAAAAGATAAACAAATACGTGAATCTTGCCAGAGAACTAAAAGATATGTGGACTTTTGAGGTTGAAAGTTGTGCAATTAAATTTGGTGCCCTTGGAACGGTCCTGAAGATCTTGGACGACACATTGAAGAAATCGGAAATCAGAGGAACAATAGAGACCATCTGGGTTCATTTGCCAATCGTATGGCTCTGTTGAGGTGCAGCAGTCATTAAAGAAGGTCATCCTGGCTGTCTTCCGGTACTTGAAAGAACCAATCCCTATAGATTTACATTGAAAAATGTGCAACTGTAAACAGTGCAATATATTGTTGACTAAATAAATTGAGTATACATATATATATTAAAAAATAGACGTATTTGAATCTCGTTTTATTAATTTCTATACAAAATTGTATAAAGGATTGGTTTTAATACATTTTAGAATAATATGATAGTATAAGAAATCAGTAACAGCAAATAATTAGTCCTTAAGCTCTGTTTTGTTAAAATAATTATGTAAATTATTCCCACCATATACTATATATATATATCACTAATTCTTAAATAAATATTTTACATATATCAGCATTTTGAATACATTAATAACATGGACAGTTTTGTGGCAAATCTAACGCAAATATACTTTAATAGGAACATCGCTAATAAATAAGATGCTAATAAAGATTAAATAAGGAATATTTCGTTAATAATATAACTTAAGTAACTAAGGAAATCTGACGTCATCGGTGACATAGTTTCGGTTACAGTCATATTGTTACAAAATCTCCATCATAATAAGATACGGAAATTTATTTAAGTATATATATTGAATATCATTGGCTCTTGCTTTTTTGTGCAATAATTATGAAGATTTGATTTATATTCGTAGATATTTAAAAATTAAAATATACTTAGAAATAGCATTGACATTCTAGTAAAAACTGTCCAGTAAATCTAATAAATAAATAAATAAATACAACAGTGTTTCCCCCCTCTACCTAGACGACGTTATGGAGCCGCTTCCAGTTTATAAGTAATGTACGGTGATACTACAAATGTCCATTTGAATATCAGACTCGTGATCGTATCTTCATTTGGTCTTGTGAGGTATTTTGGACAGGAAAAGACATCCGTCTTACTAAGTCGTAGAGTTTTGTGTGACAGTCAGCTGACATTCATCTTATTGATACCAATCCGTCAAGGCGACGCTTAGATCCATTGCCGTGAAGGGCACCGTTTCCTTGCGCCAGTGTAACGCACAGATTCCGTCAGCTGTTATAATCTATACATATATAAAGGGCAGTTGTGTGAATCTATATGTCCGGAAGAAACTTCGAAAATAAAACAATAAACGACAAATAAATATATATACACATTAAATATCACCAGGGCTTGGTTTCTGAGCAAAAATAATAGAGATTTGATTTATATTCGTGAAGATAAATTTAAATGATAACAGCGTGGATTTTTTCTTCATTTAATATTTTAGATATTAGATATTAACATTTCTTTACAGACTAGCTGGATCAATGCAAGGTCTATTTTTTAAACACAGGGATTTAAATGAAGCATCCGACAAGGATTCAACTCACGATTTAGTATTAATGGATCTGCAGGACTAAAATTTTAAAAATCCCCCTCTACCCAGGCGACGCCGGGTAGCCACTGCTAGTATTATAATATATCAGAATAGCCTAGATGTTCAATGTAAACAACGTCATATATCTTTAAAAGATGGCTTCATTGTATATGAAGTTTAACGAGCACATTTTACGCATTCAAACACATATGTATTCATATGAGTATCAAGTTTTCATTCCATAGAAATTAAAATAAAATTAATAGCTACAAATAAATATTCATTTTCTCTCAGCACATTGTTCATACATACATATAATATATATATATATATATATATATATATATATATATATATATATATATATATATATATATATATATATATATATATATATATATATATATATATATATATATATATATACATATACATACCTATATGTATATATATATATATATATATATATATATATATATATATATATATATATATATTAAACAATTGATGTGTATGATATCACTCTATGCATTTGATGTATAACATATTAAATATCCCAACTATATATATATATATATATATATATATATATTATATATATATATATATATATATATATATATATATATATATATATATATATATATATATATATATATATATATATATATATATCATATGTA
>CM042158.1:61713505-61726005 GCA_023376005.1 Doryteuthis pealeii | reverse complement strand
TTAATGTGTTTATTTTATATGTTGTAACATTTTACATTTTGTCTTTTTTTTTCCAGCACAATATCCGGCAAAAAAAGAAAAACACAAATTTTGGGAATCCTTATGAAGAACAGCAAAGCCCAAGAGGATGGCAAGAATAATCAGAAAAGTGTCTCAAAAACTGATTCCAAAGGACCCTGTATCTAAGAATGCCAGTCTCTCACGTAAACAGCAAGAGCCAGTTCGAAGCAGGGAAAACAAAAAAAAACAAAAAAAAAAAAACATTCACAGGTGACAGTAGCTTAGAAATAAAAATAAAATTAAAAATCCAGTTTCATATGTTTTTTTATTTAAAAATATTATTTTTCATAGGGTTTTAAGGCTGATTAAAATTTCAAGGCAGTTACTTTTTTCTTTTTCTTTTTCTGTCGATATATTATTCCGAGAAAATTATCAAGAGAAAAGTTTTACTTATATAGAAAATCTTCAATCTTATTCTCATATTACCTTATTCATTTTCTAAATCCCGCAAACACACACTCACACATACACACACACACACATACATACATACATACATATACACGCTCGCACTCTTGTGCACAATACACATATGGCCATATAAATCAAGTTTGATGCATTTGTATAAAATAATATCGTGGAGGATTAAAATATGGGTGGACATTATGTCAGTATCAGATAGATAGATAGATAGATTGCGAAATCGATCGAAAAAGCTGATATATATATATATATATATATATAATATATATATATATATATATATATATATATATATATATACAGACAGACAGACGGAGTCAGAAAGATAGAGTGCGTGAGAAGAGAGAGAGAGAGAGAGAGAGATAGAGATAGATAGAGAGAGAGAGTGGGCGGGAGATAGAAATCGGGAGAGACAGAGACATAGATAGATAGATAGATAGAGTGAGAGAGAGGGGGGGGCAGGTTGAGATAGATGAATAGAGACATAGATATATAAATATGGCAATATAGGTAGGTAGTTAGGAAGGATGAGTTGGATAGATAGATAGATAGATAGATAGATAGATAGATAGATATCATATTGATTTCAGTATGGTCTCTTTTTGAAAGGAAATCTCTTGTTGCTCAAAAATCTTCAGTGTACACTAGATTAAATGGCTGGAATATATATATATATATATATATATATATATATATATATATATATATATATATATATGCAGCGAAAGAAACATGTGTTAGACGCTTGATTCACCCACTAGGCGACGTAATATTTGCCGGTAGATACTTTAAGATCTTAGACTTGTTGCTCGATTGGAGATTTCTTCAGTAGATCTAAGTTTACGAGCCAAACCAGAGACCGATACACGCTTAGATTCGCGCACTTGTTGCTTCTAACTTTTTCATCTCATATCACCGCCTCATGACCACTGAGTCACGAGCTAACAGGCACTGCGGCAGATGCGCACACACACACATCTCGCGCGTGTACATCCATATAACCAACGACAAACACATACGTAAACACAAGCACAGAAGCGCGCGCACATACACACACACACACACATACATGTATGTATGTATGTATGTATGTATGTATGTATATATATTTTTATATATATATATATGTATATGATCTTGTTGTGTTGTCCTCGTATGCTTCTTTGTCGGTATATCTAATGAGTCTTTATATATATATATATATATATATATATATATATATATATATATATATATTATATATATATATTTGGAGAATATGTGCTTAATTGAAGTCGAACCTAATTTTGTGAAAGTTAATTAATTAATAATTAATCAATTAGGCGGGATTACCTATTAAATTTAAGGCTAAACAAATCGAGAAAAATCAATCTCTGTATGTACATTTCGGCCTATCAGGCCTCATCAGCAGAGCTATAGATACAAAGACCGCCCCGTGTGCGATTCGAAACCTGATTGTCTATAGCTCTGCTGATGAGGCCTGATAGGCCGAAATGTACATACAGAGATTGATTTTTCTCGATTTGTTTAGCCTTAAATTTAATAGGTAATCCCGCCTAATTGATTAATTATTAATTAATTAACTTTCACAAAATTAGGTTCGACTTCAATTAAGCACATATTCTCCCAAATATTGTCGGCTGAAAATAGCCATATCACAAACATCGTCTGTTTGTTTACTTCTCATATATATATATATATATATGTATATATATATATATATATATATATTTATATATATACTCGTGTGTGTGTCATATATCTATATTGTATATTTTTGGGGCACCTGACGTGTTTTAATGGCTAGCAAGCTAGAATCACAAAACATGGTCTGGGAGTTCGATTCCTACTAGGTGCCCCATGTTTCTGTCCTTGTACCACATCTCAGTAAGTTTTGATAAATATCTATATTATATATTTATTCGAAAATACTTTCTGGTTGTTTTTGATATACACTCAAAAAGACACTCATTATATATATATATATATATATATATATATATATATATATATATATATATATAGGTGTGTGTGTGTGTGTGTGCGTGTGTATACTTACATGTTTTTCTTTTGCACGCTAGATGGCGTTTTTTTTTTACTTCATTCAAATCTTTTAAGCAGGCTACGTATGACTATCTCTCTCATCTTAGTATGAGAGAAGGGATTTGATCTCCAGAGCAAAATCATTTTATTCAATGATTTTTTTAAAGACTCACTTTCTCCAGTTTATCTCTCGCATTCCTCATGCCATGTGCTGTTATTTTTTCCATCTTATTTTTATTTATTTAGGATATTTTTTATTGAAAGGCAAAAGAAGTGAACATCCATATTCCAATAAACAGGAAACATCTTTTTTAGATCCCAATACAAAAAAAAAAAATCTAGATTAAAGGAATAGAATATTTAATTTGTTGGTTGGTTGGTTTGTTTTACGGCATATCAACCTTTGTTGGGTTATTTTATGCCGAAGATGTTTTTGTTTCATTCACATTCAATGGTTATTCATTTTTTAAAACTCATTTTAAACACATTTTTTAAAGTCGACGGGGCGGCCTAAAGTCGGTATCAGCCAGTCAGCGAGGGAGTCTATCCCCTTTTCAATAGCTCTAGACCAAGGAGATTGTATTTAGCATCTGAGGTGGAGCGCCACACCTACCATCAGCTCCTCACTTTACCGCACAGATCCCTGTGCTACTCATACGCTGAGTTGGCGAGGACCGGTATCGAACTAGGAACATTGTGGTTTCTAGCCGAACGCTCTACCGACTGAGCTAACCCGGCCCCTTTTCTTTTTAACACATAGATGGGACCTTAACTGGTACTGTTAGTTTATTTTGTTGAAGAAAGCTTATCTTCATAAAGTATATGTAATAATGAAGTAGTTAGTGGCCTATTGTTTGTATCAGCTGTTAGCGAAAGACCAGAGAGGGTGTTTTTGCGTCTAAGACAGAGCGCCATGTGTACCAACAGTTCCATAGTTTACCGCACAGAAAATATGATATCCCTACGCAGAGATGGCGAGAACCGGTATCGAACTCGGAACACTTGTAGTTGCTGATATACATGCAATCTTCTACTTTTATTTGCACAGGAATTCTTTCTTACAATGTGTTGAAATTTTTGTAATATAAGGCATGTGACAAATACCCACTTCTACTTATAGACTCACCGACAACCATGTGACCAACTTCTTGTCCAATCACTGGCAGTGCTCTGCTGCTGATATCGTTACTTATACTGGCTGTTCTGGTCATACCTAAACACATTGCTTTGAGCCTTCGTGGACGACGGAACATAGGATTATATCACAGGACTTATTCACTTACCAAAGGATTCTGTATCACAGGACTTATTCACTTACCAAAGGATTCTGTATCACAGGACTTATTCACTTACCAAAGGATTCTATAACTCAGGCCTTATTTACTTACTTATTTACTTTAAGTTCTTTACAACTGGCCCAGGATGGCGGCCAGATACTTAACACAATGTCTTTCAATTTAATGCAAGTGTAGTAAGATTTTTGAAAGTTTAAAAGTAAAAAGTAAAATGCAAGTATATATATTTACCAACCCCTCTACACGAGAAGGAGGTGACACAAGGTCAATTTCTTAAGCGGAGTTTAACAGGTTTGAATTCTGAATTGTCCTTCTCCTAGATCGGTTGCCTAAGACAAAGCGCCAAAGTTAAAGAGTCCAGTCCTATCTACTTTTAATCCATAGCTGCTGGGAGAATAGTTGGATGCATAAATATCCCATTGGTATTAGCGCTATATAAAATGCAAAACAGCCTCGTACAGAAAATACAAGTATATACCATAAAAAACTGCACCCCATGACATGAATTCAATGTATTGGGTCAAAACATTTCAAATGTTATAACTTTAAAAAAGGCGAATTACAGATAAATGATAATTTTCGGGGTCTCGTTTTCACTTAAAATGATTGTTTATAAATATAATTTCTCAATATATTCTAGATAACTACAATATTGTGAAGGATTCACAACTTCCTAGATACAATTGTTGATATCATCATGGACTGCTGTTATAAAGGGTATCCGTTTAAATACAGTAGCATACAGTTAAATATGTAAACAAATTTGTGGCTTCAAAGAAAAAAGTCTAGACTTAGAAACTAAAATTTATACAAACTAATTAAAAGAGAGAAACAGTAATACAAAAAATTACAAACCAGACTAATTTGCTATTTCATATATATATATATATATATATATATATATATATATATATATATATATATATATATATAATGCAGCTAGCTATAATCTTTTAGTTCTCCTGAAGAAGGTGTACTGTAACGTAGCCGTTCGTCACAGTACCCAATAGATATATTTGTTACGTACTTTCTTACTGCTTCTTACTCTGGTCTTCTATTCTTCCGGCCGTCTTCTGATCGTCTAGTCTTCTGTCTTCTATCTTCTAATAGTCTTCTAATGGTCGGGTATATCTTCTACAGGTCTCGTCTGGTCTTTCTTATCTGGAGATTCCGTGTCTGGTTCTGCTGGGGATCATTTCTTATCAGAAGCCTTGTGTCATTGTTAGCTTTTAGTAATAACAACAAGACTTCGATTACCTTTGATGTTATTTTATTCCGGATCCCCAGAACCAGACAAAATGCGCGCAGAGAGTCACATCTTGCTAGCTTCAGTCCTAACTCTCAACTGACTTTCTGCAACTCACTAAGTTGCTTACCTTAAACCGGAAGGGGGGCTTTCTATCGGGGTTCCGTTCCCACGATTCTATCCCCAGAAAGCAAGGTGAGAGTGAGGTCAAGCATTGTCACTCACTCTCAAGGCCATCAGCTGCACTGATCGCCATAAGGATTTCTATACTACCTTAAAAAGTAATAGGGATCCAATTAATATGTAACAGTACCTGGAACACCGAAACCGTGTAGAGAGACAGCATTTTCTCTATACAAACTTTCAGACACGTGAACCATAAAACAACATCTATCTTCAAAATATGACAATATCACAACTTGAGGTCGCGAAAATATGAAGTCCACACTACTTGGTAACAGACAGTTTCTCGTTAAAGCGATTTTGAAACTTATATAAAGCAATATCAAAAAAATATTTAAATTGTAAGAAATTTATCCAATGTACAACAGGATAAAAACACATGACTTATAGTTTGACGAGTATAATACTCAGTTGAGCTGATATACTATTTGTAAATGCATAATAGGGGTGGCCAAATATATCGACATGTAAGTGTTAAGTCATTTGCTTTAAAATTTAGGTACAGAAAATTGTATATACTTTGGCAACTTTGATCACAAAATGATGATGTTAAAATGTCTAGATAACAAATTGTTTGTTTTTTTTGGGGGGGGGGTAATAAAATCATTTACATTCTTGGAATATAAAAGGCACGGAAATCACTCTATTGTCAACAAGTTTCACTCAAAATAACCGCCATTAGCATCGATCACAGCCTCAGTCTGGCTCCGGAACCTGAGCAAAGTTGATGTTAAAGTTTCCCTGGGAATGGTCGCAAAAACTACCTTAATTCTGTCGGTTAACTGGGCTTTTCTAGCTCTGGCACGGCGATAGGTGTCTTTCTCACAGCGCCTCATATATAATAATCCATGGGGGTTAAGATCTGGGAAGTTCGTAGACCAAACATTGGGACTGGTGAAGTCGTAAAAATTCGCCGACAAACTTGACTTTTCCCATAGGTGTCGCTGGGGGTGGGCGAATTCTGCTGCCACACATGGCCTACCATTAGCTACCCTTGTTATCCAGGGCGTGACTGCAGTGTTTAGTAACTCTACATAGGTATCTGAATTCAAACTGATACCTTCTCTGAAAAAATGCGGAGGCATCACATCACCCTCAGAGGACACACATAACAGTTTGGGGAAATTTAGTCAGCATGAAACAAGGAATGTCCTTTAAAATGTATGCAAGCTATCTGTTATTCTGCGTGGTGTGCTTTTGATCTAGGCAAAGTTTTTCTCATCGGAAAAGAACCAGATTTTTTGTGGCTCATCGGGTTGTTTCACTTTACTCAGTTTTCTTCGCCTTTATCAGAGGATTTTCACGGGCCTTTTCTCGAAGCAGTTTAGTTCTACGATGCTTGTATGAGAAGTAGTGAAGCGAGTGCAAGCTTCATGGTAGAGGCTGAAACATTCAATTCCCGTGAATATCCCGAATTCGAATGCTAGGGTCCTCTAACACTTTTTTCTGTAGATTTTCTAGGAATTCTGCGGTACGAACGCAATCAGATCGTCTGTTATGTTGCTCTCTATTAGCCACAGCCTTGTATTCCCAGTGCAATTCTCCAGTTCATGCCTGATTGTTTTTACAGTGTTCTCCCTGAATATATCTATTTATTAGATGACAAAGGCATTGGGAAGCAACCATAATCTCTTTATTTTGATGGCCGGTGAAGATCATCATGATACAAGTTATTCTCTTCCATGATTCAGGTGGGTTGCAGTCATCTATTCTATCTGTATAGGAACGAAGAAGAGTCCAAGCTTTTAAATGACGTGTAGTGTGCGTCAATACCTCTAACCTGCGTAGAAAAATAATCAAATATATGTATGCCAAATTTATTCAAAACACCCTATATATATATATATATATATATATATATATATATATAAAGGTTTTACATATCTATTTATTAGATGACAAAGGAACATTCACGACCACATTGGTTTCATGCGATGCAATCATCAGGTGAAGATGTTTCAAATGCCTTTATATATTTATTTTATTATACATTTATATATTTATTTTATTATATTATCTATATTTATATATTTATTTTATCATATTATATTTATTTTATTATATATATTTATTTTATTATATTATTTATATATTTATTTTATTATATTATATAACAGCTCTATTTTATATTGAGCACTCTACCAATAAATACTGCCTTGTTACGCCATTCCGGCAATAGCTGAAACAGTGACCATCTCACACTATATATATATAATATATATATATTATATATATATAAGATATATATATATTAATATATATATATATATATATATATATATATATATAGAGAGAGAGAGAGAGAGAGAGGGAGAGAGAGAGGGGGAGAGAAATGTGGCTCTGCGTATCGAGTATACATTGACACAATTCTTACTTTTCACACACTTGTTGAATACTACAAGTTTTCCATCTGGGATCTTTTCTTCCTTGTACACTAAACATCATATACTCATTGTAGAAGACGCTCAGAAAAGAAACACGTTGATAGATGAGATAGATAGATCGATAGATAGATGCAAACGTTGGGTGGATTGTCGTGATCGGGTTTAGATTTTAACTATGGGAAATGAACCAAATACCTCTCAGACAGGTAAACAGACATATCATCTTATCATAATGGAGATTGTGGATTTGTCTGTCTGTAACCGAAACTATATCACTATACAAGTCACAATTCCCTTAGTTATTTACATCATATTCTCTATGATTTTATTTTTATTTAAATCTCAATGAATAATAAAATTGTTTTACATTATTAAGACTGTTGACCATATCTACATACTAATAATACGCAATTGTATTTATATATACAACAAAATAGTGGTTTACAGTGTTAATGGGAAGGCTAATTTGCATATTGATCTTAAAAAATTGATTTTAATAAATATATGCAAAGTATTATTGATTTCTAATGGTTTGGTTTTATCTTATTGAATATGAGCAAAAATCTCTCGGATAAATCTTAAAAGAAATTCATTAAGAAGAAGAAATAACTGTAATATTATTCTTTACTTCCTATTTTAAGTAAAGAGTTAAATTAGGAAAATTTACCAATGAAAGACGGGAGTAACGGAAAATGATGGAAGAGTTAGTTTCAAAGCTGTTCTATTTTTAAATCATACCCCCTCTGTTCCAAATCTTTTTATCTGTATTCTTATTCAGTTTCATTAGGCTTTCTAATTTAACATGATATTTATTATATTAAAACTTAAATACTTGCACCCGGAGGGTGCATATATTTGCTAGTCAAAATAAATATTAATCAAACTCAAAAAGGTTAAATAAAATTGTCACCTTCATTAAATTTACAACAGCATAATAGACATTAAAATGAGATATATTTTCATAGTTTTGTCCTTATTTAGCATTTACACTGCCAAACATTTCCTCATGAAGTGTGAAGCTTTCGCTACGATCAGAAATAAATATTTCAATGCAAATAATATGAGGGATCTGTTTGCGAATATAAATATGGATGACATTCTATCCTTCTTGAGAGAAATAAAAATGTATCGAAAATTATGAATCAGTTATAAAATCCTTCCACAAAAGAAATCTACAAAATTCACCTGCAAAGGAAACTAAACTCTAACAGTATTTGGCATTAAATAACCAACAGGGTTATTATACCATAAAATAAACCAAATCTAACCGAACCAAACTAAATAAAGTTAATGAAAATAATTCATACCAATTTGAAGATATTAAAAACTTGAAACATAGAAACTTTTTTTATCAAAATTAATTCTTTTGTCATTAATTGTCTCGGAAATTGCCGTAAAACAAACTAAACCAAACCATTATTTATCTTTATTTAAACTAGTAAACATATTTGTTTTAATATAATCAACTATTAGAAAGACTAATGAAATTAAATACGAACACAAAAAATATAAAACTTATTTTTACTTTATTCTAATTGATTTTGATATAAAATTATACATAGAATTGCTTTTAATACGTTTGCGATTAAAATAATGATATTAGAAATCAATAACACCACATAATCATTTATTAAACACAGTTTTAATAAACGGGTATGTAAATGAATAACACCATATACAACATAAACAGTTATTTCATAATGATATATAACACACATTGTAGGATTTTAAACATTAATAATATGGGATATTTTGAGGCACATCTATCACAGCTAGACATTTATAGAGACATTCTTAATAAATAAATTATTTGCAGTCTTAGGGGTGCCTGTGCAATGTTTTTATTTTGTATGTTTTCTAGTGGTTTGTGGGCTGACTCGATTCAGAATTCTTTTCCTTATACGTATATATGTAATCTTTCACAACCAAATACTATTGCAAATAATTCTCTTTCTATGTTTGCATCTCGTGACTGAGCCTCAGTCAGCCTTTTGCTAGAAAATGCAATAATTTTATTATCGATCATTAGTGTGGCTCATAACCCTAACATGCTGCAATCTACTGTCTTTGCATTAAGGTTTAAAGTAAGCTAGGCATAGATTATTATGGATATGGTTTTCAATTTTTGAAATGTTTACTGTGTTTCGTTCTATTGATGTTCAGTGTTTTTTGAGTAGTGATATAGCGTAAATAACTAAGGAAATTGTGACGTTGGTGGGGACGTAGTTTCGGTTAAAGAGAGACAGGCTCAGAATCTCCATTATAATAAAGATGTTACAATCTTTACATGATAAAGAGGGGTTGCTACTGTTATATATTGTACAAAGGGAATTATGAATTTCCGGTTTTATTAAACAAAGAAGTTTTTACAACTGCCCATTATCAGATCAAGAGATAAAAATACGTGGGTGTAGCTATGAATATAAAAGAACCGAGGGCCTGAGACAGGTCAGTCGTCAGTTAGCCCCGGAGGCAGTCACCCGGAGAGAGAGTGAGGTGATCGGGGTCAGTAGTCGGCCGAGCGGGACCTCGTGTATTTGGTGTCGGAAAAGCTAGCTTTAATATTTACCAACTGAAAAAGCTTGTCACCCAGAAATTTAATCGAAGGACCGAAAGTCTAAAGAGTGAATATATTAATTAAACTGGACCTCCTCTCTCGAAGTTAAGAAGCTTGAATTTATTTCAATAAACTTCTGGAGGATAACTTTGGTGTTATTGTCATCCCTTACAACGAAGATAAACTATTGCAATTTAGTACAGTGACGACGCGCTATGCAACACTACGGGCACCTCATATGATGTATTGGTTAACAAGCTAGATTATCAGGCCATTCTTAAGTTTGATTCTCATGGGTACCCCGTACGTCTGGCCTTGTGCCACATCTAAGCTAAGCTTAGTAAATAACTATAAAGGGTTACTACTTTCTGTGCCCCACTATTCAATATTCCACCTGACTTTATTTTATAGTTTGCTTGTATATTACTTTTATAGCAGATTTTAGATCATGATATTGCCTTAACTTTTACTTAACGATTTTTTTCACTCAATTCCACGATTCCTAGAATTTTCAGTGAATATCTCGAAGTTATCTATTATCTTTCTTTTTAGAATCGCTTGGGAATTAACTTGTCGGAAATTGAACTAATCTATATAATATTACTAGCTATTACTTATTTCGAAAGCATTCTAGCAGAAATTGGTATATATTTTTTTCATATTTTTCCGTTTTCTTTTCTCTCTTTTTTTTCTTCTTTTCTTTATTTCTTTATTTTTATTTTTTGAATCTGGACTTAGAGCATCTTCCATCTTTCTTGCGCATCTGAAATTGTTTTTAACTTATTCAGATGCATGAATTTCTTGTTTTTTTTTTTGTTGTTTTTTTTTTTTTTTTAAATTCATACAGTTGCATGAAGCTAAGATGCTGTATTTGATGACTGATTTCTCTACACGACACGCATGACTCTACCTTAAGGTTGAGTCACGCGTAACGCTATGATTCCAACGAGAACCCCCGAGATTAGGTGACGATTAAGTTGTTCATTATTTAAATGAGTGGCCATTTAGAATCAGCAGGTTCCCCGGCATGATCAGGATGCAACCTAAGGTCATTTTTTTAAGCGGAATAAATGCAACATAGTTACCAACGATTGCTATGCCTAGTCGTCAGGTGGGGGTGGGGGAGAAACACTAACAAAATCCAACTTACCTATAAAGTTAGGACCTTAGTTGAATCGTTTTCTCCGTTCAGTTTTTAGGGATGTGGAAGTATATATTTACTTAACCCTGCCTTCGTGAACAGGAACGGAACTTGTTTTAATTTCCTTCTTCTAGGCTGGTTGCAATACTAAGGTTTCTATTTACCATTAACTGGAGGGAGAATAGGGTAGGAGGAGTTGGATTGATAGATAGATAGATAGATAGATTGAGAATCAGCAGGTCCCCCTTAAGGATGTGACCTAAGGTTATTTTTTTAAACAGAATAAATGCACCATAGTTACCGACAACTACTATGACTAATCGACTGATTGGGGAGGGGGTACACAAACAAACCCAACTTGCCTCAAAAGTTAGGGTCTTTTTTGCATTATTTTCTCTGTTCAGTTTTCTGGGGATTGAGAAACTATGTATTTAAACCAACCCCTTCGTCAAGAACAGAAATGCAATTAAATTTAATTAGGTTTCCTTCTCTTAGATCGTGTCCATACCTAGGTTACTATTTACCCATAGCTAGAGGAGAATAGTAAGATTCATTGTTTTCTAGGAAAATTGAAAAACAGTCACGCTCAGTATTTGAACTTTTGCCGCTGGTTCCATTTACTACAAGAATAATCGTGACGCTACATGTTCTTCCATGTAGAAATAAAAAATGCATCACGGACAAAAGGTGGGAGGACGCTTATTTCTATAATAGGAACTTACCCTTCCCGTATGTTTGAAAGTTTCAGTCGCCTTCCATCAAACGAGAACAATTGTCACCTCGTTCCTCTGTCCAATCTTTCTTATTGGTGTTCACAGAAAACATAACCCCAATTTCTACCTCGCCTGAGCTTGCATTGTCCGGCTAGCCCTAACACCTCTTAGATGGCCAATCGACACAGGGGTGCCTACATCAATCATATCCTGTTTCCCTTAACCTACCTGACCTGATTATGATATCTATCTATTTTCTTTTCTTCTATACTTGCATTTTCTGCACGAGTCTGTTTGTATTTCATATAGTTATTTACTAAGCTTAGCTTAGATGTGGCACAAGACCTCTGGTATGTTAGTATGGGGCACCCAGTGAGAATCGAACTCACTAACAATGGTCTGCTGACTAGCTTGCTAACCATTACGCCACATGAGGTGCCCTGTTTGTATTTCAT
>CM042158.1:61708124-61713495 GCA_023376005.1 Doryteuthis pealeii | reverse complement strand
GCATGCAGTTGGGTGATTTTACCTCTCTGCAGAGGTGAAGTTGGAATATTATTCTCTATCAGTTGACTGGGTGGGTTGTTAGTGTCAATATCTGTGCTGTAATACTGATCTGTCTATTGCTGATGGTTGATGTCACAGGAGATGGGCAATTATTAAAGGTTGTTTGGAATTTTTGTTTTGTTTTACGGCATATTCTTTTGTTTACCGCTCTTCAGCTCCTTTAATGCCGAATCAAGTATTTTTGATAAACAAAGGAGTCAGGTTGCTTAAAATACCTGCTGTTGCTTAAGAAGGCTTTTTTAAGCGTGTTTATGTATCTTCTTTCGTAAAAGAAGTCTCGATGAATAGCTTTATTTTCTTTAGTTATCTATCAATCTATCTATCTATCCATTTATCTATCTATCTATCTATCTATCTATCGCTCTCTCTCTCTAAGGGCCGGGTTAGCTCAGTCGGTAGAGCGTTCGGCTAGAAACCACAATGTTCCTAGTTCGATACCGGCCCCCGCCAACTCAGCGTATGAGTAGCACAGGGATCTTGTGCGGTAAAGTAAGGAGCTGGTGGTAGGTGTGGCGCTCCACCTCAGATGCTAAAACAATCTCCTTGTTTAGCGCTATTGAAAAGGGGATAGACTCCCTCGCTGACTGGCTGATACCGACTTTAGGCCGCCCCGTCGACTTTACTTTTACTTTATATATATATGTGTGTGTGTGTGTGGGGGGGTTTTATATAAGGTGTGTGCTAGTTCCCCGCCTGTACTTAGAGACAAGGCGAGATCATGTTGTCTATTCCTTAACAAATCGCTGGCCATACTGTGTGGGCTGATATATTACTTAAGTGCTGATTCTCTCTCAGTCTACTCACAAACATCGACGAAGGAACCTAGGATTCTCTACCTTGAGAGGATTACCAAAGGATTAAATCGGAGGAGTCTTTACCTAGAATCAACTGGCTAACGATGCCTTTAAAAACTTAACAATATTATTATATATATATATATTATATATATATTATATAACGTAAGTAAGTAAAATCGTTGGGATGGCCTAAAGTCGTATCAGCCATACACCAAGCGAGTCTATCCCTTTTCACTAGCGCTAGACAAGGTTATTGTTGTTTTATTTTCTGCGTCGGGTGCGACATCACACTCACCATGAGCTCCCTACTTAACCACAACTCCCTTTGCTATTCAGACGCTGAGTTAGGTGAGGGTGCATCGAACCAGGAACCTTAATGTTCCCAGCTGGACACTCTACGACTGATCTATTTGCGAACAAATACTAGTGACTGTTTTGCAACACAACAAGTTAGCTGGTCAATGAGATTAATGATTGTAATAAATAAATAAAAAAAAATGTTCTTTGAATATATTTAACCACTATAATGTCCCCTTTTTGCTGTTATTTTTTTTGCACTTAAGAAAAATCAGTATGAGCACTATGCTCATAATCGAACAAGTTTCTTTGATAAAAGAAGCGTTGTGTGATAGCCGTTCGCGTCAACCGTTTTAAAACCACAATTGTAGCTCAGAAGCAGCTGGTTGCAATAGTCCGTGCTCAGCAGTAAAAGGAAAGGTTGGAAATGATTTTGCCCATAGTTCTCCATGACAGATACAGATAAGAAGAAGAAGAAGAAAAAAATGAAAAACCTTAAAATGGTATTTGCTATGATTGTGTTTAATGGACTGTTGCAACACGGCAAAATGAATGAAGTAGGTGCGATAAACATTTACAAAGGAAAGGGGAAAACGAGGTGGTTGACAGCTTAATAATTACACTCATAACAGAGCAGCGAATATTACATTCTCGTAGAAGACAATATAAAACTAAGATATGGTAATTCGTTATGGTCGTTTTGAAAATATTAATTACTAGCTGGACCTATGGATATATTGGTTGGCATAGGGCCAAGTTCGAGTTGCAGTAGTAGTCGTTAGTAGTAGTAATGGTCGTTAGTACTGAAACAACATACGCAGGCATATAGTCACCTAAGGGCTGTTTATTTCTTCCTAGACTCGTTGATTTTTTTCAGAGAGAGAGAGAGAGAGAGAGAGAGAGAGAGAGAGAGAGAGAGAGAGAGAGAGGTGGGGACAGAGACAGAGAGGGGTCAAATTATTCTATCTTAAATCATGATCTGTACTACTATGCGAAACCCATACGGAGAACCGGGAGGCCACGTCTGCATCTCAGGAAGGCCCAGCCGAAAAAAGACCGATTTTCCGCTTTTTCCGTTTCTCTTCCCGGGGTCACATCCGTTTCCGGTCAAAACCCGGAACTTTCCGGGGTCATTGTTCGGTCAGTTGCTGGCACCCCGTTGAGTGTTTACTCTTCCAAACTTTAACTTTTTGTTCTTATTTCTTTTTCTTTTCTTTCTCCAGAAATCCGATTACCGTTTTATTTTTCGATTCCCAAATTCCCCGTAGACCATAATAATTTCGCTACATATACCACATTATTATGGTTTAGTTATCACAACGATTGATAAGTTTAGTTAAGAGCTAATGCAAAATAAAGTGTATTAATAATTGCAGTTGAAAACAAATTGTTCTGTTGGCGTCTTTATATTGTATTAATTGCAGAGGGGTTGGTATATATATATAAACACTAGCAAATATGTGCAACCTCCGGGTGCAAGTATTAATATTATGAAATACTATGGTGCAAGTTTTAATATTATGAAATACTATGGTGCAAGTTTTAATATTATGAAATACTATATTAAATTAGAAAGGCTAATGAAACTAAACAAATATGCAGATAAAAATGTTTAAAACAGAGAGGGGTATAATCGAAAAATAGACCAACTGAAACTTACTCTTCCATCACTTCCGTCTTCCATTGTTACATTTTACTAATTCAATTATCTAGTTAAAATAGGAAGTAAAGAATAAAATTACATTTATTCCTTTTCGTTAATGGATTTCTTTTAAGATTTATACCGGGGATTTTCGCTCATATTCATTATGATAAACTAATCAATTAGAAATCAATAATACTAAGCACATATATATATAAAAATCAAACTTTTGATATGTATATGCAAAGTATACTTCCTGTTTACACTGTATACCACTAGTTTGTTGTATATATAAATACAATTGCATGTTATTAGCATGTAGATATGGTCAACAGTATTAATAATGTAAAACAATTGTATTACTAATTGAGGTGTTAAGGTTTTAAGAGCCATAATTGGCCAGTTGATTCTAGGTAGAGAGTCCTCCGATTTGGATCCTTTGGTAATACTCTGAGGTAGAGATTCCTAGGTTCCTTCGTCGAATGTCGCGAGTAGACTGGGAAAGAATCAGCGCTTAAGTAATATATCAGCCACGCAGTATGGCCAGCGATTGGCTAAGGAATGGACCACATGGTCTCGCCTAGTCTCTAAGTACAGGCGGGGAACTGGCACACACCTTATATGACGAAAAATCACCTCACGTTGTGTAATGGTTAGCATGCTCACTTCGCAAACCATTGTTAGTGAGTTCAGTTCTCATTGGGCACCCCATACCTCTGGCCTTGTACCACATCTAAGCTAAGCTTAGTAAATAACTATATGACGAAAAATCACCTCACGAGGTGTAACGGTTAGCAAGCTCGCTTCGCAAACCATTGTTAGTGAGTTCAATTCTCATTGGGCACCCATACTTCTGGCCTTGGGCCATATCTAAGCTAAGCTTAGTAAATAACTATATGATGAAAATCCAACAGAGGTTTAATTAAAAAATATTCATGGGGAATGTAACGTAAATAAATAAGGGAATTGTAACGTGAGTAGTGATATGGTTTCGGTTACAGACAGAAAACACAAACTCTGTTTTTTACAAGATTCCAGAGAACTTCCAACATCCGTTTGGTTATTTTCACATTCAGTAATCTTTGTTAGGTTACAACAATATTTTTAATTTATTTTAAAGAAAATAAGATTCAGAAAAATCAGACAAAAACGTGAAACAATATGTAATAAAGTAAACACAAACAATCGATTCAATCAATATTTTCATTAGTTCAGAAACTTCTTCAGAATGATTTTATCTGTTTCTACACACTCCTCACTTATATACCTATGTTTGTAAAAATAGATTATAAAATACTTATGTATATGTATATGTATATTATATATGTAGATGTATATATAAATATATATATATTTTTGGGGGATAATATGTGCTTAATTGAAGTCATACTTAATTTGAAAATTAATTAGTTATAATTAAATAAATTAGGCGTGCATATCAGTTTAGATGTAAGGCGTAAACAAATCGAGAAAAAGTCAATCTCTGTATGTACATTTCAGCCTATTAGGCCTCATCAGCAGAGTTATAGACAGGGCAGTGTTTTGTGCGGGATTCGAACCCTACCTGTCAGACTGACAGGCGGAGATTCTAACCATTACACTTGCTGGCTTACCCAGATTTTCTCGTTTATTTAAAACTGATATATATATCGCACTTTTTTGGTTGACTTACAGCACGACAGTATGAAGTGTACTAACAATGTGTTTGAGATGGCGATAGCCGACAATTTTGGGGAGAATATGTGCTTAATTGAAGTCATACCTTCTTTGAAAATTAATTAGTTATAATTAAATGAATTAGGCGTGCATATCGGTTTAAATGTAAGGCGTAAACACATCGAGAAAAAGTCAATCTCTGTATGTACATTTCAGCCTATTAGGCCTCATCAGCAGAGTTATATATATCTCTCTATATATATACATCAAAATATCTAAACAGAAACTAAAAAAGATGAGGACTAAACAGATTTTAGAAGAATATAAATTCATACTAAACACTGAATAGACACCGATTCTATATTTAAATAATTCATAAATTGTTTTTTATTTTCTCGAAAATAATTTCTTTCTTTGCAGAAATGTCGAATCTAGAAACCAGCTGCTCTTTTTTCTATAAACTATTTGAATAATGACCAAGTGTTAACAGTACATATTCCAGGATTTCTTTTTGAACTTAAACATGCTTTGTAGATATTTCATAACAAAAAAAAAAAAAAATTTAAAATTTAAAAAAATAAAAAAGAAGCGATTTGGCTCAAGCAGAAAAATCTTCATAGAAAGATTCACAAAATGTCTATTACGTGCTATAGTTTATTTGTAATTATTTCTTTTGTATTTTTCCTTCCCACCTTCTCATAAAATAAATCTACATTTAAATGTGTACATAATCTTCAGCTCCGTACAACTGATGATGACTTTGGACAAACAAAATGAAAAGTCATTAAAACGATAAAAAAGATAACGTCGACTGAAATAACAAAATCTATTAGGACATATATATATATATATATATATATATATATATATATATATTTAAGAATGGAAATGAGTAACCTACTCGAGTTTCATCGATAGA
>CM042158.1:61685624-61705624 GCA_023376005.1 Doryteuthis pealeii | reverse complement strand
AATGTCTTCAGGGAGAGCATTCACATGCAACATCTGGGCTCGAGAATGTTTTTCAAACATTGGACTTCACATACGCAAGAGGCGCTGTAACTTCAGGGAAACATTTCTTCTGAGGCTGAAATGCGAATATATATATATATATATATATATATATATATATATATATATATATATATATATATATATATATAAGGTATCCAAAACTGGTAGTAAAGGATGATTTTATATGGGATCTTCAAAATCTCACTGTATAATATATTGCATGTTTTAGTAAGTGCAAATACAAGGATTTTAATAAAATTAACGAATTAAATATACTTTGTTTTGGTCGAAATAAACTTATTACAGAATGACGGTTTATTGAGTTTTTCCTTTCTTTCAAAGGTATATATATATATATGTATATATATATATATATATATATATATAGAGAGAGAGAGAGAGAGACAGACAGACAGAGCGAGAGACAGAGAGAGAGAGAGACAGACAGACAGACAGAGGGAGACAGAGATAGAGAAACAGAAACAGAGACAGAAACAGAGACAGACAGACAGACAGACAGATAAATACATAGATTGATAAATAGATAGATAGATCAAATCTATCAAATAAGGAATAACTCCCCCGCCATTCCCTCTACTCACAGTCCCACAAATCCCGTGCAATAGATCTAGAACTTGACATAATCTATGAAAATAACCACAAAAAGATATAACATCGTCTCAGATTCGCTCTCTGTCCTACTATCATTAAGAAATAAAAAACTGGAAAATGCTCTCATCATTAAGCTCTTGAATAGATTAGAATTGATGTCTAACCCTAAAAAGATTATGCTATGCTGGATCCCAAGTCATATATGAGTGAGGGGAAATGAACGAGCAGACTCCGCAGCTTAATCGGCTCTAGATTTGATCCCCGACAATTTCAAGATACAATATACTGATTTGAAACCTAAAATTAATAGATTCCTTCATACAAAATGGCAACACTGGAATAACAGCATCCACAATAAACCCTTCCTAATCAAACCCACTTTGGGAGACTGGAGACCAACTTCAAGGAAGTCTAGAAAGGAACAAGTCATTGTATCCCGATTAAGCATTGGTCATACAAGACTAACGCACTCCTATATACTCAAACAAGAACAACAACCACAATGTGGAACATGTCAAACACCTTTGACAGTTATACACTTATTCATGGAATGCAGGTTTTTTGCTCACATCAGAAACCGTTATTTTAAAGCAAACAATATGAAAAATCTGTTTGAAAATGTCAACATGGAGGATATTCTCTCTTTTTTGAGGGAAATAACATTATACATAGAATATAGACATGAAACTAATCAATACCATACAACATAATCCCTAATAATGCTAACACATTTTTTTAACCGATTACTAAAAAGTATAAATATAAATACACGATATCTATAAATTCCTGACCGTTAGGCATGACATAACCCCAGACGGTTCATATGCCATTAAAATCAATAAACCATTATAGGATAGATTAAATAAATTAGGTATGCAGATCATTTAAGCCACTTCACAAACCATCAAAAAATTCTCTAGCATTTTCAAATTCGTAAGTTAACCATACACAATGACGACATCTATCCTATCTACTTGTTTGCTTTAGTTTGGTTTGGTTTGTTTTACGGCATATCAACCTCAGTGGGTCATTTAATGCTGACAAAGTTTTGAAATAAACTCATTCTTGATGGATAATCACATTTTGTTTATAAACACAGGTTTTTCTATTTAACCCATAGATGGGACCCTAACAGGTATTACCACTCCGGGTCAGAGTGGATCAGGGAACAATAGTGATGAAGGGGTGCTCTACATTCCCCAAACCTCCAAAACTGGAACGTCACCCTCAGATAGAATTTAACGTCATTCCCGGGACAAATAGATCCCCAGTCATTTTAGTAATTTTATGCCAAATACTTCTATTGGTAAAAAAAAAGTTTAATGCTAACAAAGTTTTGAAATAATTTCATTTTTAATGGATAATACAATTTTGTTTATAAACTCATGTTTTCTATTTAAGCCATAGATGGGACCCTAACAGGTACTACCACTCCGGGTCACAGTGGACCAGGGATCAATGGGGATGAATGGGTGCTCCACATTCCGCAAACCTCCAAATCTGGAACCTCACCATCAGAGAGTTTAACGTCATTCCCAGGACATGTAGACCCGCAGCCACCGCCTTCTAGCACCCATATGATAAAATGGGTTGAGGCTTGCTATAAAGGCAATAGGGTTGGGAAAATCATATAGGTGCTAGGGCTTGACGTGACCAGCCGATTGATCGGAGGGGGTCTCTCCGACCGCCCGTCTAGCCCAAGAAAGGGTCAAAGTGGAGTATTGTAAGTTATGGACTGCTCAGCCACCTGGGTTCTATCCTTAAGCATCACGGGTCGCAACTCACAGTCAACAGGTGGCCCCATTTGGGGTAGTATTACCCCTCTGTAGATGTGCAGTCGGTGCAGTCTAACTAACCAGTCGACAGGACGGCTATCTATTTGTAATGATTGGCAAAAATTGGTTAAGCCCAATGCAATTTTAACAACAGTATCTACAAACACCAGTCACATCTTTTCCTCCTTTGATCTGTTCCGTTCCCACTATGTTCACTATATCTCTACACTCTTTTCTTGTCTTTTCTTCCATGTCATCTTTGCCGCATCGTCAACCACCTTCATCTGTGCCCTGTACTTCACTGTGTCAATGTCTACCTTTCTCTCTTTTTCACACCTCCCCTTTCTCCTTTCCTCCCTGAGATAACGTCTTTGTAAATTAATAAATCAATCCGAAGAAATAAAGATGAAATATGAATTGAACCGATTATCTGTGTTAGGTATTCACGTTCCCTCATATATATATATTTTCAATATATATATATATATATATATATATATATATATATATATATTATATTGAAAAAACAAGTGTTCCAAAAATTAGATAAATTTATTCATCGACGCTTAAACTTTTCGGTTTCTTTAAACCTTCATCAGGATGTATTAAGGGTGAAGAAGTTGATGGATGTTTTATAGATGACAGGAGATTAAAACATCATTTTTTGTTGTGTAACTGTATTTGTTCGGTGTTATATTTTTGAAAGACGAGTCGCGATCCGCACACGCGAAGATGTCATGACGCGTGTCGTAACTCGAAGAAATGCATTCAACAAAAGACAAGAAAAAGTATTAATGGACTGATTTTATGAGAACAAAGGGGACATAGTGAGAATGAGAACTAAATAATTAAATAAAGCCTGGTATTGTGTAGTTATTTAAAACTATTTTAGCTAGAAACGGTGATATGTTAAAAAAATCCATGTCGATTATTAAGGGAGGGAAAAAGCGAAATTGCACAGGCTTCAAAAATCTGTCGTAGTATTTTGTTGTGAATATGAGCTAATATTGTGGCATCATTGAAACTAAACTTATGATCAGTTTCAAACATATGTTGGACGAGGGTGTTCTGAAAATTGCCCAATATATATATATATATATATATATATATATATATATATATATAGATATATAGATATATAGATATATATAAATATGGATCCAATTGATATAGAATATTTCCCATATTTATCCCGAGCGCTTTCGACTGTTTCGCCAGTCGTCATCATGGGGTATATAATTTGGTTTTTAGTTCATTTTTTTACTTATTTTATCTATGTTTTTATTAAATTTGGAGTGTCTATTATTTTTTAAGAAAGGGGTATAAGTTAAGTGTGTTAGTTATTAAAGATATTTAATATGTTGTATCCGACTTTAAATGCTATTTTGTTGATGTTAGGTTTTTTTAATTTTTTATAAATATGGCTTCAAGGATCTGTAGGCGTTTCTTATTATCATTTTTGTAGATAATTTTAGTATTTTCGGTTAAAATTTTCCTAATATCAGGGGAGGTGGATCTTTCTGGGTGTTTTTTTTAATTAAGTGTTGTTTGATGAACGAAAGTTGATTCGGTTCTCAAACCCGGTCAGGAGTACCTGTTAATGTATAGCCACACTGATGAGAAGTGATACTTCGAAACACGTGTCTGTGAATTACTTATTTATTATATATATGCTCCCAGTTTGGTCGAGCACTTTAAATCGGGATTTAATTGCGGATTCACCGTATCTGGCGTGTAGCTAAACCTCGCTTTGTTTACAAATGTTTGAGACCTCTAGTGAATTCATTTCCGCTTAGAAATGTAGCGATTAAATATTCTCCTATATTTGACAGCTGCCACTGGCCGTACGGGTAAGAGGATTGGCGAACGAAAGTTCATTCGGGTCTCAAACCCGGCCAGGGGTAGCTGTTAATGTATAAATACACTGATGAGAAGTGATACTTCGAAACACGTGTCTGTGGATTACTTATTATATATATATATATATATATATATGTGAAAATAAAATGGAAATTAATCCGACAGTATGAATAAGATATAACGAAAAAACAAACGATGTTTACAACTGAAATAGGCTCATCAGAAGAGAAAGTGTGCAAACCGTTTCGGGGCCTAATTCTCTTGACGGTTTAAAAAGCAACACTCGGCCCAGACAGCACAACTTTTTTTTTTTTTTTTTGATTAATTCCAACGTTTGACTAGCAGCGTTCTGTTTTACTAACGGTCTTTTCCCCGTCTTATATTTTGTTGATGACCGACCCACGTGCGGTTGATACATTATAATGCAATAGGGTCCTCATATTAGTTGAGGATGGGCCGAGTGTTGCCTTTTTTAAACCGTCAAGAGAATTAGGCCCCGAAACGGTTTGCACACTTTCTCTTCTGATGAGCCTATTTCAGTTGTAAACATCGTTTTGTTTTTTCATTATATTTATTCATATATATATATATATATATATATATATATTATATATTATATATATATCCTAGGCTATCATTTTAGAATACCAGACTTAGAGAATGCTCAGCTTTTTAATTTATTTATTTAGCAATAAAACATAAACTAATGTCAGATGACAGAATTCATTTTTATTTGATAACTCTTTGTTCTGATTTTATGCGGAATAATTATCAGAATGAAAATAGGAACATGACGAATTTGTGTATGTAAAACCTAATTCAAGTCTAGACCACCTTTGAACTCATTGGTTTTATATTACAAAATCGTTCCCTGGAGATACTTCAACTTAAAATAATAAAAGATATCGGTGAACCACTTCTAAGTATTTTACTTCCACAACGTATACCAGTAAGAGTAGTTTATACGATTTATGCTCTATATGCTCTGATAGAAAAAAGCTTTAACTTTCAATGCAGAAAAAAAGGCAGTGCTTACTCTCCACAGTAGTGTACTTCGTATTCACTTTTCTATATAAGTCATAAGTAAAATGTTTGCACTATAGTTGAGCGTATGTATCGATCTAAATAATTGTAGATCAATAAAAACGGACACAAGAGTAAACAACTTTTTTATCGACCCAGTCAATCTCTTGAAAAGTCTGCAATAAAGAAAAATCTACAAAAAGAAAAATGAATAAAAGACAAGCCGGAATAAATTAATAAATAAACAGCATGTTTTATTTATTTTATAAATATTGAAATAAAACAAGGAATTTTTTTTTGAATTCGATATATCAGGTGTTTTAAATTTATTCGGCTTTCATTTAAAACTTTAGAAAACTGAATCCTATTTGCCTATCAACTTATGTATTCTTTTATATAGATTTAAAAAGAATATTTGAATGGTATTAATTTCATTTATTTATTTATTTATATATTTATTTATTTATTCATCAATCAGATGAGGAAATACAATATTCTAAATTTTCGTGGGAAGCAACTATAAACTTTATAAATAAGCCAGGACTTACCTTCAAGACTGGTCTATTTGTTAAATAAAAGTTTGGCCGAATCTTTTATTTGGCATGTAGTGAAGATACTTAAATATTTATATTTACCAACCCCTCCGCACGAGCAGGATGTAACTCATGGTCAATTTTTTAAGCGGAGTTCAACAGGTTTTAATTCAGAGTTTTCCTTCTCCTAGACCGGTTACCTAACCAAGGTTAAAGAGCCCAATCTGCCCTACTATTTACCCATAGCTGGATGGAGAGTAGAATTCATACCTTTCCCAAGGGTATTAGCGCTAAGTGAAATGCAATTACCACGTCCAGGATTTGAACTCGGGGCGACGAGTCCATTTCCTATGACTTTAACCATTACACCACGCGCAAGATACTTAAATATAAGTTGACCGTTGTACTCAAAGTAGGATTGTTGTAGCTAGCTGAGGCCAACGCAGTGTAATTGAAGTGTTATAAATCTGATGTCAGTTGAGAGCTATATTTTTATTGACGGATTTAAAGTCATGTGATAAGGCCTGTATATTTATTAGATAATAGATTGGCCGAATATTTTATTTGGCACGTTTTGTAGTTGTACTCAAAATGGGATTGCTGTAGCTAGGCTCCTAATAAGCCATTTTGATTGACGTGTTATAACCCTAAGATCAGTTAAGAAGTGGGGTTTTATTAGAGAAATTAAAGTCATGTGATTACAAATTCTAGATTACATTTTAACTTTCAATTATAGCTGTAACATAATGGTGGTTGGGTGGATCCATGAGTTTAACCTGATAATTAAATTAGCTTGGAATTTTTTTTTTTAGCAAAATATGTGTGAGATGAGAATAGAAAAGTTTAAGGATGAATCAGCATAGCCACATGACATTGTTTGATTGGACGAACGATGAGACGTGGTGATGTGTCAGAGAGGAGGAGTTAGAGGTCAGAGTGCGAATTGAGTTTGGAATCATGCGGTTGGAATCAGCAGTTTTAGCTTGGGGAAAATAAATCTCATGAGAAAAAGAAGTGGCCTTGTGTTATTACAAAAAAACTCGAAATCGCACAGGGCAAGATGCCCCATAAGCACACAAAATTGGTTTCTAGACTCGAAACATCATAGAATTGCTAGTCAACTTAAAAGCAGCCCGGGAATTAGGATTCTAGCCTCTCCAAATGTAGTACCGGTCCAGCAATAAGTATATAAATAATTTCTGTATCACCACATCTTCCGTCCACTTGATGTAAGAGCTCAAACGCAAAAAAATTAAGATATTATCTCTCCATTTCCAAGGCAGAGCGTCGTGCAACAGTGTAGAGGAACTGAAAGCACCAAATTAGAAGGAATTGTATTTCCATCAGTGGTCTAATGGCTAACTCCCGGTGTTTTGTGACCGGTTATTGAAAAGTAACGTCTGGCACTGAATAAAGAAAGTGTGCACAAAAGAAAGATGGTTGGTTGGTTGGTTGGGTTTTACGGCATGTCAACCCCTTGGGTCATTTTATGTCGAATACTTCTATTGGTAAAAAAAATGTTTAATGCTGACAAAGTTTTGAAATAATTTCATTTTTAATGGATAATACAATTTTGTTTATAAACTCATGTTTTCTATTTCCCCTTAGATGGGACCCTAACAGGTACTACCACTCCGGGTCAGAGTGGACCAGGAATCAATGGTGATGAAGGGGTGCTCCACATTCCCCAAACCTCCAAAACTGGAACCTCACCGTCAGATAGATTTTAACGTCATTCTCAGGACATGTAGACCCTCAGTCACCGCCTTCTAGCACCCATATGATAAAAAGGGGCTGGGTCTTGCCATAAGGGCAATAGGGTTGGGAAAATCATATAGGTGCTAGGGCTTGACCAGCCTCTCCGACCGCCCGTCTAGCCCAAGATAGGGCCAAAGTGGAGTATTGCAAGTCAGGGACTGCTCATCCACATGGGTTCTATCCTTAAGCATCACAGGTCACCACCCACGGCCAACAGGTGGCCCCATTGGGGGAGTCTTACCCTTCTGCAGAGGTGCAGTCGGTGCATTCTAACGACCCAGTCGACAGGGCGGCAAAAGAAAGAGAAATCGTTGTTATTTGTTGTAGGGAAGAAGAAAGAACAGACAAAAATATGGAATAGTGTGAATCGAACCCGAGAAGAAGAATGGAGCGGTGACGAGAACAGATAGCTCTCCAACAGATTAGTGGATATCGCTTCCTCGCGCTCACCTTTCTCTCTATCTTTCCTTTCTCTCTCACCCCCCTCTCTCTCTCTCTCTCTCTCTCTCTATTTATCTATCTATCTATCTATCTATCTCTATCTCTCTTTTCTTTCGTACTTAATTAATTATAATAACGATTGTGTAATTACTTTTACTAGCAGGACCTGTGGATATACCAAATTATGATAATTTAATTATCACAACGTGTGATATGCTTACTTATGAGCTGTTGCCAAACAGTTTATTAAATAAAAAGTATAATATTCTTGATTTAATTCTCTCTCACTATTTATTTTTTCTTTCCTTCTTCTCATATTTTCTATTATTATTTTAATTTTTTATGTTGTTTTTTTGAGGATATAAGGTGTGTGCCAGATGGCTACTTGTACTTATAGAATCGCCGATAAACATGTGACCAACCTATTGGCCAATCACTGGCAGTGCTCTGCTGCTGATATTATTATTTATACTGGCCTTTTCTGGACATACCTAAACATTACTACTTGGATCTTCTGGGACGACGGACCATAGAATTCTATATCACAGGACTTATTCACTTACCGAAGGATTCTATATCAGAAGACTTATTCACTTACCAAAGGATTCTATAACTCGGGACATACTTACTTATTTACTTTAAGTTCTTTACAACTGGCCAAGGATGGCGGTCAGATACTTAACAATGTTCACTTGAAACAGATTAGCGATATCGCTTCCTGGCCCTCACCTTTCTCTCTATCTTTCCCCTACTCTTTCTCTCTCTCTCTCTCTCTCTCTCGCTCTCTCTTCTTTCGTGCTTTCTTTTAATATTTTCAGTGTATCATGTCCTTTTTCTCCCCTTTATTTCTTTCTTTCTTTCTTTCTAATAAAGACAGAATGGTCGATTATTTAGCTAAGGTGACAACACTCATACGGTGGATAAGCAACACATGATCAATATTTTCATTTTTGCATTTTATCTCTCATTTTTAACCAGATCGAAAAAGCAAGATGATAACGGTCATGCATTTAAGGATCATGCGTAATAATATATAGATTATTCATATGAGTCCATGTCCATTGCCCTCATCATCATCATTATCATCATGTCGTGCTAGCAGCATGGATATCTATGAAAATCTCTCGACACCCGTCCCTATCATTGATTGCCACTAGCAGGTCCTCTGCGCAGAAGTATAGTTCTTTGCTGGACGGCCCTCTCTGGCGTTCCCATGTGCTGGCTTCCACTGGAGAATCTCGCTCATACGTTTGTCTTTACTTCTCCAGCAATATCCGGCATGTCTTGTTAGTCTCACTCTGATGCTTTCTGTTATAGGGGGCAAGTGGCCGCACAGCTGCCATCTTGAGGGGTGTTGTAAAGTTTTTAAATGCCATCCTTGGCCAGTTGAAAAGGGCTTAAAGAAAATCCTTTGGTAATCCTTTGGTAATCGTATGAGTCCTATCCTACGTATTTGAAAAGGTGCAGTGATTGAATGTCCGTCGTCCATGAATGTTACAGTAATTATGACTCGTAGGGTCGGTTAAGTATTGTATCAGCCTTAGAGTGATTGACCAAGAAATTAGATCACATGATCTCTCCTAGTCTTATAGACTAGATATGGGCGAGGATCTTGCACACACCTTATATACTCAAAAAAGGTGTTGTTTCCACAATTTTTTAAAAGATCGCACGTAGTATTCCTACGCAGCTCCCATCTAGCTTGTTCTCCAGTCGTTTTGTTAGAGTCCTGGTGTTGCATATTGTAGAAACGAAAATAGGAATTTCTGTTTAAATCAAACAAAGAAAAGACGAAAAAATGACAAAGGACTTTTTCCCGGTAAAAGCGAAAAGTAGTTAAAAAACGGAAGAGAGGGTTTCCGGTTAAGGGAGCAGGGAGAGGATAAAGAAATATATAACAAAGGTCCGTTATCAGATCAAAAGATAAAGATGCGTAGGCGTGTTGTCAATACAAAAGCCAGAGAAGCAGTCAGTCGTGAGACAAGCAGTCAGTTGTGAGACAGCGAACAGAGCACAAGGAGCGACCGTCCACACGGTCGATCGCTGCCAGCGGGAAGTGAGGATCGTCCACCCCTTTACCTCAACATGACCAGACCATCCCAGCAGTAATGGTAGTCATTGTCAACGCTCGCCGCCTACCACGTACAGCCGAAAAGAGAAATAAAGTCAACTCCTTCTATACAGCATGTGTTGTGATTTCATTAAGTGACCACTACATATATCGTCTAGGGTTAGTGACGATACCTGCTACGATACGTACGCCGATTCAGCAGCGTGAATTTGAAGCCGCTATATAACATATAGAATCTGATGCCAGTATGCAACACTGGTAGTGCAGTCATAGAGTAGCACTGATACAGCTACGGCTTGGAAGAATTGTCGCTTTAACTTGTCAGTAAGATCGGATTTCCATAAGACTGATAATCTGTTTTCAACTGATCATGTCTTAAGAAAGGCAAATCAAATGTATCTCCCTTTATATACATACATATTTACCAACCCCTCCGAGTAGGATGTGAGGCAAATTCATTTTAGGCGAATGTTTGAATTCAGAGTTTTTCTTCCTCTAGACTGGTTTCCTAACCAAGGTTAAAGAGCCCAGTCTGTACTGCTATTTACCTATACCTGGAGGGAGAACAGGTGGATGCATACCTTTCCCAAGGGTATTAGCGCTATGTGAAATGAAGCCAGCCTTGTCTAGGATTTGAAATCGGATTGACGAGCCCATTTCCTACGATCTAGCCATTACACGACGTGTCTCCCTCGAAATAAGTTCCCTTAAAATACGTTGTTCCCATTCCTGGAACCTGCACATTCAGTTGATTAGTCGCAACATGTATTTTTAACATCGTCTTAATATCGATCACAGAGTTGAGTTTTCATGTTATGGAACTAGAATTAGTCGCAAGAACACAAATATGGGAAGAAGAAAAAGAAAAAGATCGGGTACACCAACAATGATTACTTTAAACAAAAACTCATCCACATAGTGTATGTGAGTCTAGAAGGTAATGAGGCCATGTTTTCATTAAAAATTAATGAGTTTTGTTTTCCAGGGTCACAGTCCTAATTGAACATTGGGCGTACACCAATCATTTTCACCGCCGAAGTTCGATCATATCTGATGAGTCCCCAATGTTCTGACATGTTTTTCTGTTCGTAATATGACCGGTCGACTTGAAATTGTGTTTTCCTCTACAGTTCTCAACCATCCAAATATGACTTATACACACACGCCCACTATATATATATATATATATATATATATATATATATATATATATATATATATATATGTGTGTGTGTGTGTGTGTGTGTGTGTGTGTGTTGTAAGTTGAAAATCGAAGCGAATCCGACGGTATGTTAAAATGAAAAATAAAAGAAAGAAAATGTTGAATGGATAAAATAGGATTTATTTTATTTTATTTTACTGACACGTGTTTCGGTCACGACTTTATGCATACATGTATTCTATCTATTATCATTTTAAATACAAAATAAAATAAAATAACAATAATAGAATAAATTACAGAAATGTTTAGTATACAAAGAAATAGCGGCATTCGCCAGAGTAAATCCTTCTTGTTTTAAATGAAATCGGTTGAAATACGGAGAATTTCCGAGATGTTCGAAAAAATAACTTTTTTGAAATCGCTTGTAAAAATAACAATCATGGAGAATGTGATGTAAATAACAAAAGGAATTGTGACATGAGTAGTGATATAGTTTCGGTTACAGACAGACAAGCACATGTAGCAAGATGGGGAATATCCTGAGTTTTGCGAGAACTACTATTAGAAAAGAGAGGAAGAAGAAATAAGAGATAGTAAAGGTTTTTAAAAAATAGTGATGAGCACAAAACGGTTGTCGTGAGTTGGACTGGGGCGTGACCCCCCGAATCGAGAATTGAAAGCTAACCGGAAGTTTCGGGTGTTGACCGGAACCGGAAGTCATGTGGTGACGTGGAACGACGAAGAAATATACCGGCCTCTTTTTTTTCCGACGCGTAGGGTACGGACCGGACCTCTGGTCCCTGTTGTGGGATCACAGTAATTTAACAGTGTCCCCTCTCTCTCTCTTTCTCTCTGCCTTTCCCCCTCTTCTGAAAAGAGCCCACGATACGAGCCTGGAAATAAAAGCTAAGCAGCTTGTGAAGATATATTTCTCGCGTTGTATTTTTTCATCGACAAGATCACCGCCACGTGCCGAACACCTTTTTAGTGTCGTGAATTTGGAGGCACGTTGACAAGACCCGCTATACAATTATTTCGCTATTAGAATGTTACGTATATCCGTTTTGGTACAGTGAATATATCGCTACCGCCACGTTACGTATATCGATTTTGGGTACTGTGACCATATACCGCTACGTTACACACACACAATCTCCATTATAATAAGAGATATAATAGTATGGTTTGGTTTGTTTTGTTTTACGGCATATCAACCGCAGTGGGTCATTTAATGCCGATAAAGTTTTGAAATAAATCAATTCTTAATGGATAATACAATTTTTTTATAAATACATTTTTCTATTTAACCCATAGATGGGACCCTAACAGGTACTACCACTCGGGGTCAGAGTGGACGAGGGAGCAATGGTGATGATCCACATTCCCAAAACCTCCAAAACTGGAACCTCGCCATCAGATAGAGTTTAACGTCATTCTCAGGACATGTAGACCCGCAGCCACCGCCATCTAGCACCCATATGATAAAAAGGAGTTGGGGATTGCCATAAGGGCAAGCTAGGGATTGATCGGAGGAGGCCTCTCCGACCGCCCGTCTAGCCCAAGATAGCGCCAAAATGGAGTATTGCATGTCATGAACTGCTCATCCACCTGGGCTCTATCCTTAAGCATCACGGGTCGCCACCCACGGCCAGCAGGTGACCCCACTGGGGGAGTCTTACCCATCTGCAGAGGTGCAGTCGGTGCATTCTAACGCCCCACCGACAGGGCGGAAATATAATAGTAACTGGTTAGATACTTTCTGGACAGACTTCGTATGGGCCTTTTCAGACCACAACAGTAGACACAAAACGCGTGAACTCTTGACATTTTCCTCTATGATTTCAAGTGTTTTGTTTTTCCATTTCTAGCCTCCGCTGTGTATACGGATAATGCCGAACATTTAATTGAATATACGGTATGTAAATATGTATCTTACACCTGAGAGGACACGCGCGTACATGAATGCCTATTTATGCTCATTGAATTAGATATCACTTCAAAACACATTTACCTTAAAAGCTATGGTTTATAAGTATATGGTTCGCATTTTAAATGGTGATCAAATAAATCGATGCCTTTAAGTGCAAGATAAGTTTATTCTTTAAAAAAAAATGGCTTATAAAGCTTGGAAAAAAACCTGGAAAATCCGGAAATCAGAGAAAGAATTGAGACCATCCAGAACACTGCACTGCTGTAATCTGCCAGAATACTCAGAAGAATCCTTGAGATCTGAGGAGACGTGTTGTCATCAGCTAATGCTGGTGTGAAAAATGCTACTACTACTACTACTACTAATAATAATAATAATACTAATAATAATAATAACTACTAATAAATCACCATTATAATAAGCGATATAATAATAATAAATACTAAAATAATAAGCGATATAATAATAAATACTACTACTACTACGATTAATGATAGTAATAATAATAATAAATAATTACTATTAATGCTGCTGTTGCTACTACAACTACTAATACTACTGCTACTACTACTACTACTACTACTACTACTAATAATAATAATAATAATAATAATAATAATAATAAATCTCCATTATAATAAGCGATATAATAATAATAAATATTAAAATAATAAGCGATAATATAATAATAAATACTACTACTACTTCTAATACTACTACTACTACTACTACTACTAATAATAATAATAATAATAATAATAATGCTGATGTTAAAACTCAAAAGGAGTAAATAATAATAATATTATCTTTTCAGCTAGTATATTTGATCTGAGACCTGTCAGAGGTTCCTTATAAACACCCATCTTAATTCCACATAATATTTAAACTCTTTTCACGGATTATCTAACATTGCCTTAAATGAGTTTAGAGATGGGGCATTCACTATTGATGAAGGTAGTTTATTCCGTGTATTCACTACTCTATTACTAAAATAATTTTGTCTTGCATTTGTTTTAAAATATTTTTTAAGAATTTTAATTTATGACCCCTGGTATTGATATTTTGAGCAATGTTTAGAAGGTCAAAGTTCGCTGAATAAAAATGTCTGTTTCAATGGTTATTTGGTTAGATTTTACGGCATGTCAACCCTTATTGGTTTATTTTATGAAGACGTTTTATTCATTTTTGTTGGGTATTCTTTTTAAACTAATTATTGATCTATGCAACCCATAGATGAGACCCTAATGTTACATAATCTATGCATAGATTATTGTCAACCCGCTGTATTTCTGAAGGGAGGGCCCCTTTTTATATCACGGGCGGGACTTTCCATGGAATATTACAGAAAGCCCGCGAAATACATGAAGTCACGTGGGACCAGGTTGGCTCTCAGTTTCAGCTTGGACGTCAGGCAGAGAAGATGTACTGCCTTAGCTGCACTCACTGCATACACGTGCTATGTTAGTTAGATAAAAAATGTTTAGTTTAGTTAATAAAGGTTTAAATAAATAACATGGTTTTGTGGTTGATGAATGTCTTGGTAACAGGACTGATCTAGAAGAAGAAATGAATTAAGTGCCACTGACCACCAAGACAGTCCAGACGCTAGAAGATGAACGTAAGATACCAAAGATGAGCAGAAGAACAATAGAAGTAAAGAAAGGGTAAAAAACACTAACACTCTGGGTCAGAGTGGACCTGGGAGTAATGGTGATGATTGGGTATGTCACACTTCCCAGAGCTCCGAAACTAAAACTTAACAATTAGATCCAGTTCAACATCATACCTATGACACTAAGACCTTCAAACACCGCCTGCTAGCACATATATAACCAAAGGGTTTCGGATTGGCAACATGGGCAGTAGGGTTGGGACAATCATAGAGGTGCTAATGCTTGACGTGGCCAGCCGACTGGATGCCCCTGTCTAGCCTAAGTAAGGGCCAAATGTAGAGTTTTGTAAGTCACGGGCTGCTCAGACATCAGAAATCCGTCCTTAAGCATCATGCGTCGCCACCTCCGACCAACAGGTGACCCAGTTATGGAGTATTTTACCGCTTTGCGGTTGGAGAGGTTCCCTCTTATAATCGGCTTATCATGTCAAGCCCTAGCACCTATATGATTACCTCAACACTATTGACCTGATACAAGCCCCAACCCTTTTATTCATATATGTGCCAGAAGGCGGTGGCTGAGGTTCTTAATGTCCTGGGCATGATACCAATCTCTATCTGATGGTGTAGTTCCAATTCAGGAGCTCTGGAGAGTGCGGAGTAGGGCTTAATCACCATTATTCCCAGGTCCACTCTTACTTGGAGTGGTAGTACCTGTGAGGGTCATAACTATGGGTTGAATAGAAACACATGTGGTTAAAATGTGTTTTTATAAATTGAGTTTAAAAAATTGAGTACTCATCAAGAATTAATAAAACAAATCATCTTCGGTATAAAATAACCCAAGAAGGGTTGACATGCTGTAAAATCCAACCAAGCAACAAATCAACCACCGTTGAGCGCAGGCCGATATCGAACACGAAACCCTGTGGTGTCGGGACGAACGTTTAATACACTTGCTATACCAGCCACTCTTGGGCACCTCCCGTGGTGTAATAGTTAGCAAGCTACATTTGCAGACCATTGTTCGTGAGGTCGATTCTCATTAGGCACTACCATACATCTGGCTTTGTTCCACATGTAAGCTACAGTTAGTGAATAATTATATCTGGGCACCTCATGTGACTGTAATGGTTGACAAGCTACATTCGCAGACCATTGTTCGTGAGTTTATTTTTACTGGGCGCCCTATATTTCTGGCCTTGTACCACATGTATGCTAAGCTTAGTAAATAACTATTTGAGCACCTCATGTGGCGTAATGGTTAGCAAGCTACATTCGCAGACTATTGTTCGTGAGTTGATTTTTACTGGGCGCCCTATATTTCTGGCCTTGTACCACATGTATGCCAAGGTTAGGAAATAACTATATCTGGGCACCTTTTGTGGTGTAATGAGTAGCAAGTTAAATTCGAAGACTATTTTTCGTGAGTTGATTTTCACTCGGCGCCCTATATTTCTGGCCTTGTATCACATGTAAGCTAAGCTTAGTGAATCACTATATTTGGGCACATTATGTGGAGTAATGGTTAGCAAGCTAAATTCGCTGACTATTGTTAGTGAGTTGTTTTTCACTCGGAGCCCCAAACTCCTGGCCTTGTGCCGTATCTAAGCTAAGCTTAGTAAATAGCTATACTAGCCCCTCCATTAGTTGATCGGTCAACAGAAGTACAATATATCGCATTCCTGTACGTTAGTTTCGGCAAGCGGGAGACAGTTAAAGCGTCCACTCTAATACTGTCTATACATTGGGGAGAGACACTTTGGTTTATATAAAATAATTTGATAAAGTCGCGAGTTTCATTCTCACTGGATGCCCCACTAACACGATCTTGTGCAAGACTAAGCTAACCTCATAAAATAATCATTAAATGTATCCGCATGACTGCGTCCGTAGCGACTACTACGCTTGCCTGTTGCATTTGTAATTCTAATACTATGCATCTATCTTTATAATTACTTTTTTCTCCGCTAGAAGGCGGGTCGGGTGGGGGTGGGGGCTTGAATTTCCGAAGAACAGGGCAGCTGTTTAATTTATGAGCAGTGCACAATTATTTGATGCTCACAGCTGCTAGAGTTGGATTTTTCTTTTAGTTCTTCCAAAGTCTGCTTTACTCAAGACCCCGGAAAATACAACGATGCGTTAAATATTCCAAGAGAAGGGAAATAAAACTATATATATATATATATATATATATATATATATATATATAATATATATATATATATATATATAGAGAGAGAGAGAGAGAGAGATACATATATATATATGTGTGTATGTGTGTGTGTGTGTGTGTGTGTGTGCGTGTGTGTATGTGTGTGTGTGTCTGTGTGTGTATTTGGGCAGCATTCTTCCATTTATACATGTGGAATTAAACAAAAGGCACGTCTCCTGTTTAACAATTTCATTATGGATCTTTTCAAGCTTTCTGGCTAACTGTTTTACATTTGGATGGAATCCGTAGATTAGACCACCAAAGTTCATATCACAAGTACTTTCGTCACTTCGAAGTGCCATCATCAGGGGTGATGTGTTGGTGTAAACAGGAACATAAACACACCACCCCTGATGATGACACTCCGAAGTGCCGAAAGTACGTGGGATATGAACTTTTGTGGAAAAATCTACGGATTCCATCCAAATGTAAAAAAAGATGGCCAGAAAGCTGGAAAAGATCGTTAATAAAATTATTAAACAGGAGACGTGCCTTTTGTTTAATTCTACACACACACACATACACACACATGTATATATATATATATATATATATATATATATATATATATATATGCAATAGCTCTGAAGTAAACATATCCAATGTTGTAAAACATGTATTATCATACTGTGTTATATGTACAGGCCCTGCAAATGTAAACATATCCAATGTTGTAAAAAATAAATTATCCTATTGTGGTATATCCACAGGTTCTACAAATGTAAACATATCCAATGTTGTAAAAAATAAATTATCATACTGTAGTATATCCACAGGTCCTACAAATGTAAACATATCCAATGTTGTAAAAATAAATTATCCTACTGTGGTATATCCACAGGCCCTACAAGTGTACTTTAAATCTAGGACTAGATAATTCTGTCTCGTTGGTATTTAGGTCTTTCTCAAGTGAATATTCCGTTGCTTCACCATCCGTGCAGAAATGCCCATAGATTTATCCTTCAAGATTATAGTATTATACGTATTATGATTATAGAAAGAGTATTGTAATGCTTTTGGGAATGTCTGTATGAAAGCAGCTTAGTCTGAAGTAGTTAATTCTTAAAACAACTGACATCATCCTTCATCCTCGACTTAAATACTCTGTTCTTTCACATACATTTTGCGGGTCAAGCAAATACAATTGTGATGTGTGTGCAAGTGTCCAATCACAAACACATGCACACACATACACGCCCAGGCAAACAGACAGACACACACAGACGCACGCACGCACACACACACACACACACACACACACACACACACATATTATATATATATATATATATATATATATATATATATATATATGAGAAGTAAATACACAAACGATGTGTTTTGATATGGCTTTTTTTAGCCGACGATTTTTGGGAGAATATGTGCTTAATTGAAGTTGTAACTAATTTTGAAAGTTAATTAATTAATGATTAATTAATTAGGTGGGAATACCTATTCAAATGTAAGGCTAAACAGGATTTTTCTCGATTTGTTTAGCCTTAAATTTGAATAGGTATCCCCGCCTAATTGATTAATCCTTAATTAATTAAATTTCAAAATTAGGTACGACTTCAATTAAGCACATATTCTCCCAGGCAATATGTTTCAAAAATCTATTTTTACATCGCCCGGAGGCCGTTTTTTATTTTGTACTAGTAAGTATAATACGCAGGACACATCTTTTTTAGGGGTACCCCTCTGCAATAGATAGTAACAACGTATTTTATACCCCGCCGACAGTGCTAAAGAAGACCAACAGTTTTACGATGAACTAGAATGAAATTTGTTTGTTTTAGCTCACTTCATGATTTTTCAACTGTCTCATCTATTATGCAAATATCAGGAAAAATACTTTTCGGGTGTTCAAGAATTGATAAGCAAAAAAAAAAAAAAAAAAGAAGCGACTTACAATTAACTATTCACGTGAGATATATATGCGGTAAGTGCTGATTGCTTTTGTACTCTAGTTTATTTCAACTGATTCATGACAAATGCGAAATATGACCACGTGAAGTTCTCGCAGTTGTCACATCCTGTGATAGGTATTATCAATGTCAAGGGACATTTTTCAAAATGGCCTTAATTATTTTATTTAAATATTAAAATTAGACATTCGTCTACTTTGGTTAAAAGTTATACATATATATATATATATATATATATATATATATATATATATATATATATATAATAAAGTTAGAATGAATAAAGAAAAGAAGAACAGAATGGATAATAAAAGATGAATTTAATCAATATCACTTACACATGTGTTTCGGTCAGTTCAAAATGTGTAAGTGATATTGATTAAATTCATCTTTTATTATCCATTCGGTTCTTTCTTTTCTTTATTTATTCTTCCTCATATTGTCGGATTCATTTCCAATTCCATTTTTACATATATATATATATATATATATATATATATATATATATATGAAGAAAATATTTTCAAAAAATATAACAAACACAGGATGTTATGATCAGAGGAACAATTTATGTGTCTATACTTAGGTATTTCGGTATTAAACCATCACTAGGACACTGTTACAGAATTTTTTGTGAGGGAGAAAAATGAAAAATGTTAAGAGTATAGTGAATGTGTGAATGTAATATCATTAACCGTTAATTTTTATATGTGCGTTTGTTTACGAAAGCTGATGACGTGATCATTACATGTGAAAAAATGGAAAATGATGATCTTAGGATGACGCATGCATGAACGTGAATAGGCCGAGACGAACGTTTAATATATATATAGAACAAAACACACACACACACACACACACACACACACACACACATATATATATATATATATATATATATATTTCTTTGGTACTACTAAGCAGTTGTGACGCCATGACTAGAATACACTGTACCTCTGCAGAGGGATAAAATCACCTCACTGAGGCCACCTGTTAGCTATGTGTATCAAATTGTGATGCTTATGTTGCATAGCCCTTCTT
>CM042158.1:61675624-61680624 GCA_023376005.1 Doryteuthis pealeii | reverse complement strand
TCTATTCTTTCTTTTCTTTATTCATTCATCCTCATATTGTATATATACATATGTATATATACGTATATGAGAGAGACAGAGAGAGAGAGAGAGAGAGAGAGAGAGAGAGAGAGAGAGAGAGAAAGGAAACTAAAAAAGTGTAATATATATGTGTGTGTGCGTGTATATAAGAATTTCATAATTTGCTTGAAGCATTGCATGAAGTATGTCATTATATTTTATTTATTTATTTTATTTTTTAAATTTCATTTCATTTCATTTTTTTAAAGGCTTTTGCTATGCAAATGTAATTGTCCAAGGTCTCATTAATTTCGAAGTTTCTTCATCTCATTCAATATGAACGCGGTGTTGTTTGTTCATATTTCTGGACGTTATAAACATGGCGTCACGTGGGATTTTTGTGCGCCACCTGGAAGAGATGTGACTTCAGTTGTTCAAATCAATTTAATTCTATTTTTGCACCATGTTACCTTTAGGCACCCCTTTTTGATCTCGATTAAGAAAGGACATGTTTTTCATTTACACCGTCCACGTCCGGTTGTTTGTTAACAGACGATTTTTAATTTTTTTTTAAATTATAAAACTAACCCCTAACACTAACCCCTAACCCTGACCCCTAATAAACAACCGGACGGTGTAAATGAAAAACACGTCCTTTCTTAATCGAGAACAAAAAGGGGTGCCTAGTTTTTTACTGAATATTTTTTTTACTAATAATTCATTTGATGTTAATTTCTAATTTACTCTTAAATTGAGTTAAAATTCAGGTAAAATTATTTTTAATATGTATTTAAGGAATGTGCATGTTATTTGGTGTTTCGTTCTAGCCGACTGTTAATCTGATGATTTACCCCAGCTATTAAAAAAAGCATCCTTAATTCGTAGATTGTCAACATTACGTACTATTGCTTCTACTTTAATGGAAAAAGTAGTCGAATTATTTTTGCAGTTAATTTAAAGTTTATCGAATGAGTATGCATGTGTGTTGAGGTCTTCTTTTATTCTGATTATAAAAATCATGGCATTTTGAGCAATATATATATATATATAGTATGAACAAAAAGTAATAAGACAATCAGGAATATTTCTTGTATGTTGTTTATTCTCAACTAGTTTCGACCTTAGGTCATGGTCAGGAGAAAATTTCTTATTTGAAGTAATTGTTTATAGATTTTTTGAAAAGGAGCATTATAGAAGAACTATAAAAATTAAAGTGTTTTTGAGGGTTTGATATGCTATTAAAATCCGGGTAGACGAGTGTGTCGACGGAATATAGGACGCACTTTTTTTCTAAAATTTAGGTTCATAAAATTGCCCTGCGTGTTATACATCGAAGGAGATGTTTGAGACCTCCACGTAGGCCTAGTCTAATCTTCTATGTGATGCTCACTAACCAAGCTTACGCTCTGTACCTTTACCTCCATGGATCCTTATTTTATTGCTGGTATTGTTATAATCAAGGTTAACATGAGCGTATTTCAACATTATATGCTTAAATACACTAAAAACTTTTTTCCTGAATCTGAATTGCTGAAATAGGGGTTCGTTTTATATGCCCGTGCGTCTAATATGCCGTCAAATACGGTATATATATATATATATATATATATATATATATATATATATATATATATATATTCAGTGTTGCTATATTAATGAATAAAATATATAATGCATCAGCTATTTTATTTAAAAAGTCAAGGCAGGTTACTCTAATTGCCTTATTTGCTAGGAATTTAGCCAACTAAAGGTGAAAATGACTGACTATTCTAAAAGGCATTTCCCCTTCTCCAAGCTATTGGTAAATAGTTGGATATAATGGGTTCATTAGACTTAGATAACCAATCTAGGAAAAGTAAAACTTTGAATTTCTACCAGATTTACTCTGCTTAAAAATTACCCATCTTAAATTGTCGATAGAAAACTGAGTTAAATCGAACTTAACGGACCTAAATTCCACCATCGTATGTCACACCACCGAAAGAAAAAAAAAGTCAGGGAATTATCACAATTTAATGAAATTTTCAGTGTTGCTATATTAATGAATAAAAGATATAATGCATCAGCTATTTTATTTAAAGACGTTTAATTTCCTTCCAGGTCAGTTTGATGCGTAACACAGATTCTCAAAGATACGTGCTTCCAAGTTAACTATAACTGGTATACACCAATTCCACCCGGATATTAAAAAGATGTCCAGAAAATTAGAAAGGATACAACAAAAACTAGTCAGACAAGAATTGTTTGTTGAGTTCAACAAAACATGCTTAAAAAAAGGCTGCGTCTTATCAGCCGTCAAATACGGTATATATATATATATATATATATATATATATATATATATATATATATGGACAGTAAATTCACACACCCGCACCCATAAACAATCAAGCAATATCTGGAATGTTAGTCTCAGACACATATCAATAAAAAAGAGATCATATGATCCTGTTAATAAACAAACAAAAATAAAATAAAATAAAATAAAATGAAAATAAAAAACAAAACCTTGCTTAGAGGCGTCAAATCTGGAATAATAATTAAAATAAAATAAAAAGAAATGATCAGACACACAGACATAAGCACCACGCACACACACATGCGCTTACATTTACACACACAAGCACGCGCACACACACACTTACACACACAAACACACACATAAGCAAGCACCCCAACCATACACATACACACACAGAATTTGGAACACCCAAGACAGAACGAATCTAGCAGCCGCTAAGACAACTTCAGTTCCAGTATTCTTCTGATGATGGGAATTTTCGTCCCGAAATATTGAGAAATAAAATGACAGGTTAACAAAAAACATCATAGTTACCTTCTTTTTCTTTACACTCGCATCGTGACAGCCTTCGAAACCAACCAACAAACCAATATATACAACAAGCTTCAAGCAAATTACAAAACCCTTTTATATATATATATATTATATATATAATATATATATATATATATATATATATAATATATATATATACTAGCAAATATATGCACCCTCCCGGTGCAAGTATTTAAGTTTTAATATAATAAATATGATATTAAATTAGAAAGGCTAATGAAACTGAAGAATGTAGATAAAAAGATTTTGAACAGAGGGGGTATGATTGAAAAATAGAACAACTTTGAAACTAACTCTTCATCATTTTCTGTTAACTCCCGTCTTTCATTGGTAAATTTTCCTATTTAAAGTGTTTAGTTAAAAATAGGAAGTAAATAATAATATTACAGTTATTTCTTCTTGTTAAGGGATTTTCTTTTAAGATTTATTGAAGAGATTTTTGCTCATATTCAATAAGATAAAACCAAACAATTAGAAATCAATAATACTAAGCATATATTTTATTAAAAATCAATTTTTAAAGATCAATATGCAAATTAGCCTTCCCATTCATACTGTAAATCTCTATTTTTGTTGTTATATATAAATACAATTGCATGTTATTAGTATGTAGATATGGTCAACAGTGCTTCGGCCTCTGGACCATTGATATAATTAATAGCGTCGATCCCAGGGGGCCGTCCCCCCAGGCAACACCTGTCCCCTTGATTTAAAGGGGCAGGGCTGGGTTTATTGCCCAGCGCCTGAGGCGCCCCCCTGGAGGGGAAATGCCGACGGGATCGACGCAATTTTTTCACCTGCCACCCCATGAGCTTCGGCTTGTGGGTGTTCCCACATAAATAGGGCCTTGTGCCTGACCCGTACACGTGGGGTACGTGGAAAATATCATGTAGATATGGTCAACACTGTAAGTAATGTAAAACAATTTTATTAATAATTGAGGTTTAAATAAAAATAAAATCATGGAGAATATGATGTAAATAACTAAAGGAATTGTGACTTGTATAGTAATATAGTTTCGGTTACAGACAGACAAACCCACAATCTCCATTATAATAAGAATATATATATATATATATATATATATATATATATATATATATTCATGAATATTTCCATTCTTAGCTGAATACACAGCAATAGATGTAGCATGAGAGATTATAAATAAGTACAAAGACAAAGTACAAGAGACACATGCAGGTGATGATCAAATTTAAAATTATCAGCGAAAAACACAAATAATCTTAAATTCTATTATTTCTCTCAAACAGAAGAAGCTCGTATGGCTGTAAATATCTTCAAATTCCACACATGAAAGTTCGGATGAAGGGAACAAACATAAGTGGATTTTCTCCGTGATAAAGATATTTTTTTACGCATTCAAGATTTTTAAACATATAACTGACAAGCAAACAACAATTCTAATAGGAATCTAAAGAAAAAATAAACGAATAAATAATATCTTATGTTGAATTTTACATGGTTTTGAATCTTTATAAATTATATATACATGAGGTTTGTACAATGTTCTTCACCGAAAACCTTTTCCAAATTTATTCAATGCTGTTCAAATATGTTGCACAAAGTATAAATCACACCCCCAAAAACACACACACACGCACACTTTATATATATATATATATATATATATATATATATATTATATTATATATATATATATATATAAAAATACTCTCTGATGAAGGTCGGCAAAATCTGTGTACGGAACATTTTATGCATTTTTCCTATTATTATTATCATCATCATTTCAACTCTCCATCTGATTATTTTTATTAATAATAATACGTAAATCCGTATACATTTTTCATAAACAGACCGAAACACATGTGTAGTGATATCGATTAAAAGTGATATCGATAAAATTCATTTTTATCCATCTACATTTCTTTTCTTTACTCATTTTTTTCTCATATATATATATATATATATTTATATATATATATATAATATATATATATATATATATATCAGTATATTTTTGGCCGCATTTTTTTAAAACATGTTTTGTTGAACTCACCAAAACAATTCTTGTTTGACTAGTTTTGTTGTACCCTTTCTAATTTTCTGGACATCTTTTTAATATCCGGGTGGAATTGGTGTATACCAGTTATAGTTAACTTGG
>CM042158.1:61658124-61670624 GCA_023376005.1 Doryteuthis pealeii | reverse complement strand
TATAGGTTTTATTGGATGACTATTTTGATCTTTTTTTTTTTATTCTTGCAATTTGGCTGGTGATTTTGATACATTTTTAGAGTTTTGATTTGTTGTTGTTTCCGGCCGGATTATATTATAGTTAATTGAGATAGTAGACCAAACTTTATAATTGAATCAGGGCCCCTCGACGCACTTGGATTTAGATTTAGTGGATGTTTGTTTGGGTATTCAATTTTCATCGAGGAGATACCTTGTGTTTTTAGTAGTTATATTTAGTAGATATTTCAACGTCTTATGTGATGAGTGTATTATATCGGGGGACTTAGTGATCAGTAATGTAGATTCTTGATTACTGTTGTTAGATATATGGTTAGTTATTACGGCGTTCTTTGTTGGGGTATATTTTAATGCGAATCGGTTTATATATATTTATTAACTTTTTATGGGCTATTCCACTTTTATTAGACAAACTCGTTATATATGACTACGGGATGAGTACATTAGTTTTGTGTTATATATTCGTATTTTGGACTAATGAAACTAAATAAGAAATGCAGATAAGAATTTAAAACAGAGGGATTATGATTTGAAAATAGAACAACTGAAATTTTACTCTCTCCATCACTCCTCGTCTTTCATTGTTATTTTTTTTCTAATTAAGTTATTTAGTTAAAAGAAGGAAGTAAAGAATAAAATGACAGTTATATCTTTTTCTTGTTAATGATTTCTTTTAAGATCAATTGAGAGATTTTGCTTATATTCATTAAAAATAAACCAAACCAGTTAGAACCAATAATACTAAGGCATATATTTATTAAAAATTAGCATTTTTTAAAATATCAATATGCAATTAGCCTTCCCCGTTCCACTGTAAACCCGCTATTTTTTTTGTTGTATATATAAAAATAAATTGCATGTTATTAGTATGTAGATATGGGTTAACAGTATAAAAATAATGTAAAACAATTTTATTAAATAATTGAAGTTAAAATAAGGATAAATTCATGGAGAATGTGATTGTCATTACTAAGGGGGAATTTTGTGACTTGAGTAGTGATTTAGTTTCGTTACAAGACAGAAAAAAACACACAATCTCCATTTATAATAGTTAGGGATTGATTTATCAGCCATTGGCACAGGTGGACAACCAATCACTGTAGATTGGCGCCTAAATTGAATACCCTTTAGTTACTTGTAGTGTTGACCATCAGAACAGCAAGGCAATAACTTAATAAACATTTGTTTGTTTTTTTTTCCGATTTGGCTTCTTTACGGTCCTTCCTTCATCTTTTTCAATTTCATTTTTCCTTTTTTTTTTCTCTCTTCTTTTCCGTCTCTTCTTCTTCTTTTGCTCCGCTCCCTGCCCTTCCTTCGTTCCTTCTCTTATTTGTTTACCTTTCTATTTTGATCGAGCAATTTTCCTTTTCTTTTCTTTCTTTTTTCTTTATGTTGTTTTCTTGTAATCCTTTTCCTTTTCTTTCCCCCTTTAGTTTTTCTTTTCTTTTCTTTTTCCTTTTCTTTCTTAAACTGAAAAAGGGAGGTTATAGTTTCCACTTCTTTCTTTTTTTTCTTTCTTTTGTTTTTTTCTTTTTTCCTTTCCTTCTTTCTTTCGCTTTTCATATTCTTTTTTTTGATCTCCCTTACCTTTTTTCTTCCTTTTTCCCTTCCTTTTTTTCTTTTCCTTTTTTTTTTTTTTTTTTTTTTTTTTCTTTTTTTCTTTCTTTCTCTTCTTTTTCTCTTACTCCTTTTCCTTTCTTTTTTTTCTTTTTTCTTTTCTTTTCTTTTTTTTTTTTTTTTTTCTTTTCTTTTTTTTTTTTTCTTGTTTCCGCTTTCCCTTCCCTCTTCTTCCCCTCCCTCTCCTCTCTTCTTTTCTTTTCTCTCTTTTTTTCCTTTTCCTCTCTTTCTTTTCTTTTTCTTTTTCTTTCCCTCTCTTTCCTTTCCTCTTTCTTTCCTCCTTTCTTTTCCTTTCTTCTTCTTATTCCCTTTTCCCCTTTTTCTTTCCCCTCCCCTCTTTTCTCCTTCTCCCTCTTCTTCTTCTTTTTTTCCTTTCTCTCTCCCTCTCTCTCCTTTTCTCTTCTTTCTTCTCCTCTTTTCTCCTCTCCTTTTCTCTTCTCCTCCCTTCTTCTTCCCTTTTTCTTCTCTTCTTTCTCCTTCTCTCCCTTTTCTCCCTCTCCTCTCCCTTCCTCTCTCTCCCTCTTCCCTTACTTTTCCCTCTTTTTTTCTGTTTCTTATCTTTTTTCTTTCTCTTTTTATCTTTTTTTATTCATTATTCTTTCTTTCTTGTCACTACAGTTTCTATCCCAAACCAAGGTGGACGCTGCAGCAGATAATTTCTGGCTACAACGCCATTAAGTTTGCAGTTATATTTTTCGAATATAATGTTTGTATCTTCCATTTGTTTGTTTTGTATTCTTTCATTCGAATTTAAATACCTACTGGTTAATGTGGGAAAAATATATAGTATCTAGCAAAAAAAAAAGACCATATTTTACAAACGTCATTTTAAACACATTTTTTCAGTCATTTTTTTCTATTTACTCAATAGATGGGACCCCTAAAACTGTAGCGAAAATCTGCTGAAATCAGGGTGGAAACCCAGGAGTATTTTTGGATGAGGACTACTCCACCTTCCCAGAGCTCGAAAAATTGGAACTGGCCCTATTAGATTGCAAATTTAACGTCATACCCCCGGACTGTAAAACCCTTTAAAATGAAACGCTAAATCGTAATTTCCGAAAGGGTTACAACTGTTGCATAGTGGTTTCGGAATTCACACGGACGCCGCCAAATTCGTGTATGTCGTTAAAGCGGATATCGTTTCCACTAACCCCACTAGCCATATTGCCTAGTATTCAGCTACTTTTCAATTACAACAGATACGCGTATACAAAAGATGACTCTTCTTTATTTTCTTCTATCAGGTTGTGGTAGTGAGTGGGCGGGCAGGGAAATGAACCTAAGACTCTATGTTGGTGGAGGTGGGTTGGAGGCGATCCTGCCCCGCTCGAAAACCCTGTCGGACGGTCCGCAAAAAATACTTGTGCTTTTCTTCGCCGTCTCTCTCGGGTCTCCTTTTTTGGGTCTCTGTGTGGGCTTACCTGATGACGCTGCTTAAATACTGACGACCGCCCACACCATTCTTTTGTTCCTTGACGAAGTCTTTGTTATATCCTTTCGTGCATCCGCGCGAAACAAACAGTCCAATTCTCAAAACAACACCTGTCACATTGGAGTTAGAAGATGGAGGGTTTTGGAAAATGTCAGACATGTGAACCGAATCTGCTTTCCTAGGTTGGATTATGTCAATCATAGGAAATCTGCACCAAGGTCAATTTCAAATGCAAATTCAGGAACAAAACAATGTTTTGTTGCTATCTGTAGCAAAGTCGCGTAAGTCAGCATCTGGACTTAAGAGACATATAGTGGTGCATAAGCATCAAATTGTATCATGCTGATTCATCTGATTTAAAGGGAAGGATGTTGCTTTCATGTAATATTTGCATCACACTTTGTGGATCGCAGATGGGTTGATGAGTCATTTGAAGGCTCATGCCAGGGAAGGTTCTGGTGGGTGATTTCGGATTGTGACGGGACGGGCAATGATCTGTAAAGATTATGCTAATTGCTAAAACTTTAACAACCGCTTTCGAAATCACATGTATGATAAAAAGTGTTTTGACGAATTGCCATAAGGGCAAAAAGTGTGGTATCCTAATAGCTGCTTGGGCTTTGACATGCCCAGACGATTGATTTGGAGGGGTGGCTCAGCCTAACATCGCAAGCCTAAATAAGGACAAATCGATTTGTTGCATAGATTGCTCACACCGCCAGAATTCCATTCCTTAAGCATTACGGGTCCGCCACCTAAACGACCAACAGGTACCCCCATTGGGAGTATTTTTACTTTCTCTGGGACAGTTTGCATTCGGTTATTCTAAAGTCCAGGTCGATTGGCGAATCATCGCTAGTTGCTCTATAAACTGTTACCGATTGTAAATATGGAATTGAACGAACCCGACTTCACATCAATGGACGAGGCTGTTTGCCGTTTCAAATTTCGTGCCAATGGCCCATTGCATTGTTCCTCATCCCCAGCTATAGTAGGACAAGCTTGGTTTATGTTAACTTAAATAGGCAACCAGAAATAGGAATAAAGGAAAACTCCTGAATTTCACCAAAGCTGTAACTTCTCAGAATAACAAATTTATTTTGTGTTCCTATCCGAGTCCATGGCGAAGGGGCTTGGGTATATAATAATCGATCATCACGATTTAATTTGTACTTGTGGATATTTAAACTCTACCTACACTTTAATTTTTTTGGATGTTGAATCAGTCCAAAGCCGTGGTAATGTTAGTTGTGGTTGGTTAGTATAAGTGGTAGTTGGTTGCGCTGAATTACATTTTGCATTGCTTCGTCCGTGTATGATTTGGAAAAAGCCTCGCAGATGAACATTCAAGTAGGCTAAAGTTAGTAAGTTTGGCAAAAATGGCTTTTTTGTCGACCCTCATCGGGACAGCGAGGGAGTCTAATCCACTTGTCGCTTTAGCGCTAGACCATGTAGATTGTTTTTTTTTTCTTCTAGATATAGCACCCACACCACAGCCGTCAGCCTCCGGCAGTTTACCGCTCAGACCAGATTCCGCCTAACATATGCTACTGATGTCTGAGTTGGCGGGGTCCTGTAACGGACCTGCAGAAACTTCACGAATTTCTTTGGTGGGTTCTTTAAAACCGTATTTGAGCTAATCAAACTAAGGAATCCTAACCTTTGTGGCGTGGAAGTAACATAAAACAATCACTGTGAAAATGGGCAATTGAACACAGTTCAGTAACCAAATGGTTCAAGAAATGACACTCAGGTTTCAAAAAAGGACTTGGACGATCAAATAATGTCAGGTAGGCCCAAAACCGTGTATTTCCGAGGGGCCAAACTCCAAGTCGTAAGGGTCAAATCTTGCCTTGAGTAGCTCTTTGGGAGAGTATCAGGCGCTCTCAGACAGCCCACAGTCCAGTGTAATCAACAAAATTCGCTCAGGGTCGCAAAAAGATTGACGGAATGCAGATAAGATCACTAAGCGTTAAACCCCCAAGGAGATTCTTTTGGCATCTAAGCTGCTGGACAACCAACACACATAGCCATCAGCTCCTCACTTTGCCGCATATTTCCCTGTGCTAACACATACACTGAGTTGATAGACGGAATTAGCAACTTGAGTTGCAAATTCTAGCAGGCTGTTACTTTTTACAATGCCCTTCTAAAAAAGGCATGAATCGATCATTTATCCCCCAATTAAGGCGTAAATATTTAGGCAGTCTTTTTTTTAATGCCCTTGATAAGGTAACCAGTCTGGAAGAAAAGGAACACTGAATTTTACATTTTGAAATACGCTTGTGTCACATACTGCCCGGTGGAAAAGGGGGTTTGGTAATTACTACTTCTGACGCTTGTGCCAAAATAGTGCTACGTCGAGTGAATTAACTTTGGTAATTTGGATAACACGAAATCTTAACGGCTGGCTTATCCTTCTTTTCGCTTCAAACTTACATTTATATGCCTAAATTGAAGATCGACTTTAATTCATCTATTTTTCTCTGCAAAAGTTTATTTTGGATAATTTACGCTTAGGCCGCCTTTTTTGATCTCGATTCAGAAAGGACATGTTTCTCATTACAACAGCGTCAATATCCGGTTGCTTGTTTAAGGGGTTTAGGGTTTAGGGGATTAGGGTTAGTTTTATAATACTTATAAATCTAAAAAAAATTCGTTGTTAAAACAACCGGAAATTGACGGTGTAAATGAAAAACATGTCCTTTCTAATCGGGAGATTCAGGGGTGCCTGAAAGTCATATGATCCGTATTATTTAATTAATATTGGTAGTTTTTCCACATACCCGTTTCACATAAGAGTTAAGTAGTTAATTAGCTGTTCAACACAATAAATGTGTGACCATATAGAAACCGCAACGTAAATAACCTGTGTGCCAGTATAAGTAGATTATATTATTGTATTATTTGATTTTCGGACTTTGGCCCTCATCTTTATTGTTTAATATATAGCAACTTTGTTCTGTTCTTGGTGGTCTCTGGGCCTTCTTCATGGTGATCTTGTCGAAACTTGAGAAGCTCTCGACTCGGGAACCTTATTTTTGAAACTTGGGAGGCTTTATCTATAATTGGGAAGCCTTCACGGAACAACGGAACTAACCTATATTCAAATCCACGTGGTGAAGCGAAAGATTCGTGTTGATACAACGCCCGTTTGGTATCAATGTTTAATGGTCATGGGAAATGGACTCGGTCGCCCCCGAGTTAAAAAATCCTAGAGGTAGTATTGCATTTCACTTAGCGCTAATACCCTTGGGAAAAGGTTATGAATCTTACTCTCCTCCAGCTAGCGATAATAGTAGGACAGACTTTAAAGGCTCTTTAAAGCTTTTTTTAGGAACCGTCTAGTAGATTGGAAAAAACCTCTGAATTCAAAACTTTGTTGAACTCCGCTTAAGAAATTGACCTTGTGTCACAATCCTGATTGTGCGGTAAGGAGTTGGTATATATATATATATATATATAATATATATATATATTTATATATATATATCTATATATTCAATCGGCCGGGGTAAACGTTTCCTCATTCCCGTTAACCATGACCGTATTCAGTCCAGGTATTCTAAAACCTCTACCGCGCAGGGTTTCGATGCCGATTTTTCGGGAGGGCATTCCACTTACTGATAAAATAAAGAGGTTACTGATTCAAAGATCAACATTTTTCCTCTATGATTGTGTCCTCTTAGTTGGCATACTTCCGTCAGATGTTGATTCTTTTGATCAGTAACCTCTTTTATTTTTATCAGTAGTGGAAATGCCTCCGAATTCGGGATCGAACCTGGCGGTAGAGTTTAGAATACGCTGAACTGAATACCGGTCATGGTTAACGGAAATGAGAACAGTTTACCCGCGGATTGAATATATATATATATATATATATAATATCTATATATATATATATATATATTATACCCAACTTCCTCCGCACAATCAGGATGGTGACACAAGTAATTTCTTAAGCGAGTTCAACAAGTTTTGAATTCAAGTTTTCCATCTACTAGACGGTTTCCCTAACAAGTAAGAGCTAGTCCTGTCCCTAACTTATTTATGCGCTAGCTGGAGGGGAGAGTAAGATTCTACCTTTCCAAGGGTATTAGCGCTAAGTGAAATGCAAATTTTACCCTTCTAGGATTTTAACTCGGGCGACGAAGTCCATTTCCATGACTATTAAACCAATTATACTACGCGCTTTGTATCAACACGAATCTTTCGCTTCAACCACGGTGGATTGAATTATAGGGTTAAGGTTCGTGTTCCGTGAAGGCTTCCAATTATAAGATAAAGGCTCCAAAGTTCCAAAATAAGGTTCCCGCGAGTCCGAGAAGCTTCTTCAAGTTCGACAGAATCAACCTGAAGTAAGGCCAAGAGACGCACAAGAACGAACAACAGTTGTATATATAACAATAAAGATAGGCCAAAAGTCCGAAAAATCCAAATAAATTCAAATAATATAATCTACTTATACTGCACACAGGTTATTTACGTGCGGTTTCTATATGGTTCACACATTTATGTGTTTGACAGGCTATACTACTTTACTCTAGGTGAAACGGTATGTGGAAACCTACCAATATTAAATTAAATATAACGGATCAATATGACTTTTTAGGCACCCCTTTTTGATCTCGATTATGAAAGGACATGTTTTTTTCATTTACCACCGTCCAATTTCCGGTTGTTTTTAACAGACGATTTTTTAGATTTATAAGTATTAATAAAACTAACCCCTAGCCCCTAACCCTAACCCCTAACAAGCAACCGGATTTGACGGTGTAAATGAGAAACATGTCCTTTCTGGAATCGAGATCAAAAAAGGGGTGCCCTAAGGTTTAATATTTATCCAATAACTTTGCCAGAAAAAGATGAATTAAAGTCGATCCTTCAATAGTATATGGTAAGTGAAGCGAAAGAAGGAAGCCAGCGGTTAGATTTCTGTGTTGATCCAATTACCAAAGGTATTCACTCGACGTAGCACTATTTGGCACAAGTCAGAAGTATGGTAATTAACCAAACCCCTTTTTCCACGGGGCAGGATGTGACACCAGGGTCATTTTTTTTTCAAAATGTAAATTCAGTGTTTCCTTTCTCCCTAGACTGGTTACTTATCAGGATAAAAAGACTGCCTAAATTTTTTACGCTTAATTGGGGGATAAATGATCGTTCCCATGCCTTTTTAGAGGGCATTTGTAAAGTTAACAAGCCTTGCCTAGAATTTGAACTCAAGTTGCTAATTCCGTCTTCAAACTCAGTGTTGTTAGCACAGGGAATATGTGGGCAAAAGTGAGGAAGCTGATGGTAGGTGTGGTGGCTCCAGCTTTAGGATGCAAAAGATCTCTTGGTTAACGCTAGTGATCTTATCTGATCGTCAATCTTTTTTGGTCCGACCTGAAGGCGACATTTGTTGATTTACACTGGACTATGGTTGCTGCTTGAGAGCGCCTGATACTCCTCCAAGGGCTACTCGCAGATTTGACCTTACGACTTGGGAGTTTGGCCTCGGAATACACGGTTTTGGCTACTGACCATTTAATTTAATCTCAATTTTTGAAAACCTTTGAGTTGTCTTTTCTTGAACATTTGGGTTACTGGAACTGGTGGTTCATTGCCCATTTCACAGTAGTTTTATGTTTACTTTCCACCCCACAGTTAGGATTCCCCCTTAGTTGATTTAGCTCAATCGGTAAAGAACCCACCAAAGATCGTAAGGTTGCAGGTTCGATACAGGACCCCGCCCAACTCAGACATCAGTAGCATATGTTAGGGAATCTGGTCTGAGCGGTAAACTGCGGAGCTGACCGGCTGTGTGTGGTGCTATATCTCAGAAAAAAACAATCTACATGGTCTAGGGCCTAGCGACAAGTGGATAGACTCCCTCGCTGTCCCGATGAGGTCACAAAAAGCCATTTTGCCAAATTTACTTTACTTAGCCCTACTTTGAATGTTCATCTGCGAGGCTCAATCAAATCACGGAGCGAAGCAATGCAAAATGTTCAGGCGCACCAACTACCACTATAACTACAACCACCTAACACTTACCACGGCTTTGGACTGATTCACATCCCCACAAAATTAAGTGTAGGTTAGATTTTTTTAAATATCAAAGTACAAATAAATGTGATTGAATCGATGTATTTATATACCCAGCCCCTTCGCCAATGGACTCGTAGACACAAAATAAATTGTTTTCTGAAGTAGCAGCTGGTTTGAAAATTCCAGAGTTTTCGCTATCCTATGCCTGGTTGCTATTTAAGGTTACATAAACCAGCTTGTCCTACTATAGCGGGGAGAAGAACAATGCAAGGGCATTGGCAACGAAATGAAACGCAAACAGCCTCGTCCATGATGTGAAGGTCGGGTCGTCAATTTCATAATTTTACAATGGTAACAGTTAGAAGCAACTAGCGAGATTCGCCCAATGCGACCTGAACTTTAGAATAACCGAATGCAACTGTCCAGAGAAGTAAAAAATACTCCCCCAATGGGGGTAAACTGTTGGTCGTTGGTGGCGACCGTAATGCTTAAGGATGGAATTCTGGCGGGTGAGCAATCTATGCAACAATCGATTTGGTCCTTATTTAGGTTGAACGAAGTGGTAGGTTGAGCCACCCTCCATCAATCGTCTGGGCATGTCAAGCCAAGCAGCTATAGGATACCCACACTTTTGCCTTATGGCAATTCGTCACACTTTTTTTATCCATACATGTGATCGAAAGCGGTTTGTTAAAAGGTTTTAGCATAGCATAATCTTTACAGATGCATTGCCGTCCCTCACAATCCCGTAATTCCACCTACCAGAAACCTTCCCTGCATGAGGCCTTCAAATGACTCATCAAAACCACTGCAGATCCACAAGGTGTGATGCAATATAACATAGAAAAGCACATCCTTCCCGTTTAAATCAGATGTAACAAGATGATATCAATTTGATGCTTATGCACCCTATATGTCTCTTAAGTCAGATGCTGACTTACGGACTTTGCTCAGATAGCACAAAACATTGTTTGTTCTGGAAATTTTGCATGATTGAACCTGGTGAAGATTTCCTATGATTGACATATCCAACCTTAGAAAGCAGAATTCGGTCACATGTTCTGCATTTCCAACCCTCATCTTCCTCTCCAATGTGACAGGTGTTGTTGCAGATTGACTGTTTGTTTCGCGCGGGATGACGAAGATAAACAAAGGACTTCCGGTCAAGGAACAAAAAGAATGTGTGGCCGGTCCGTCAGATAATTTACAGCAAGGTCATCAGGTAGCCCAACAGAGGACCCAAAAAGGGAGACCCGAGAGAGGACGCGAAGAAAAAGCACAGGTGTCGACGTCGACAAGGTCGAAGCGGGCAGTGATGCTCCACACCTTCACCACTAAGTAGTCGTAGTGTGCATTTCCTGGCCCGCCACTCACCTAACCACAAACGAAGAAATAAGAAAGAGGTCCACTTTTTTGGTATACGCGTATCTGTTGTTATGAAGTAGCTGACTACTAGAGGCTATATGGGCTAGTGGGTTAGTGGACGATATCCGCTACTGACATACACGAATTTGGGCGGAGTGATTCGAAACCAACCTATGCAACAGTGTAAACCCTTTCGAAATTGACGATTTAAGGTTTTGCATTAAAGGTTTAACAGTCCGGGGTATCGACGTTAAAATTTGCATTCTAATAGGGCAAGTTCAAATTTTCGAGCTTCTGGGAAGTGTGGAGTAGTCCTTCATCAAATACCTCCTTGGGTCCACCCTGATTCAGAGTATTCGTACCAGTTAGGGTCCGCATCTATTGAGTAATAGAAAAAAATGATCTGAAAAAATGTGTTTAAAAATTGAGGTCTAAAAATATGTCCTTTTTTTTGCTAAAGATACTATATATTTTCCAACATTAACCAGTAGTATTTAAATTCGAATGAAGAATACATAACAAACAGAAATGAAAGATCAACATATATTTCGAATATAACTTGCAAACTAATGGGCGTTGGTAGCAGAATTATCTGCTGAGGTCCACTTGTTTTGGGATAGACTTGTAGTGACAAGAAAGAAAGAAAGAAAGAAGAAAGAAGAGAAGAAAGGAAAGAAAAAGAAAAGGAGGAAGAAGAAAAAAAGGAAGGGAGTGCAAAAAAAAAGAATGAAAGAAAGAAAGAAGGAAAGAAGAAAGAAAAAAAAAGAAAAGAAAGAAAAGAATGGGAACTATAACCTCCTTTTTCCAGTTAAGAAAGAAAGAAAAAAGAAAGAAAGAAAGAAAAGTAAAGAAAGAAAGGAAAGAAAGAAAATTGCGGGATCAGAAAGAAAGTAAACAATAAGAGAGGAACGAAGGAGGGAGAAAAGAAAGAAAGAGAGAAGAGAAAGAGAGAAAAAAAAAAGGAAAAATTGAACAATGAAAAAAAGATGAAGGAAGGACGTAAAGAAGCAAATGGAAAAACAAACAAATGTTTATAGTATTGCTTGCTGTTCTGATGGTCAACACTACAAGTAACTAAGGGATTCAATTTTGGCGCCAATCTACATATGGTTGTCAGCCTGGTGCCAATGGCTGAATAATCATCCTATCTTAATTATAATGGAGATTGTGTGTTTTTCTGTCTGTAAACCGAAACTAAATCACTACTCAGTCACAATTCCCTTAGTAATGGACATCACATTCTCCAATGAAAATTTATCCTTATTTTAACTTCAATATTAAATAAATTGTTTTACATTTTTTATACCTGTTAACCATATCTCATACTAATAACTGCAATTGTATTTATATATACAACAAATAGCGTTTACAGTGGTGAAACGGAAGCTAATTGCATATTTGATATTAATGTATTTAATAAATATATGCTTAGTATTATTGTTTTCTAACTGTTTGGTTTTTAATTTTAATGAATATAAGCAAAAAATCTCTTCAATGAATCTTAAAAGAAATCCATTTAAGAAAAGATCTGTCATTTTATTTCTTACTTCCTCTTTTAGACTAAATACTTAAATTAGAAAAAAAATAACAATGAAAGACGAGAGTGATGGAAGAGTAAATTTCAGTTTTTGTTCTATTTTTCTATCATATCCGCCTCTTTTTCGCAATCTTTTATCTGCATTCCCTTATTTAGTTTCAATTAGGTTTCTAATTTTAATACGATATTTTGATTACATCAAAACTTAAATACTTGCACCCGGAGGGTGCATATAATTTCGGCTAGTTTTTTCTAAGATTGAATAGGCCATAAAGTTTGGAAAATAAATAAAACGCATTCGCAATAAATCCCCAACAATAGTTAATGTGGCGTAAAATCTAACCAACTAACTAACCTAGTGAGGATCTATGTACAACCATACTGACAAATGTTTCCCGAGATTATAACGCTTAACATTTCACAATGAACCGGTTGAAATAACATTAAAAAAATACATTGATTAGATTTTGGACA
>CM042158.1:61653122-61658024 GCA_023376005.1 Doryteuthis pealeii | reverse complement strand
GGAAAATATATAGTATCTAGCAAAAAAGACCATATTTTAACTCAATTTTAAACACATTTTTCAGATCATTTGTTTCTTATACTCAATATGATGGGACCCTAAACTGGTACGAATTACTCTGAATCAGGGTGGACAAGGAGTAGTTTTGAAATGAAGACTACCCACACTTTCCAGAGCTCGAAAATTGGAACTGCCCTATTAGATGCATTTAACCATACCCCGGACTGTAAACCTTTAATGAAAACCTAAATCGTCAATTTCGAAAAGGTTACACTGTTGCATAGTGGTTTCGAATTCAGCGCGCCAAATTCGTGTATTCAGTAGCGGAATATCGTCACTAACCCACTAGCCATATCTAGTAGTCAGCTACTTCAAAACAACAGATTACCGTATACAAAAAATTGACTCTGTCTTTTATTTTCTTCGGTTGTGGTAGGTGAGCTGGGGCGCAGGGAAAATGACACTACGACGACTATTGGTGGAGGTGGTTGGAGGCATCACTGCCCGCAGTCGACCGTGTCGACGGCCGACACCCTTGCTGCTTTCTCGCCGTCTCTCTCGGGTCTCCTTTGGGTTCTCTCTGTTGGCTTACCTGATGACTGCTTAAATACTGACGACCGCCCACACATTCTTTTGTTCCTGACCGAAGTCCTTTGTTATCTGCGTCATCCCGCGCGAAACAAACAGTTCCAAATCTGCACAACACCTGTCACATTGAGAGAAAATGGAGGGTTGAAATTCAGACATTTGACCGTAATTCTCTCTAGTTGGATATGTCAATCAACTAGAAATCTCACAGGTCGAATTCATGCAAATTCCGAGAACAAACAATGTTTAGTGCTATCTGTTAAGCAAAGTCCGTAAGTCAGCATCTGACTTAAGAGACATATAGTGGTGCATAAGCATCAAATTGTATCATGCTGATTCACTGATTAAAACGGAAGATGTCTTTTCATATGTTATATTGCATCACACTTGTGGATCTGCAGTGGGTTTTGATGAGTCATTCTGAGCTCATGCAGGGAAGGTTTCTGGTGGTGGATTATACGGATTGTGAGGACGGCAATGATCTGTAAAGATTATGCTATTGCTAAACCTTTAACAACCGCTTCGATAACATGTATTGATGTAAAAAGTTGAGAATTGCCATAAGGGCAAAAGTGTGGTATCTATAGCTGCTTGGCTTACATGCCCAGACGATTGATGGAGGGTGCTTCACCTTACCACTTCGTCAAGGCCTAATAAGACCAAAATCGATTGTTGCATAGATGCTCACCCGCCAGGAATCCATCCTTAGCATTACGGGTCGCCACCACGCCAAAGGGTACCCCCATTGGGAGTATTTACTTCTCTGGACCAGTTGCATTCGGGTTATTCTAAAGGTCCAGTCGACTTGTGCGATCATCGCTAGTTGCTCTAACTGTTTTACCATTGTAAAATATGAATTGACGACCCGACATTTCACATCATGGACGAGGTGTTTGGTTTCATTTCGTTGCAATGCCCTTCATTGTTCTCTCCCACAGCTATAGTAGGACAAGCTGTTTATGTAACTTTAAATGGGCAACCAGCATAGGATAAGGGAAAACTCTGAATTCAAACCAGCCTGTACTTCAGAAAACAAATTTATTTTGTTGTCCTATTCGAGCCATGCGAAGGTGGGTATTATAAATACATTCGATCATCACGATTTTAATTCTGTACTTGTGATATTTAAAAAAAATCTAACCTACACTTAATTTTTGTGTGATGTTGAATCAGTCCAAGCCGTGGTAAGTGTTAGTTGTGGTTGGTAGTATAGTTGGTAGTTGGTGCGCTGATACATTTTGCATTGCTTCGCTCCGTGTATGATTTGAAAGCCTCGCAGATGAACATTCAAAGTAGGCTAAGTAAAGTAAATTTGGCAAAATGGCTTTTTGTCGACCTCATCGGGACAGCGAGGGAGTCTATCCACTTGTCGCTAGCGCTAGACCATGTAGATTGTTTTTTTCTGAGATATAGCACCACACCACAGCCGTCAGCTCCGCAGTTTACCGCTCAGACCAGATTCCCTAACATATGCTACTGATGTCTGAGTTGGCGGGGTCCTGTATCGAACCTGCAACCTTACGATTCTTTGGTGGGTTCTTTACCGATTGAGCTAAATCAAACTAAGGAATCCTAACTGTGGCGTGGAAGTAACATAAAACACTGTGAAATGGGCAATTGAACACAGTTCAGTAACCAAATGGTTCAAGAAATGACACTCAGGTTTCAAAAGACTTGACGATCAAATAATGTCAGGTAGGCCCAAAACCGTGTATTCCGAGGCCAAACTCCAAGTCGTAAGGGTCAAATCTGCCGAGTAGCTCTTGGAGAGTATCAGGCGCTCTCAGCAGCCCACAGTCCAGTGTAAATCAACAAATGTCGCTCAGGTCGCAAAAAGATTGACGATCAGATAAGATCACTAGCGTTAAACCAAGGAGATTCTTTTGGCATCTAAGCTGGAGCACCACACCTACCATCAGCTCCTCACTTTGCCGCACATATCCCTGTGCTACACATACACTGAGTTGAAGACGGAATTAGCAACTTGAGTTCAAATTCTAGGCAAGGCTGTTAACTTTTACAAATGCCCTCTAAAAAGGCATGAATCGATCATTTATCCCCCAATTAAGCGTAAATATTTAGGCAGTCTTTTTTTATCCTTGATAAGGTAACCAGTCTAGGAGAAAGGAAACACTGAATTTACATTTTGAAAAAAATGACCTTGTGTCACATCCTGCCCGTGGAAAAGGGGTTTGGTAATTACATACTTCTGACCTTGTGCCAAATAGTGCTACGTCGAGTGAATTACTTTGGTAATTGGATCAACACGAATCTTAACGCTGGCTTCCTTCTTTTCGCTTCACTTACATTTATAGGCTATTGGAAGGATCGACTTATTCATCTATTTTCTGCAAAGTTTATTTGGATAATATTACCTTTAGGCACCCCTTTTTGATCTCGATTCAGAAAGGACATGTTTCTCATTTACACCGTCAATATCCGGTTGCTTGTTAGGGGTTAGGGTTAGGGGCTAGGGGTTAGTTTTATAATACTTATAAATCTAAAAAATCGTCTGTTAAAACAACCGGAAATTGACGGTGTAAATGAAAAACATGTCCTTTCTTAATCGAGATCAAAAAGGGGTGCCTAAAAGTCATATGATCCGTTTATTTAATTAATATTGGTAGGTTTCCACATACCGTTTCACCTAGAGGTTAAGTAGTTATTAGCCTGTTCAACACATAAATGTGTGACCATATAGAAACCGCACGTAAATAACCTGTGTGCCAGTATAAGTAGATTATATTATTGTATTATTTGGATTTTTCGGACTTTTGGCCTCATCTTTATTGTTATATATACAACTTTGTTCTGTTCTTGTGGTCTCTGGCCTTCTTCAGGTGATTCTTGTCGAACTTGAGAAGCTTCTCGGACTCGGGAACCTTATTTTTGAACTTGGGAGCCTTTATCTTATAATTGGAAGCCTTCACGGAACAACGAACCTAACCCTATATTCAATCCACCGTGGTGAAGCGAAAGATTCGTGTTGATACAAGCGCGTGGTATAATGGTTAATGTCATGGGAAATGGACTCGTCGCCCCGAGTTAAAATCCTAGAGGTAGTAATTGCATTTCACTTAGCGCTAATACCCTTGGGAAAGGTATGAATCTTACTCTCCCTCCAGCTAGCGATAAATAGTAGGACAGACTAGGTCTCTTAACTTTGTTTAGGAAACCGGTCTAGTAGATGGAAAACTCTGAATTCAAAACTTGTTGAACTCCGCTTAAAGAAATTGACCTTGTGTCACATCCTGATTGTGCGGAGGAGTTGGTATATATTATATATATATATATATATATATATATATAATATATATATATATATATCAATCCGCCGGGGTAAACTGTTCTCATTCCGTTAACCATGACCGGTATTCAGTCAGCGTATTCTAAACTCTACCGCCAGGGTTCGATCCCGATTTCGGGAGGCATTCCACTACTGATAAAAATAAAGAGGTTACTGATCAAAGAATCAACATTTTCCTCTATGATTGTGTCTCTTGTTGGCATACTTCCGTCAGATGACGACGATGGCGTAGTGTCTAATTTTTTAAAACGCCTCTGGTTGCTGAGGTTGATGTTGTATTTCCTTCTGTCTCTCTTTGATGTGGCGGTTACTTTCCTCTATCATTTTACTTTATCAGCAGCAACTGGTATACGGGCTGTTCCGCAAATCGGTTGATTTTTGGTTTAATTAATTAATCATATCCCTTAATCAGTAAGAATCAATAAACAAATTTGGCGTGTTTCTTAGTTAGGAGGATATTAAGGTGAATGCAAGATTTCGACCTCCCGTTTCGAAGTTATACATCGACACGTACATACCAAACTCATTTTTATATAAATAGATTATATGAAATTTTTCAGTCTAAGAACTTTTCAGTTCGGCCTCCTCTTTCTAATTTTTATTAATTAATTATTCTATTCTTTTATTCTTTCATTCTGTTATTCTTTCATTCTATTGTTCTACTTTTTTATTCTTATCAAGTGGTCGGGTCTGTACATTCTGCAAATGATCATAGGTTGACACGCCTATCGATTACGACTGAATAGGGTGTTCGATCCCTGCTGGATTCCCCATAAATGCGACCTTCTGTCAAATCTTACGGGCTGGGTAAATTTTCCAGGTCTTGGACAGTGTGCTATTAGTAAACACAATCCGACTTAGTATTTCAAAGTTAACTTGATCAAAAAAACTTGTGATTGTCAATTTCATGTCTTTCCCGCCAAGCAAAAAATAATAAGATACAACGGAACAAAATATAGGATGTCTGGACAAAGTGACGAAACGGTTAACCACATAATATACAAATG
>CM042158.1:61625622-61643122 GCA_023376005.1 Doryteuthis pealeii | reverse complement strand
AGATGGCGTTTTTTTTAGTTCATTCAAATCTTTTAAGCAGGCTACGTATGACTATCTCTCTCATCTTAGTATGAGAGAAGGGATTTGATCTCCAGAGCAAAATCATTTTATTCAATCATTTTTTTAAAGACTCACTTTCTCCAGTTTATCTCTCGCATTCCTCATGCCATGTGCTGTTATTTTTTCCATCTTATTTTTATTTATTTAGGATATTTTTTATTGAAAGGCAAATGAAGAGAACATACATATTCCAATAAACGGGAAACATCTTTTTAGATCCCAATCCCCCCCCAAAAAAACTACATTAAAGGAATAGAATATTTAATTTGTTGGTTGGTTGGTTGGTTGGTTGGTTTGTTTTACGGCATGTCAACCTTTGTTGGGTTATTTTATGCCGAAGATGTTTTTGTTTCATTCACACTCAATGGTTAAAATTGAATATTTTTTAAAACTCATTATAAACACATTTTTAAAGTCGACGGGGCGGCCTAAAGTCGGTATCAGCCAGTCAGCGAGGGAGTCTATCCCCTGTTCAATAGCACTAGACCAAGGAGATTGTATTTAGCATCTGAGGTGGAGCGCCACACCTACCATCAGCTCCTCACTTTACCGCACAGATCCCTGTGCTACTCATACGCTGAGTTGGCGAGGACCGGTATCGAACTAGGAACATTGTGGTTTCTAGCCGAACGCTCTACCGACTGAGCTAACCCGGCCCCTTTTCTTTTTAACACATAGATGGGACCTTAACTGGTACTGTTAGTTTATTTTGTTGAAGAAAGCTTATCTTCATAAAGTATATGTAATAATGAAGTAGTTAGTGGCCTATTGTTTGTATCAGCTGTTAGCGAAAGACCAGAGAGGGTGTTTTTGCGTCTAAGACAGAGCGCCACGTCTACCAACAGTTCCATAGTTTACCGCACAGAAAATATGATATCCTTACGCAGAGTTGGCGAGAACCGGTATCGAAATCGGAACACTTGTAGTTGCTGATATACATGAAATGTTCTACTTTTATTTGCACATGAATTCTTTCTTACAATGTGTTGAAATTGTTGTAATATAAGGCATGTGACAAATACCCACTTCTACTTATAGACTCACCGACAACCATGTGACCAACTTCTTGTCCAATCACTGGCAGTGCTCTGCTGCTGATATTGTTACTCATACTGGCTGTTCTGGTCATACCTAAACACATTGCTTTGAGCCTTCGTGGACGACGGAACATAGGATTATATCACAGGACTTATTCACTTACCAAAGGATTCTGTATCACAGGACTTATTCACTTACCAAAGGATTCTATAACTCAGGCCTTATTTACTTACTTATTTACTTTAAGTTCTTTACAACTGGCCAAGGATTGCGGCCAGATACTTAACACAATGTCTTTCAATTTAATGCAAGTGTAGTAAGATTTTTGAAAGTTTAAAAGTAAAAAGTAAAATGCAAGTATATATATTTACCAACCCCTCTGCACGAGAAGGAGGTGACAGAAGTTCAATTTCTTAAGCGGAGTTTAACAGGTTTGAATTCTGAGTTTTCCCTCTCCTAGATCGGTTGCCTAAGACAAAGCGCCAAAGTTAAAGAGTCCAGTCCTATCTACTTTTTATCCATAGCTGCTGGGAGAATAGTTGGATGCATAAATATCCCATTGGTATTAGCGCTATATAAAATGCAAACAGCCTCGTACAGAAAATACAAATATATACCATAAAAAACGGCACCCCATGACAAGAATTTGATATATTGGATCAAAACATGTCAAATGTTCTAACTTTAAAAAAGGTGAATTGCAGTTAGATGATAATTTTCGGGGTCTCGTTAGCATTTAAATGGATTGTTTTTTAATATAATTTCTCAATATATTCTACTTTGGCCCTATATTGGGCTAGACAGGTGGTCGGAGAGGCCCCCTCCGATCAATCGGCTGGTCACGTCAAGCCCAAGCACCTATATTATTTTCCCAACTCTATTGCCTTTATGGCAAGCCCCAACCCCTTTTTATCATATGGGTGCTAGAAGGCGGTGGCTGCGGGTCTACATGTCCTGGGAGTGACGTTAAACTCTATCTGATGGTGAGGTTCCAGTTTTGGAGGTTTGGGGAATGTGGAGCACCCCTTCATCACCATTGCTCCCTGGTCCACTCTGACCCGGAGTGGTAGTACCTGTTAGGGTCCCATCTATGCGTTAAATAGAAAAATGTATTTATAAAAAATGGTATTATCCATTAATAATTGATTTATTTCAAAACTTTATCGGCATTAAATGACCCACTGAGGTTGATATGCCGTAAAACAAAACAAACCAAACCAAATCAATATATTCTAGATAAACGGTCCCCAACCGCGGGCCATTAGGTACCGGACCACACAGAACGTTTGAATTTTTTTTATTGTTTTTATTATCAGTCTAAATGTTCATCTTTTATTGAAAAGTGACTTCTGTGCCTTTTGACGATTTTTTTTTATTATTATAATTATTTCTTATTAGAAATGGATTTTCGTTCTTACATAAATATTTTCGTTTTCAGAGATGTTGCTGATTATTAATTTATGAACAAAAGGTTGTTTATTGTCTGTTGATGTTTGCATTTGACATAAGACCACTGCGGATGATTTATTATTAGATTACGTCATTAACGATTATTGAGCATATGTAGGCCGGAGCATATGACGGCCGGTTCGTGAAAATATTGTCTTAGATGAAACCGGTCCGCGGCTCAAAAAGATGGGGACCGCTGTTTTAGATAACTACAATATTGTGAAGGATTCATAATTTCCTAGATACAATTGTTGATATCATCATGGACAGCTGTTATAACTGGTACACGTTTGAATACAGGAGCATACAGTTATATATGTAAACAAATTTTTGACTTAGAAATTTATATTTATACAAACTAATTAAAAGACAGAAAGAATAATACAAATCATTCCTATTTCATTTATATAAAATGCAGTAAACTATAATTTTTTTACTTCCCCTGAAGAAGGAGTACAACCATTTTTGCCTTTTCCCAGAGGTGTAGCTGGGGGCGAATTCTGCTGCCACACATATGGCCTACCATTAGCTACCCTTGTTATCCAGGGCTTGACTTCAGTGTTTAGTAACTCCAAATAGGTATCTGAATTCAACCTGATACCGTCTCTGAAAAAATGCGAAGGCATCACATCACCCTCAGACGACACACATACGAAAACCATCACAGTTTTGGAAATTTTAGTCTGCATGACACAAGGAGTGTCATTTGGAATGTATGCAAGCTATCTGTTATTCTGCGTGTTGTGCTTTTGATCTTGGCAAAGTCTTTCTCATCGGAAAAGAACCAGATTTCTTGCGGTTCGTCAGGTTGTTTCACTTTACTCAGAAGCTTCTTCGCCTTTATCAGAGGATTTTCACGGGCCTTTTCTGGAAGCAGTTTAGCTCTACGATGCTTATATGAGAAGTAGTGAATGTCTTCATTGAGTGCAAGCTTCATGGTAGAGGCTGAAACATTCAATTCACGTGAATACCATGAATTCCAATGCTAGGGTCCTCCAACACTTTACGAACGCAATCATATCGTCTGTTATGTTGCTCTCTACTAGCCATAGCCTTGTAGTCCCCATTACAATTATCCATTTAATGCCTGATTGATTTTACAGTGACCAGGGAGCATTGGGAAGCAACCGTAATCTCTTTATTTTGATGGCCGGTGCAGATCATCATGATACAAGTTCCATGATTCAGGTGGGTTGCAGTCATCTATTCTATCTGTCATTCCGTATAGGAACGAAGAAGCGCCCAATCTTTTAAATGACGTGTAGTGTGCGTCAGTACCTCTAACCTGCGTAGAAAAATAACCAAATATATGTATGTCAAATTTATCCAAAACACACACACACACACACACAACACACACACACACTATATATATATATATATATATATATATATATATATATATATATATATATATATATATATATATAATAAAATAAATATATAAAGGTTTTACATATCTATTCATTAGGTGACAAAGGAACATTCAGGACCATATTGGTTTCATGCGATGCAATCATCAGGTGAAGATTTTTCAAATGCCTTTATATATTTATTTTATTATGTATTTATATATTGATTTTATTATATTATTTATATTTATATATTTATTTTATTATATTATATTTATTTTATTATATATATTTATTTCATTATATTATTTATATATTTATTTTAATATATTATATAACGGCTCTATTTTATATTTAGCACTCTACCAATAATACTGCCTTTGGTACGCCATTCCAGCAAAAGCTGAAACAGTGACCATCTCACACTATATATATATATATATAATAAGATATATATATATATATATATATAGAGAGAGAGAGAGAGAGAGAAAGAGAGAGAGAGAGAGAAAGAGAGAGAGAGGGGAGGAAGAGAGAGAGAGGGGGAGAGAAATGTGGCTCTGCGTATCGAGTATACATTGACAGCAATTCTTACTTTTCACACACTTGTTAAATGCTACAAGTTTTCCATCTCTGATCTTTTCTTCCTTGTACACTAAACATCATATACACATTGTAGAAGACGCTCAGAAAAGAAACACGTTGATAGATGAGATAGATAGATAGATGCAAACGTTGGATGGATTGTCGTGATCGGGTTTAGATTTTAACTATGGGAAATGAACCAAATACCTCTCAGACAGGTAAACAGACATATCTTCTTATTATAATGGAGATTGTGGATTTGTCTGTCTGTAACCGAAACTATATCACTATACAAGTCACAATTCCCTTAGTTATTTACATCATATTCTCTATGATTTTATTTTTATTTAAATCTCAATGAATAATAAAATTGTTTTACATTATCAAGACTGTTGAACATATCTACATACTAATAATACGCAATTGTATTTATATATACAACAAAATAGTGGTTTACAGTGTTAATGGGAAGGCTAATTTGCATATTGATCTTTAAAAATTGATTTTAATAAATATATGCAAAGTATTATTGATTTCTAATTGTTTGGTTTTATCTTATTGAATATGAGCAAAAATCTCTCGGATAAATCTTAAAAGAAATTCATTAATAAGAAGAAATAACTGTAATATTATTATTTACTTCCTATTTTAAGTAAAGAGTTAAATTAGGAAAATTTACCAATGAAAGACGGGAGTAAGGGAAAATGATGGAAGAGTTAGTTTCAAAGCTGTTCTATTTTTAAATCATACCCCCTATGTTCCAAATCTTTTTATCTGTATTCTTATTCAGTTTCATTAGCCTTTCTAATTTAACATGATATTTATTATATTAAAACTTAAATACTTGCACCCGGAGGGTGCATATATTTGCTAGTCAAAATAAATATTAATCAAACTCAAAAAGGTTTTAAAAAATTGTCACCTTCATTAAATTTACAACAGCATAATAGACATTAAAATGAGATATATTTTTATAGTTTTGTCCTTATTTAGCAATATACACTGCCAAACATTTCCTCATGAAGTGTGAAGCTTTCGCTACGATCAGAAATAAATATTTCAACGCAAATAAAATGAGGGATCTGTTTGCGAATATAAATATGGATGACATCTTATCCTTCTTGAGAGAAATAAAAATGTATCGAAAATTATGAATCAGTTATAAAATCCTTCCACAAAATAAATCTACAAAATTCACCTGCAAAGGAAACTAAACTCTAACAGTATTTGGCATTAAATAACCAACAAGGTTATTATACCATAAAAGAAACCAAATCTAACCGAACCAAACTAAATAAAGTTAATGAAAATTATCCATACCAATTTGAAGATATTAAAAACTTGAAACATAGAAACATTTTTTATCAAAATTAATTCTTTTGTCATTAATTGTCTCGGAAATTGCCGTAAAACAAACTAAACCAAACCATTATTTATCTTTATTTAAACTAGTAAACATATTTGTTTTAATATAATCAACTATTTTATTGAATTAGAAAGACTAATGAAATTAAATACGAACACAAATATATAAAACTTATTTTTACTTTATTCTAATTGATTTTGATATAAAATTATACATAGAATTGCTTTTAATACGTTTGCGATTAAAATAATGATATTAGAAATCAATAACACCACATAATCATTTATTAAACACGGTTTTAATAAACGGGTATGTAAATTATGAACACCATATACTACATAAACATTTATTTCATAATGATATATAACACACATTGTAGGATTTTAAACATTAATACTATGGGATATTTTCAGGCAGATCTATCACAGCTAGACTTTTATAGAGACATTCTTAATAAATAAATTATTTGCAGTCTTAGGGGTGCCTGTGCAATGTTTTTATTTTGTATGTTTTCTAGTGGTTTGTGGGCTGACTCGATTCAGAATTCTTTTCCTTATACGTATATGTGTAATCTTTCACAACCAAATACTATTGCAAATAATTCTCTTTCTATGTTTGCATATCGTGACTGAGCCTCTGTCAGCCTTTTGCTAGCAAATGTAATAATTTTATTATCGATCATTAGTGTGGCTCATAAACCTAACATGCTGCAATCTACTGTCTTTGCATTAAGGTTTAAAGTAAGCTAGGCATAGATTATTATGGATATGGTTTTCAATTTTTGAAATGTTTACTGTGTTTCGTTCTATTGATGTTCAGTGTTTTTTGAGTAGTGATATAGCGTAAATAACTAAGGAAATTGTGACGTTGGTGGTGACGTAGTTTCGGTTAAAGAGAGACAGGCTCAGAATCTTCATTATAATAAAGATGTTACAATCTTTACATGATAAAGAGGGGTTGCTACTGTTATATATTGTACAAACGGAAATATGAATTTCCGGTTTTATTAAACAAAGAAGTTTTTACAACTGCCCATTATCAGATCAAGAGATAAAAATACGTGGGTGTAGCTATGAATATAAAAGAACCGAGGGCCTGAGACAGGTCAGTCGTCAGTTAGCCCTGGAGGCAGTCACCCGGAGAGAGAGTGAGGTGATCGGGGTCAGTAGTCGGCCGAGCGGGACCTCGTGTATTTGGTGTCGGAAAAGCTAGCTTTAATATTTACCAACTGAAAAAGCTTGTCACCCAGACATTTAATCGAAGGACCGAAAGTCTAAAGACTGAATATATTAATTAAACTGACCCTCTCTCTCGAAGTTAAGAAGCTTGAATTTATTTCAATAAACTTCTGGAGGATAACTTTGGTGTTATTGTCATCCCTTACAACGAAGATAAAACTATTGCAATTTAGTACAGTGACGACGCGCTATGCAACACTACGGGCACCTCATATGATGTATTGGTTAACAAGCTAGATTATCAGGCCATTCTTAAGTTTGATTCTCATGGGGTACCCGTACGTCTGGCCTTGTGCCACATCTAAGCTAAGCTTAGTAAATAACTATAAAGGGGTTGCTACTTTTCTGTGCCTCCACTATTCAATATTCCACCTGACTTTATTTTATAGTTTGCTTGTATATTACTTTTATAGCAGATTTTAGATCATGATATTGCCTTAACTTTTTACTTAACGATTTTTTTCACTCAATTCCACGATTCCTAGAATTTTCAGTGAATATCTCGAAAGTTATCTATTATCTTTCTTCTTTAGAATCGCTTGGGAATTAACTTGTCGGAAATTGAACTAATCTATATAATATTACTAGCTATTTACTTATTTCGAAGCATTCTAGCAGAAATTGGTATATATTTTTTTCATTTATTTTTCCGTTTTCTTTTCTCTCTTTTTTTTCTTCTTTTCTTTATTTCTTTATTTTTATTTTATTTTTTGTAATCTGGACTTTAGAGCATCTTCCATCTTCTTGCGCATCTGAAATTGTTTTTAACTTATTCAGATGCATGAATTTCTTGTTTTTTTTTTTTTTTTGTTTTTTTTTTTTTTTTTAAATCATACAGTTGCATGAAGCTAAGATGCTGTATTTGATGACTGATTTCTCTACACGACACGCATGACTCTACCTTAAGGTTGAGTCACGCGTAACGCTATGATTCCAACGAGAACCCCGAGATTAGGTGACGATTAAGTTGTTTATTATTTAAATGAGTGGCCATTGAATCAGCAGGTTCCCCGGGATGCAACCTAAGGTCATTTTTTTAAGCGGAATAAATGCAACATAGTTACCAACGACTGCTATGCCTAGTCGTCAGGGGGGTGGGGGGGAGAAACACTAACAAAATCCAACTTACCTATAAAGTTAGGACCTTAGTTGAATCGTTTTCTCCGTTCAGTTTTTAGGGATGTGGAAGTATATATTTACTTAACCCTGCCTGTGAACAGGAACGGAACTTGTTTTAATTTCCTTCTGGCTGGTTGCACTAAGGTTTCTATTTACCCATAACTGGAGGGAGAATAGGGTAGGAGGAGTTGGATTGATAGATAGAAGGATAGATAGATAGATAGATAGATAGATTGAGAATCAGCAGGTCCCCCTTAAGGATGTGACCTAAGGTTATTTTTTTAAACAGAATAAATGCACCATAGTTACCGACAACTACTATGACTAATCGACTGATTGGGGAGGGGGTACACAAACAAACCCCAACTTGCCTCAAAAGTTAGGGTCTTTTTTGCATTATTTTCTCTGTTCAGTTTCTGGGATTGAGAAACTATGTATTTAACCAACCCCTTCGTCAAGAACAGAAATGCAATTAAATTTAATTAGGTTTTCCTTCTCTTAGACTCGTGTCCATACCTAGGTTACTATTTACCCATAGCTAGAGGGAGAATAGTAAGATTCATTGTTTTTCTAGGGATAAATTGAAAACAGTCACGCTCAGTATTTGAACTTTTGCCGCTGGTTCCATTTACTACAAGAATAATCGTGACGCTACATGTTCTTCCATGTAGAAATAAAAATGCATCACGGACAAAAGGTGGGAGGACGCTTATTTCTTATAATAGGAACTTACCCTTCCCGTATGTTTGAAAGTTTCAGTCGCCTTCCATCAACGAGAACAATTGTCACCTCGTTCCTCTGTCCAATCTTTTCTTATTGGTGTTCACAGAAAACATAACCCCAATTTCTACCTCGCCTGAGCTTGCATTGTCCGGCTAGCCCTAACACCTCTTAGATGGCCAATCGACACAGGGGTGCCTACATCAATCATATCCTGTTTCCCTTAACCTACCTGACCTGATTATGATATCTATCTATTTTCTTTTCTTCTATACTTGCATTTTCTGCACGAGTCTGTTTGTATTTCATATAGTTATTTACTAAGCTTAGCTTAGATGTGGCACAAGACCTCTGGTATGTTAGTATGGGGCACCCAGTGAGAATCGAACTCACTAACAATGGTCTGCTGACTAGCTTGCTAACCATTACGCCACATGAGGTGCCCTGTTTGTATTTCATATAGAGCTAATACCCCTGGGAAAGGTATGCATCCAACTATTCCCCCTCTAGATATGGATAACACGTAGGAGGGACTGGGATTTTTAACTTTTTTTACACTACGCTACCATTCAATTACAATGTTATATAAATGATTTGAATTCAGAGTTGTTATTCTCCTAGACTGGTTGCCTTAAGAAGTCTGAAGAACCCAATCAGCTCTACTAATTACTATTACCTGTATTTTACAAGGGCATTAGCCCGAAGTCAACGGCAAATAAGCTATTTCATGATTTGAACTCTTGTCACAATTCCTACAAGTATAAGTATTAGTAAACACTTACATCCAATGTAGCAATCTGTACCTTATATTAAATTAAATTAAATTAAATTAAAGATTAATAATTCTATAATTATATCAAAGCGAGGATGGGACTCGCTTTTCTGTAGTAACGGATCTAATTGCGAGAAAGGATGAAACAGAGAGTCGTAAGTATAGAGCATTCACTGATGATCGAACTCACTTCCCAGTTGTAATATATCTGAAAGTCTAGCTCGTGAACCATTACATTAGGATGGAACGCCAGGGGACAAGGATGATTGTTTGAAGATAACATAATCTTTTAAAATGGCTGCCGATAAAATTATTATTCTAAATCTTGTTTTCTAACGTGGGCTTTGGCATCAATCATTCATTCAGATAGGGAGAAATACATGAATATCTCAGCCGGAAGGGAGACCCCATCAAATTATGGGCGAAACTTAAGGATTAGCGAATGAGTAACATATCTGGAAAGGGACTGGAAGGGCTACACCACGAAAACATCGTGTTTTTAAAGCCGTACAAATGTTGATACTTGTCAGATTAATTCCTCGAGTTATGACGCGGCTCCATCTTAGAAATCCTACAAGACAGTTTAGCTTTCTTTCATTATAATGAGATTGTCTTTTGGCAAACGAAGAACTCTTGTCAGTGATTTGATCGAGCTACGGGTTATATAATAAGTAAAGGTATCTACTGTTTTCTGTGTGGAAGGTATGCGTCTACTTGAATATTAATGTTATTACCATTATCTGCGTTATTCGGACTATTGTTATCTGTACAACGTTTCGGACGATATGCCCTCCGGCCTTCTTCAGGTATTTCTTGTCGGACTCGGGAACCTTCTCGGACTCGGGAACCTTCTTTTCGGACTTGGAAACCTTCTTTTCGGACTCGGGAAATTTCTTTTCGGACTCGGGAACTTTCTTTTCAGACTCGGGAACTTTCTTGTCGTAATCGGGAGCTATCACGGAACTTTGAAACTAACCCTTTATTAAATCCACGGTGGTATCCTATTCACATTCCGCTAACAATAACTGGGGTAGAGGCGTTAAGCTGTGTTAATTATTATTCTATATTACTGCTGCACTTGATCAGGATTGAACCTGCAATTTAGAAATAACTGTCACTTAGAACTGTCTTAACCTAACTATTTTATCCTTTATTACTTTTTATATTATTTGAAAATGTCTGACTTTAAATAAATGAAACTACGAAACTTCTTTTAGTTAGATAAGTACAAATAGCTTTGTTAGAATTTGTTCAGTAATTAATTAAAGCAGCGGTCCCCAACCACAGGGTCGCGACCCGGTACCGGGCCGCACAGAACGTTTGAATTTTTCTTCTTTTTTTTTTGATTATCAGTCTAAATGTGGATGTTTTATTTTGAAAAGTGACTCCTGTGCCTTTTATATAGAAATGATCAGTATTGTCACTTGAATCGAGTTTTTATTTATTATAATTAATTCTTATTAGAAAAGGATTTGCGTTCTAAAATAAATAGTTTCGTTTACAAAGATGTTGTTGATTATTAATTTATGAACAAAAGTTGTTTATTGTCTGTTGATGTTTGCATTTTTTTTTTTTTAATTTCAAGAAAATATTAATTTTCATGTAAGTTTCCTTGTGATAAATATAGGGGGTAAATTTCACAGGGAAAATTGGTGGTACCAAGGAGATTGTTATCATTTTTGTTACGTAAAAGTGCCAAATATAACTGATGTTGTAACTTTGCTTGTGAGCAAAACCCAAACTCCATTTTTGGTACAAATAATGTTCAATATACGGAGAATAATAATTTAAAGGAAAAATAAAATTATATATAGTGCCACATTGTGATTTTTTCACTTATTGATCTTGCATTGAAAAAATCAGAAATCATTATTAACGTGAGAAGAGTTAACGTTATGCCTATTCTGATAATTTTTTTGGATTCCTCAGGCCTAAAAACTTCTATAAACCAACTTTTAGGAGTAGCGGAGCTATAGAACATATTTTATAGACAAAAATAGATTATAAAATGTCGCCATTTTTCTGGCCATCCTCAAATTTTTCGAGTTTAAAATCGACATAACCCGGCGAATATTTCGAATTGGAAGCTCAATTTTGGGGGATTGTATAATTCCAACCTAATCTACACCTGTACAAAATATCAGAAAAATTGAAGGGGGTGGGTGACATGGTCCTGATGATTTGACATGGAATTGCCCCTATATATATATTGTTAGCATCTTTCCGTCTACAGGAAACGATGGAGTTGTGTCAAGGTGTTTTTTTTCCTTATTGAACTACATAGTCTTGGCGGGTTTGTTTGGAGGATAGATTTTGCCAAACCACATTGGTACCTCACCTTTCCTTTGGATCACAGCGGCAGTGTGGACAGGAGGGATTTGCTGCATGGGCAACAGATTATCCTCTAAACAAAACCGCCCAAGCCATGTAGTTCAATGGGGGAAAAACATTTTGACACTTCTCCATCATCTCCTGTAGACGGAAGGATGGCAACGATATATATATATATATATATATATATTATATATATATGGAAACAGACAGACTGACAGACTTACACACTCTCTCTCTCTCACACACACACAGACACCTCCGATGTATATATATATATATATATATATATATATATATATATATATATATGTGTGTGTGTGTGTATGTGTTGTGTGTGTGTATTTATATAGATAAAAGGTGGCTTACCGGTGAATATGGGTACGATCGTTGGAGGTGCTCAGAATCCAGGGGTTAAGTCCGCGATAAAACAAATACAAAGTGCTCAATAAAAAGTAGAGCAAATTTATTACATAACGTAATAACTTACACACGTGTAATCGGCTGTAATTAATCGGTACCTCGATTAATTCAGTGGATTAACCCTGAAGATCCTTATGGTGGAGCTCGAGTAGGTTTCTATTGTATCCATTTCTTTAATATATATATATATATATATCGGTGGTGTCTCTCTCTCTCTCTCTCTCTGTGTGTGTGTGTGTGTGTGTGGCAGTCTGTCAGTCAGTCTGTCTGTTTCCAAAGGAGTTACCATAAAATGAAATACAAACAGATTTGTTCAGGATTTGACGTCCTTTCACCGATGCAAAATCCTACAATGACAAACATTGTGCCACGAGTGTTTCTTTTGGAGGCATAGAACCACCTCTTATTCAATCAAATCCGATATGGGTAAATAGTCGGGCAAAATGGGCATGGTAATCAACTGGTCTCTTTCGCTATTGTAATGCATTCGGTCTAGATATATGATTTTGAAAGAAATCAATGTTGTGATGGTCTTTAGCTCTCTCAGTCGCTTTGCAAGATTCCCAGCTCCAGAATTGGAACTTCACTGTCAGATAGAGCTTAATGTCATTCACAGAACATTAAGATCTGGAGACCACGCATTCTAGCACATATATGATATGAAGAGATAGGGCTTGTCATAAGGAAAAATTGGGTACGTACAATCATATATGTGCTAGGGCTTGACGTGTCCAACCGATTGACCGAAGGGGGCCTTTCCGACTGCCCGTCTGGACTTAATAAGGGCCAGATTGGATTGTGCATGTCATGGACTGCTCAGACACCAGAGTTCTAAGCATCACGGGTCGCTATTTACGCAGATGTCTTCATTAGTGCTGTCTTACCCCTTTCAGGAGATGCAGTTGGTGTACTCTAAAGCCCAAGCCAATAGGACTGAAGTTATTTTGAGTATTTTGATCTGCATCTTGCAGTAAGTCTCCAAAAATGTAGGATATATCAGTTTAAAAACAAACGAGAAATCTGGGAAAACAGCTAGTGTAATGGTTAGAATCCCGCCTGTCAGCCTGGCAGTTGGGGTTCAAATCACACACAAAGCGGCTTCCTGTCTATAACTCTGCTGATGAGGCATACTATGCTGAAATGTACATACAGAGATCGACGTTTTCTCGATTTGTTGACGCCTTACATTTGAACAGATGTTTTCTCCTAATTCATTAATTATCAACTAATCAATTTTCAAATTAGGTTATGACTTCAATTAAGCACATATTCTCCCCAAAATTGTCGGCTAACGCCATCTCAAACCAACTGTTTGTGTACTCTCATATATATATATATATAATATATATATATATATATGTGTGTGTGTGTGTGTGTGTGTGTGTGTGTGTGCGTGTGTGTGTGTGTATGTGTGTGTGTGTGTGAATAAAAGGAAGTGAATTCAACGGTATGTATTATAATAAAAAATTGAAATAAACACAGGTTAAAATGAGTTAAGTGGTGAGCTTATTGGCCGACACTGCAGTGTTTCGATCTATTAATTAATCATCTTCAGGGCTTTTGTTGGTATGTGGAAGGTGATAAAAATGTGTTATCTCAGAATAAGGAGAAAGGCGAGCAATAGTCCTTGTTTATCGGTCTGTTTAAAATTTGAAGTCTTAGAAAAAAGAACGTTGAAAAAATGAACGGTTTGAAATATGATGTCAAATATTCTTTTTTGCGGTGTTTTTTCAATTTTTTATTATAATATATATATATATATATATATATATATATATATATATATATATAGCTGGTGAAAGATTGTGCAGAACTGACCATACTATTTGGTATAATCTGATAACAGATAGATGTTGCATAATGAATCATAATTCTCTGACAAATACTCCTGCGATATTAAATGCATTATTTTCCCATCAAGACCAGTTGCCTTACAAAGACGAAAGAGACCAGTTGGTCATCAAACCCAGTTCCCTCGACTTGGGTGAATAAGGAAAGGATGGATGTATGCCTCCATAAGAGGTGCTCGTGGCATAAGGTTTGTCGTTGTTGAAAATTGCATCGCTGAATTTTGGGAAGCATTTTTTATTTAATGCATACGGTGTGTTAACATGACAGAACTTTTATATCTGTCAAGTCTCTTTTCGACCTTTTCAAGTTTTCAGGCAATTTTTTTTCCTACTACATAGTCAGCATTCCCAGTCTTTTTGCAAGGTTATTTTGGATATTCTGCTCAATAAGTAAGCAAGTAAAGTCATTGGGGTGGCCTAAAGTCGGTATCAGCCAATCAGCGAGGGAGTCTATCCCCTTTTCTAGCGCTATTGATCTTTTAAGTTTTCAGGCCATAGCGTCTTTTTGTAATGGGATATTCTGCTCAATATGTAGCAAGTAAAGTCGTTCGGGTGGCCTAAAGTTGGTATCAGCCAATCAGCGAAGGAGTCATCCCCTTTCACTAGCGCTAGACCAAGGAGATTGTGTTTGCGTCTGAGGTGGAGCGCAGCACCTACCATCAGCTCCTTACTTTACCGCACAGATCCCTGTGCTACTCATACGCTGAGTTGGCGCGGACCGGTATCGAACTAGGAACATTGTGGTTTCTAGCCGAACGCTCTACCGACTGAGCTAACACGTACTCTAATGGTCAAAATTCAGTCATTTGCTCAATTCCCTGGGGAACAATTATTCGAACGATTTTTGTCTGTTTTTTTTTTTTTTACTACTAAGGGTATTAGCGTTAAGTGAAATGCAATTACCAAGTCCAGATTTGAACTCGGGGCGACGAGTCCATTTCCCATGACTTTAACCATTACACGACGCTGTCTATCACCATATAATCTGAGATCGGAGAGGCCCGTTTCAATTAATCGACTGGTCACGTCAAACCCTAGCACATGTATGATTGTCCCAACACTATTCCCTTATGATAAACCCCAAATCCTCTTTTATCAGACATTTGCTCAAAGGCGGTTGTTAAGCTTCCTAGTGCCCTGGATACGACGTTAAACTGCATCAAGTGAGAATTCTGGAACTCTGGTGAGTGTAGAGTACCCATTAATCTCCATTACTCCCACTAGCAAATATATGCACCCTCCGGGTGCAAGTATTAATATCATAAAATATTATATCAAATTAGAAAGTCTAAAGAAACTAAATAAGAATACAGATAAAATGATTTGAAACAGAGAGGGGTATAATCGAAAAATATAACAGCTGAAGCTTCCTCTTCCATCACCCCCGTCTTTCCTTGCTAAACTTTTCTAATTTAACTATTTAGTTAAATTAGGAAGTAAATAATAAAATTACGGTTATTTCTTTTTGTTAATTGATTTCTTTTAAGATTTATCTCCGAGATTTTTGCTCATATTCATTAAGATAAAATCAAACAATTAGAAATCAATAATACTAAGCATATATTTATTAAAATCAAATTCTAAATATCAATATGCAAATTAGGTTTGCCGTTCATACTGTAAACCGCTATTTGTTGTACATATAAATACAATTGCATGTTATTAGTACGTAGATATGGCCAGCAGTATTAATAATGAAAGACAATTTTATTAATAATTGAGGCTTAGATAAAAATGATTCATGGAGAATGTGATGTACAATAACTAAATGGATAGTAACTTGAGTAGTGATATAGTTTCGGTTACAGACAAACAAATACATAATCTCTATAATAAGATGTGTACTCTGACCCGGTGTGGTAGTACCTATTAGGGTCAGTCTATCTGTTAAATAGAAAGTGAGTTTTAAAACAAAAGTGAGTTTTAAACAAAATTGAGTTTTAAAGAAATGCTGAATAAATCCCAGTTTACTACATTCACTTATTGTATGGTTGCTTGCTTTATCTCTCCTCCGCCCTGTCGTCCGGGGCGTTAGAATGCACTGACTGCACCTCTGCAGAGGGGTAAGACTCCCCCAATGGGGCCACCTGTTGGCCGTGGGTGGCAACCCGTAATGCTTAAGGATGAGCAGTTCATGACATGCAATACTCCACTTTGGCCCTATCTTGGGCTAGACGGGCGATCAATCGGCTGGTCACGTCAAGCCCTAGCACCTATATGATTTTCCCAACCCTATTGCGCTGATGGCAAGCCCCAACCCTTTTATCATATGGGTGTAGAAGGCGGTGGCTGCGGGTCTACATGTCCTGGGAATGACGTTAAACTCCATCTGATGGTGAGGTTCCAGTTTTGGAGGTTTGGGGAATGTGGAGCACCCCTTCATCACCATTGCTCCCTGGTCCACTCTGACCCGGAGTGTTAGTACCTGTTAGGGTCCCATCTATGAGTTAAATAGAAAAATGTATTTAAAAAAAATTGTATTATCCATTAAGAATTGATTTATTTCAAATCTTTATCGGCATTAAATGACCCACTGCGGTTGATATGCCGTAAAACAAAACAAACCAAACCAGACTTTATCTTTCTTCATTTAACCTTCAATTGCTATTCTCTTGAATCTTATCAGTTTCCACCCACGTTTTGGTATCCTAAAAGATTTCGTTAACTTTTTCTACATCTTATTATAATGGAGATTGTGTGTTTTTCCGTCTGTAACCGAAACTATATTACTACTCAAGTCACAAATTCCCTTAATTATTTATATCACATTCTCAATGATTTTATTTTTATTTAAACCTCAATTATTTATAAAATTGTTTTATATTATTATTACTGTTAACCATATATACATACTAATAATATGCAATTATATTTATATATACAACAAAATAGCGGTTTACAGTATGAATGGGAAGGCTAATTTGCATATTGATATTAAAAATGTGATTTTAATAAATATGTGCTTAGTATTATTGATTTCTAACTGTTTGGTTTTATCTTATTGAATATGAGCAAAAATCTCTTCAATAAATCTTAAAAGAAATCCCTTAACAAGAAGAATAACTGTAATATTATTCTTTACTTCCTATTTTAACTAAACAGTTTAAATAGGAAAATTTATCAATGAAAGACGGGAGTAACGGAAAATGATGGAAGAGTTAGTTTCAAAGTTGTTCTATTTTTCAATCATACCCCCT
>CM042158.1:61618122-61620622 GCA_023376005.1 Doryteuthis pealeii | reverse complement strand
GCCGACAGGGTGGTTGAAACGAAAAGAACAAACAAAACAAAACAATGAGAACAAACCTATGAGCTGTTTCACAGGGGAAGATTATCACCTGGTAAGAATCTGTTATTAATGTTTTAATATGCAACGAGACTTTTTCAAGGCGTTTATAGATTTACACACGAGTGTCATTCAGAAATATATTGGACAAAATATCCCATAAATTATTGCTAATGAGTCTTTTTCGTATCTCTAAGTATTTTTGTCTTTTGCCATATCATGAAAAGAGAAAAAAATGTGGTTAATAGATATATGACCTCGTTAACGTGGTGTATTGGTTAAAGTCATGGAAAATGGACGCGTCGCCGCGAGTTCAAATCCTGGACTTAACTGTCTACATTTCACATAGCGCTAATACCCTTGGGAAAGGTATGAATCCTACTGTCCCTCCAGCAATGGGTAAATAGTAGAGCAGACTGGGCTCTTCAGCCTTGGTTAGGCAACCTGTCTAGGAGAAGGAAAACCCTGAATTCAAACCTGTTAAACTCCGCTTAATAAATTGACCCTGTGACGCATCCTTATCGTGCGAAGGGGTTGGTAAATATATATATATATATATATATATATATATATATATATATATATATATATATATATGACCCCGTTTGCATACACAGACATACTCACACGGATACAGTGACACACATACGCACAACTACACACACACATACGCACACTCACACACACACACACATACACACACACACGCACACACACATATATATGTATATAATGTCGAAATGAATTTATTGCAATATAATATCGAATAATATATAATATCGAAATAAATTTATTACAGAATGACGGTTTATTGAGTTTTTCTTTCCTTTCAAAGGTAAATATTGCTCTGTATTTAATCTAAAATAGATTATTATGCATTGAGCTCTCTCCAGGGATTAATAAATGTTCTTGTATTTGCGCCTACCAAAACATGCAATAAATATACAGTGGAATTTAGAAGATCCTATGTAGAATCATCCCTTACTACCAGTTTTGGATACCTTACATGCATACATACATACATACATACATATATAATATATATATATATATATATATATATATATATATATATAGCGCTGGTTTAGCTAAGTCTCGTCTAGGAGTCACAAGATTTCGGCTTCGATATATCGCCAACTGAAAGGGATCGAATTGTTGCTAAAGATTTTGTATTTCAGTATTTGAATTATCTAGATTTTTCGGACTGTTTTTCCCCATCTTTATTCTTATATGCACGACGTATCCGTCGGTAAGCCACCACGGGCTTCTTTAGGTGTTGTATATATAACCATAGAGATGGGGACAACTTCCCCAAAATCTAAATAATACAAATTCTCAACCCTCATCTAAGATCTACATTATTATTTGGTATTCTTTTAAAAATATTGACGAAACACAATATTATCATATGCAACACAGAATTGAATAGTATAGCATTGCCTATATGTTGCATTATATCCATAACAGTGTGGCATATATATATATATATATATATATATATATATATATATATATATACTGACACCTCTTCATGAGCAGGATGTGACACAAGGTCCATTTCTTAAGCGGAGTTTAACAGGTTTAAATTCAGAATTTTCCTTCACCAAGACTGATTACCAAACCATGGTTATATAGCCCAATCTGGAAGCGCGTTGTGTAATGGTTAAAGTCATGGGAAATGAACTCGTCGCCCCGAGTTCAAATCCTGGACGTGCTAATTGCATTTCACTTTGCGCTAATACCCTTGGGAAAGGTATGAATCCTACTCTCCCTTCAGCTATGGGTAAATAGTAGGGCAGACTGGGCTCTTTAACCTTGGTTAGGCAACCGGTCTAGGTGAAGGAAAACTCTGAATTCAAACCTGTTAAACTCCGCTTAAGAAATTGACCTTGTGTCGCATCCTGCTCGTGCGGAGGGGTTGGTAAATAGATATATAGCCCAATCTGCCCTGATTTTTGCCCATAGCTGGAGGGAGAAATGGATCCATACCTTTCCCAAGGGTTTTAGCGCCATATGAAATGCAAACAGCTTCGTCCAGGAATTGAACTCGTGTCGACGAGCCTATTTCCTACGACTCTAACCATTAGACCATGCGCCCCCATCGAGTGTGGTATATAAGTTCACATGAATATCTTAGGTGGCATATATCTGAATTCACATACGCACAACCATGAGCGCAATACACACTTACACAGAGACAAACATAATACGCAAAACAAGAGATTAGAGCATGTTTGTTACTCATATAAACAGCGATGGCCTTGTTCAATACTTAATCTAGTGATCACCTCAGCAACAGCAGGTACTGTAAGCAATCAGAGTCCTTTGTTTATCATAATGACTTGATTAGGCATTAAATGACCGTAAAACAAAAGAGACAAACAAACAAAGTGATAACGTGACCACTTAAGCACTAGTAGACACTATAAGCAAATGGAGGTGCGTGGTCTAATGGTTAGAGTCG
>CM042158.1:61560622-61613122 GCA_023376005.1 Doryteuthis pealeii | reverse complement strand
GTGAGAGGTGGGATTGAGGAGTGAGTCTGATAAATTAGCACGGAAAGTTTTTAGCAAGAATTACGTGTTAGACGAGAATGGAAAAGTTTAAGGACGAATCATTTTAGCAAGAGACGAGAATGGAAAAGTTGGACGAATTTGTTTCTATTGGACGAGCTATTAGACGTGGAGAAGTGGGAGAGAGAAAGAGTGAGAGGTGGGATTGGGAGTGAGTCTGATAAATTAGCACGAAAGTTTTTAGCAAGAATTACGTGTTAGACGAGAATGGAAAAGTTTGCGGATGACTCATTATAAGGTCACATGGATTGTTTCTATTGACGAGCAATGAGACGTGGAGAAGTGGGAGAGAAGAAGAGTGAGAGGTGGATTGGGGAGTGAGTCTGGTAAATTAGCACGGAAACGTTTTTGCCAAGAATTACGTGTTAGATGAGAATGGAAAAATTTAAGGACGAATCATCTTAAGGCCACATGGATTGTTTCTATTGGCGAGCTATGAGACGTGAAGAAGTGGGAGAGAGGAAGAGTGAGAGGTGGGATTGGGGAGTGAGTCTGGTAAATTAGCACGGAAACGTTTTTAACAAGTATTACGTGTTAGATGAGAATGGAAAATTTAAGGACGAATCATCTTAAGGCCACATGGATTGTTTCTATTGGACGAGCTATGAGACGTGGAGATGTGGGAGAGAGGAGGGGAGAGAGGTGATCTTGTGGACTGGTCTGGTACGAATGCACCGACGAATAAAGACGTGGCTCCTTGCCCCGGAGAGTTTTGGTTTTGGGGAAAATAAAAATCTCGCGAAAAAAAAAAAAAAAGAAGTGGCTTTGTGTATTTACTAAAACTCTAAATTGACCCAAGACAAGATGTCCCCAACACCTCATGCTGGTTTCCAGACTACCATGAATTGTCAGCCAAATTCAGCATCGGCCCAGTAACAAGGATTCGACCCTCCCCAATGTAGTATCAATCCAGAGATAAGTATGCACCTCGTTTACGTTTTTGTGGCCATTTTTAGGCTTCAAGTGAGAGCACTTTACAATGGAAATCCCTTCGGTTAAGCAGAGGCTGATCTTAAGTAAAGAATCCTTTGGCTGTTCGTCGGTGACCCTTAGTGTTGGGTAAAATGCTTTCGTCCGGTCTTGCTGTCCCTTAGTCTTGATTAGAATTCCTTGGTTGCAGGTCCGTTTGGTAATGACGAATACGTGCAAATGAACGGCTTTCAATATCGGTGATTAAATAGTTAACTAACCACGTATTCGAGCTGTTATTGGCTGGGTTTAATCCGCGTGCCCACACCGAGTCTATAAGTTTAAATGGTGGTTTCAAGCACAACTTATATATTATTTCTATATTAACATATCTTAACTCCATTCGAAATTAGAGCCATAACGTAAGAAACGAGGACACTTCTATTCTCCATTCCCACAATGAGAGCGTAATGTAAAACTCACATTAAAGTACAACATAGATATAATATTTTTAACGGTGAATGTACGTAAATCATGTTGAGAATATTAATTTCAAATCTGATAGTGCAGTGTTGTTGAAAATCGGATTGAAAATAGGATAAGGTTTCTTGCTGAAAGCAATGTAGATATTTACGCATCTATCGTTGATTTCAATGAAGCCAATGGTTTTCAGAATTTTTCCAAGAGCAGATTTTATGTAAATAGGAATTACTTCAATTTATACAGAAATATACCGCGCACCTCAATACGCTAAACAGATTAGTGAACTATATCTTCTATAATTAATATAGCGCTAAGTTCGATCCTCACCGGATTTTTATACCTGGTATCTTCTTCCATATTAAGATCCAAATGAAAATATACATATACTAATACGTACTTAAATATGTTATTAAAACATAATTTTCCATCTTGTTAGATCTAATGAATAATTGTTAATTTATGTAAATGCAATATATATATATATATATATATATATATATATATATATATATATATTTGTATATGTGTGTGTGTGTGTGTGTGTGTGTAGGCTGGATCATAATAATGAGACACATTTTAAATGCTATTTTCTCATATTATAAAAAGGAACAAGTTAACGTGTCCCGGTTACGCATTGATCATACAAGACTAACGCTTTGTTTGTTTGTTTTTGTTTTACGGCATATCAACCTCAGTGGGTCATTTAATGCCGATAAAATTGAAATAAATCAATTCTTAATGGATAATACAATTTTTTTATAAATACATTTTTTCTATTTAACCCATAGATGGGAAGACTAACGCACTCCTATGCACTCAAACAAGAACAACAACCACAATGTGAAACATGTCAAACACCTTTGACAGTTAAACACTTATTCATGGAATGCAGTTTTTTTGCTCACATTAGAAACCGTTATTTTAAAGTAAAAACTATGAAAGATCTGTTTGAAAATGTCAACATGGAGGATATTCTCTCTTTTTTTTATGAAATAAAATTATACCATAGAATATAGACATGAAACAAATCAATACCATACAACATAATCCCCAGTAGTGCTAACACATTTGTTAAAACCAATCACTAAAAAGTATAAATATAAATACACGATATGTATCACTTTCTAACCGTTAGACATGACATAACCCCAGACGGGTTGATATGCCGTTAAAATCAATAAACAAAAATAAGCAACAACATATATATATTTATTACATAATTGATACGCAGCAGTTTTGCAGGTTATGTCAGATTTTGGTATTATGTCCTTGAGATGGTCACCATCACGACGAAAACATTCGAGAGTTCAATTTCTCATATCAGGTTTAGTATATCAACTGGAATAGCTGTTGTCTCTTTGCGGATGCTTTCTTTCAGTTCCACTGTCATGAGGGACCTGCCTCCTTATACCCGATCTCCGTAACCCGATATATTTAGTACTGTTCGCTTTTGTAATATGATAAAATAGCATTTAAAATATGTCCCATCATTATAGTTCACCCTGTATATAACAAATTTGCGTGGATTAATATATATATATATATATATATATATATATATATATATAATATATAATCTTGTATTGCATACAATATTAATATTTGAATTAACAAAATAACTTCACGTCCTTCCAGCCTCCACATCATTAATATAATTGAGATGATGGCGATGTTACTTGAACTTCTAATTCACGAATTCCACCGACATATTAAAAAGTTGGACAGAAAACTTGAAAAGATCAAAGATAAAATTGTTAAACAAGAGATGTGTCTTTTGTTTAATTCAACATGCCTGAATGAAAAATGCTGCCCAATACATATATATATATATATATATATATATATATATATATATATATATATATATATATATATATATATACTGCATGAAAATGGTTCAATAAAAACAATCTACTGTTTTAATAGTATTTATTCAAAGCCTTAGCAACTTCTAAACATTACTGTAAGTTCTTTTACAGCATGGACTATCGCTAATGTAATGTTACTTATCTTTATTAATATGTAATATGGTTGTATCTAAATATTAAATAACCTAGTTATTTGTATGCAAAGTATCTAATACTACTTTATTACATCTTAGCCAGACTAATTCGTAACGTTTTCTTGAAGAAAGTGTAACTTGAACATTTTTCCCTATAACTATACATGCTCTATATTTTACGAAGTAATTTGAATAATAAAAGGACTAGGTATTACATATTTGATATTAGGTCATTATTAACGGCATCCAATCGATGTTGTATATAAGGGTCACTATTACAAAGTTGAAGTGGTGTTATATAGGAAGAGAATCATCTCGGGTGTAAATTTATATTAGTAATAACATTTCTTAAAATTCGTCTATTGGGAATCTTGTCTGATTGACTGGGCTTCATTGGGTGGGTCTGCTCTCCATGAAATATGTGCGTTAAATTGTGGTAATTTTCCATGGACTCCTTGATTTTAAATTAACATCCCTATTCAAATTTCTACCTACAGAAACTTTCACAATTTATGCCTGCTCATTAATTGTAACAGTAGATATGTTTTTAAATTATTCACAAATATCCTAAGGTTTTGCTAACCAAGTGTTTTGAATTGAACATTTTGGGATCGCACCTCAAAGAGATACCTACAACTTGTTTGACGGGGGGATATATGTTTAAAATTAGCCCAAACTGTCTGATTATTGTTATTCAGATGTTCATGAAGTAATCCATCTGCTAATTTCTATTTCAAAGTGGTGTTTTCATGATGGTTTAATTTTATGGAAAAGCCACGTGACTGTTTTATCCACCTGTGTGTTTTTGTGATCATCGTGATATCACTGATGCGTTTTTTCTATTTTTTCCAGGGATGCTGAATTTTTTCATGTCTTTTAAAGGTGTGCCCATTTGTTACATAATCTATGCGGTTGCATAAGATTATTGTCAATCCCCTGTATTTCTAAAGGGATGGTCCTTTTCATATCACGGGTGGGACTTTCCATGGAAGATTACAGAAAGTCCGCGAAATACGTGAAGTCACGTGGGACCTGGTAGGGTCCTCACTTTCAGTTTGGACGTCGGCCAGAGATGTACTGCCTTAACTGGAACTCACTGCATACGCGCGCTATGTTAGTCAGATATTTAGTTACATGAAATGTTTAGTTAAGTAAATGAAAGCTTAAGAAAATAACACGGTTTTCTGATAAATGAATGTCTTGGTAACAAGACTGATCTAGAAAAAGAAATGAGTTAAGTGTGACCGACCACCAAGACGAAATCCAGACGCTAGAAGAGATGTTAGAAGATGACAAAGAATAGCAGTAAGAAAGAAAGTAAAGAAAAGGGTATACGACACATTTCCACGGAAATCTTGTTCTATAAGTATTAGTTTATTATAATCTATAGATTTAATAATGCATTTCTAATCACATACAGACACAGACGCACCTAGGCTTTACCAAAACGTTTAGGTGAAACCCTATGTAGATAGTTTCTGACTCTTTCAAGTCTTTATCATTTTACTCTATTTAGTGTATTGAGCACTTTCTACAAATATAATTAGAAAACTCTTTCGGCGTTTTATCTTCTAGACACTTCATTACGATATTGATGATTATTTTCAGATAGTATGGCTATTTTGATCTTTTCTATTTTTCATTTTTCCCTAGATATCAGCTTGTACATTCCTTTATTTACGAACTGCATTATTCTTTTTTTTCACACCATCAGAGATCTAGAAATTAAACACACACACACACACACACACACACACACACACACATATATAATATATATATATATATATATATATATATATATTATTATTATATTATAATAATATATATATATATATAATATGTTTGAGCTCAAAATAGATTCAAATTCAGATTCAAATTCAAATTAAAATAAAAATATTAAAAAAAACATTTTTTAATTTAAATATAATATAATAAAATATAGTTTTTGTTGTTTTCTATTGGTCGTTTAGTTTATGCTAATTTAAATGATTTATTTGAATCACTGTGTAATTACTATATTTAATGCGTTTGTCCAAGTCTCTTTAGTCGGATCTTAGTCCTGAAGAGCATTAAACGAAACTTTAGTAGGTGCGTCTGACTTAGATTTATCTTTATATATATATATATATATATATATATATATATATATATATATATATATATATCCAGTGTTGATGTTTCACACGAAATCGAATGAAACGGTTTCTATATCAGCCCCCCCCCTATAAGTGTATGAGTAGCAAAGTTTGGTATTCTGATATTTGTGATAAAGTGGGGAGTTAACCGTAGAAGTAGGCTCCATAGACACAATAGAATCTCCCTTTCCTAGCGCTAGCGAAAAGGGAAAAGGCTCCTTCGCTGATACCAGCAACATGCCATTTAGCTTTATAACGAAAAGGAGCGCAAATTGATTTGTATTATATTTCGTTTTTCATAGCAAGAGGGATACCTGATTTGAATTTCTAAAAATACTTATCCATCTGATATAATTTTATTAGCTTGATAGGGATTTTAACAATACGAAACACGTGTCGTGCTTAGGTTATAATCGAAATAATTCGAAAAAAAAAAAAAATTCAAACTAATTTGCGTACATTTTCATTATAAAATATCTCCCTTTCTATTGTTGTATTTACAATAATCTTTCCGCCCTGTCAGCTGGGGCGTTAAAATGCACCGACCGCACCTCTACAGAGGGATAAGATTCCCCCAAATGGGGCCACCTGTTTGCCGTGGGTGGAGACCCATGATGCTTAAGGACAGAGTATTGGTGGATTAGCAGTCCATGACCTGCAACACTCCAGTTAGAACCTTAATTAGGCTAGACGGACAGTCGGAGAGACCCCCCGGATCAATCGGCTGGTAACGTCAAGCCCTACTACCTATATAATTGCTCCAACCCTATTGCTCTTATATCAAGCCCAAACACTTTTTATCATATGGGTGCTAGAAGGCCGTGGCTGAGGGTCCACATGTCCTGGGAATGACGTTAAACTCTATCTGATGGTGAGGTTCCAGTTTTGGAGGTTTGGGGAATGTTGAGCACCCCTTCATCACCATTGCTCGCTGGTCCACTCTGATCCGGAGTGGTAGTACCTGTTAGGGTCCCATCTATGGGTTAAATAGAAAATGTATTTATTTAAAAAAATGTATTATCCATTAAGAATTGATTTATTTCAAAACTTTATCGGCATTAAATGACCCACTGAGGTTGATATGCCGTAAAACAAACCAAACCAAACCAAACAATAATCTTTCACGTATTTGTTTTGTTTTTTTAGAGTTTTGAGTGAAGTTGGGAAATTGACTATAAAGTGAGTGAGATTTTTTCTTTGAACACGTGTCTGACCTTTCTATAATCCAATCATTGTTATCTTCTGTTACGTATTTGTCACGTCTCTGCTAAATCTTTTCGAGATGCTTGACTTACAATTAACTATTATAGCTTCAAATGATTATTCTTTTATACAAATAATTTGCACAATTTTATAGGGTTTCATGTATTTCTATGTAATACTAATGTTTTAAAATACAGATCAATTTCACTCACAAATACTACCACGTCAGATATAGTGGACGTTGGTAATTAACGAATTAGTAAATCTCCACTTCTCAAAACTCAAAAATTGTAGAGTCACCACTTGATACATTTTTTGTCACATGCAGGACAAACTTTGGAAGAAAGTCTCATCCATCAATTTATCAAAAGTAAAACAATTAAGAAAAATTTGGAATTGAAGATTCCTCCACTTATATTTTGTACTAATTCATATATTTTATTTACTGTCATATGTGTGTTTATTTTGATGGAAAATAGCAGCCTATTGCAAATTAGCATTATTAACTTGTGGAAATCGTATACCCCTCATCTCACCTTTGACCCGTCTACCCCAAGACGTTATGGCCCGTTTGATTCTTTGAATTTAAAATATCCCAGAAGGAAAATAGCTAACGTTTTTTGGACTAGAAGAATTACCAATATAAGATCCATTTTTATTTATCAATTTATTTTCTGTTTGTCACAATGTGTTAGAATTAACCTTTAAGCTTCAGTGAGTAGCTATTCTATGCCTTAATTAGTTAAAAATGCTTACAAAGAGGCAAATGAAGAATAAGTCCATGACAGAAAAATACTACGAAAATAAAACAAAAACAAAGAGTCAAAAAAAACTAAGACAGTCTAATTATAAATCATATACTTAGAGATGTTGTAGCTGGGAGAAATCACTCCTGTGATAATATAATCCATGGTAATTTATGAGGAAGTGCATTCCGGTCTCCTGCCTCAAAAATTGCTACCCGGTGACTATTAAAATAACGACTCAGTCTATTCAAAACTATCCATCTTCATATCTATCTATCTATCCATCTATCTCAATTTGTTCATATTTATCTATATTACTTTAAATACTAAGATTTTTTTTATTAATGTTTGTGTAATGTCTTGTTTTTAGTTTAAATAAACAAGAATTACGACAAAAAAAGATGCGACCCCCCTAAATATATTTACTTGTCGAAAATATATATCTCCATTTGTTCATATCTATCTGTATTATTTTGTTTGTTTATCTATCTATCTATCTATCTCAGTCAAACTATATATCCATCTTCATATCTAAACAAGAATTACGACAAATTACGATAAATAAACAAGAATTACGATGAGCTGGGGTTGTTATTTTGATAGTCACCGGGTAGTAATTTTTGAGGCAGGAGACCGGGACGCACTTCCTCATAAATTACTTAATCCATAATGCAGATGTTCTTTTAGGTTTGTAGTATGACCCCTTAGTAAAGTTTAGGTTTTCATTAAAAATACATTTAGGGGGTCTTTAAAGTGTTTAAAACGAAAAAGTCTTGTTCAGTTTGTCTGATTAATGATAAGAACCACGAGGGGAAAACCCTCTGCATTTCAAGATCTAAGACCTCTATCCAATATTGATATATGTATTGTACGACTGTTATCAACTTGGAACACCCTCTGGTTAACAATGAGGTCATCCAAATAGTCTAAAATAAAATGCAATAATGTAAATCCTGTTTATCTTGCGTTGTTTATCCACCAATTTCTTATTTCTTATTGGTGTGGTCACCTCAGCTAAATAATGGACCATTCCATTTTTATTATAAAAAGAAAGCGAAGCAAACGGGCTTGCTACACCGAAAAATATAAAAAAGAAAGAAAGAAAGAAAGAAAGAAAAGTGGAAAGATAGAGAAAAGGGGGTGAGCGCGCGGAAGTGATAACGATAATCTGTTTCAATCGAACACAATGAAAAGATGAAAAGGAAAGAAAGAACAAAAGAGCGAGGGAGAGTTAAATCAAGATTATTATACTTTTTTACATATTGAACTATTTCGCAATAACTCTTTAATAAACATACCAAACATTGTAATAATTAAATTATCATCCTGTGGTATAACCACAGGTACCGCTAGTACATCTATATGGCGACTATTAAATGATAAATATATGGAGGCCTAGCTTTTTTTTCATATTGAACTATTTCGCAATTACTCTTAAGTAAACATATCAAACATTGTAATAGTTAAATTATAATACTGTGATATATCCATAGGTACCGCTAGTACTTCTATATGGAGTCTATTAAATGATGAATATATAGAGACCTAGCTTCCGGAAAAGGAAAGCGTTTTTACTACGTGCACATCTGTACTCTTTTTTTTAATATTTGGTGATGTGTTCCAGTTTTTTTCAAAGTATATTAATAAATGTGGAGGCTGGAAGGAGAGAATTGATAGGAAAAGTGTTATAGGCATTTTAATTATTAATATAATATTAAAAATAGTAATATAATTTTTTTTTTAAATGGAACACATCAGCCCTGATGATGGCATTTCGAAGTTCCAAAAGTAGTCGGGATATGTACTTCGGTGGACTAATCCACGATTTCCATCCAAATATAAAAAAAAGTTGGCCAGATATATTGAAAAGATCACCAATAAAATCGTTAAACAGGAGACCTGCCTTTTGTTTAATTCCACATGTATAAATGAAAGAATGCTGCCCAAATACACACAAACCACACACACACAGACACACACACACACACATAATTATCTTTTTCCCAGAAATTTGATCTCTCTGTGACCGTAAAATACATAAACAAACCTAATAGTTTAAAAAAAACACCAGTCCTGCTACAGCTGTCAGTGGCCGAGGGATAAGATATCAGGCTGCCAAGCGGTCAATCTGAGTTCGACCCTAGCCAAGGATAGCTGTGTCTAGCCACACTGAATAGGCGTGAACCACCGAAACACGAGTCTGTGGATGACTTATTAATATATATATATATATATATATATATATATATATATATATATATATATCTGTTTGAATTCATATATGGTTCCCTAAGTGATGAAGTGAACATTATGTAGGTCTTTTTCAGATTTACAGTGAGTCCAAATATATATATATATATTATATATATTTATATATATATATATATATATGTGTGTGTGTGTGTGTGTGTGTGTATTTGGGTAGCATTCTTTCATTTATACATGTAGAATTAAACAAGACAGTTTAACAATTTTATTTTTGATCTTTTCGAGTTTTCTGGCCAACCTTTTAATGTTTGGGTGGAATTCGTGGATAAGTCCACCAAAGTTCAGGCCCGAGTACTTTCAATCTGATGATGGCACTTCGAAGTGCCGAAAGTACTCGGGACCTGAACTTTGGTACTTATCCACGAATTCCACCAAGATATTAAAAAGTTGGCCAGAAAACTCGAAAAGATCAAAAATAAAATTGTTAAACAGGAGATGTTTCTTTTGTTTAATTCTACATGAATATATATATATATATATATATATATATATATATATATATATATATATATATATGAGTAAGAAAAGGTGGAATGAAAACATCACACAATGCTGTTAAAGAAGAAAACAATTTATAATATAATCATAGCTGATACTGATCAATATTTCGATTTTACAAAAATCATCATCAGAGCTCATTCACTCCCGTAGTTGTTTGGGTCGGAGAGGAAAGTCAAAATGAGTTTACAAAACAAAAAAACCTTAATACTGCAAAAAACGAAAGACGTTACAATATTCACCAACGTGGGCATTTCGCGCCATATATATGTCGGGCATGTCTCATGTGAGTGAATGAGCTCTGATGATGATTTTTGTAAAATCGAAATATTGATCAGTATCAGCTATGATTATATTATAAATTGTTTTCTTCTTTAACAGCATTGTGTGATGTTTTCATTCGACCTTTTCTTACTCATATTGTCGGATTCATTTCCTTTCTTTTAACTTATTATATATATATATATATATATATATATATATTATATATATCTGTTTGAATTCATATATGGTTCACTAGGTGATGAAGTGAATATTATGTAGGTCTTCAGATTTACAGTGAGTCCAAATGCCACAGAATCAGTTAAAAATATATCCATTATATATTGCATATCTTCATGACTGTAGGTTAGAAAGTCAACATAATCTCCATAAGCAATTGTCAGATCAAAGACTTCAAAGTTCAAGATTTGCTGTTGAATCGCCTCACATCAAAGACGTGTCCTGATGACGAAAACCCCCGCGTTTATAACCCTGTAACCGTTTTTAAACACATGGGTAAGAAGCAGTGCCAATTCCACTGGGTAGAGAGTTGATGCCAGAATTGTCAACTTGTTATCCTCTGCTATCAAACAAAATTCTCCCCTAGAGTAATTCCTTAAATACCATTCAACCTTTCATGTTTCGATGAAATTCTTTGGATACACATTAGTACCGAGTTGGCGAGGGCCGGTATCGAACTAGGAACCTTGCGGTTTCTAGCAAACGCTCTACCGACTGAGCTAACCTGGTCCTCGCCAACTCAGCGTATGAGTAGCACAGGGATCTGTGCGGTAAAGTAAGGAGCGATGGTAGGTGAGCTCTATCTCGGATGCAAACACAATATCCTTGTCTTGCGCTAGTGAATAGGGCCCCTTCACTGATTGGCTGATTCCGACTTTAGGCCACCCCGACGACTTTATTCTTACAGTACGTTGATTCACGAGTTTAATTCGTACCGCTTGTTTCTTTTGTTTCGTTTTACGGCATATCAACCTCGGTGGGGTCATCTAACCCCGGCAAAGTTTGAAATAAATTCATTCTTAATGGATAACATTTGTCGGAGTGGCCTATTGTCGATATCAGCTGGATAACGAGGGAGTATATCCCCTTTTCGCTAGCGCTAGACCAGGGAGTATTTTTGCTGAGGTGGAGCGCCACACCTACCGTCAACGCTGAGTTGGCGGGGACCGGTATCGTACTGCTTGTGTGGAGGGGTCGGTAAATATATATATTTTTGCAATCGTCTATAGATGAACATAGAATAGATACACAATAAATAAGCTTAAAAAAACAGATAAATTCTGCTCAGATTCTAAGAAGCACTTTTTACCCACCATCCATATATTAATACGTGTGGTCCTTAATCTTCCGAACGTTATCATTTGCAACACACTCTGGTTAAAAATCAGACCGTCCAAATCGTCCAAGATGGAATGTAAAATGTAAATCCTGATGATCTGATGTTGCTTATCCACCGAATTTTTATTTCATATGAGTGCCGTCACCTCAGCTATATAATGGACCAATCCTTTCTTTGTTATAAAGAAAGAAATAGAAGAAAAAAGACATGCTACACAGCAAAACGATAAGAAAGAAAGAAAGAAAGAAAGTTGGGGAAAGAGAGGGAGGCAGAGATGTGAGCCCATGGAATAGATAACGCTAATCTTTCAGTCAAACATAATGAAAAGATGAAAAGAAGGAAAGAAAGCAAACATGTGCGAGAGGGTTAAATCAAGATTAATACACTTTTTACATATTGAACTATTTTGCAATAACTCTTAAATTAAACATATCAAAAGTTACATGCAGATTGGTCTGTCGAGGTTGGAGAGTTCTACATTTTCCCCAAACATGTCTTTCGTTGAAAACATTCAGAGATTATTCCAGTAATTAAAACCGCATGTTCTATAGAGAATCGTTTCCACAAATGGAGTATTATGAAGGGGATACAGTTGATTTGTTATTAAGTCGGTAACTTCTTTTTATTTAGACTTGTTTTCTAAACAATTCCGACAATGTCATCAAATCTTATCATCATATCGATTAAACAATTTAAGTCACTTTGAATGTCTTATGCAAACTTTCATTTGGAAACTAATTCTGATCACAAATTGATACATTGCAGCATTTGTCGGGTACATGATATTTTCTATCAGTTTTAATAGTGGATGTTCAAAAATAAATGTATTTCCCTACAAGGCACAATTTCCTCTCTCTTTTATTGAAGCCAGAGGTCAATCCTAACTTTTCTAATGGAATAAACTGCTATAGTTAATGACTTATCACTGTAGCAGAATTAATGTGAAACTACGACAAATTAGATGAATCACGCTTCTCATTACCCGTTACAAATGGGTTTTATTATACACTAGCTGAGTTACGAGACGTTCCTAGGGAAAAAGTTGATAGTCAACGGAATAAGTCAAATATATATTTTTGCACTAGTCTATGGATAAATAACTATGAGAATAGTAGAAAGGGTCGGTTTAGCTTAGTCGGTAGAGTGCCCGACTAGAAACCATAAGGTTCCGGCTTTGATACTGGCCCACGCCAAATCAGCGTATGAGTAGCACACCTTGCGTTCACCTGGGGACTACAAGATTCCTGGTTCGATACTGGTCCTCACCAACTCAGTGTATGAGTACCACAGGGAACTGTGTTGTAAAGTGAGGAGTTGATAGTATGTGTGGTGCTCCACCTCAGATGCTAAAACAATCTCCTTGGTCTAGCGCTTGTGAAAAGGGGATAGACTCGCGGACTGTTCGGCTGATATAGACTTTAGACCACCCCGACGACGATTTACACAATAAACAAGTTAAAAAACAAAACAAAGCAAAGATAAATTCTGTTAAGTTTGGGAGGATCACTTTTTACATATCATCTATATTTTAATACGATTGTTAGGGGTTAGGGGAATGGTGTTAGTTTTATAATTAAAAAAACCCCTCTAAAACACATCTGTTAACAAACAACCGGATTTTGGCGGTGTTAATGAAAATAATGTCCTTATGAAACGAGAACGCAAAAGGGGTGCCTAAAGGTCATATGTTCCAAATAATTTCCAAGGTTGGGTCATTTTTATGATCTCATGGACTGGAAGCACTTGAAGAATGCCGGATGATACAGCGGTCAAAATTTTGTGTATACATACCGCAATAAAGATGAGAACAAAAGATCGAAAAATTAAAGCCTCATCTAAATAATTCAGTCAAGTTATATCAGAACTGGAGCTGTATTTAAAGAATTATGAATGAAAAGTTCATTTTCTTCCAAATATTAGGAGTGCTCAAAATATATCGAGACTAGAGCTGTATTTGCCAAGATAGACATCAACAGAGAAAGAAACGTTCATTTTCTTCAAAATATGAGTTGTGTTAAAAAAATATCGTGACTGAAACTATTTACCAGGATAGAAATGAACGATGGATTAAACGTTATTTTTCTTCCAAATATGAAGTATGTTGAACATGTATCGAAACAGAAGCTGTAATTACCAAGATAGAAATGAAGAATGAAAGAAGCGTTAATTTTTCAACTACATAACTGTTAGTGCGTCGTGCGAAATTGAACCAGTGACCCAAGTTCTTGTACTGGACGAGGCAGTTTGCGTTTCACTTCACGCTAATTTTCTTGGAAAAGATAAGAATCTATATGTTCTTCAGCTATAAGTAAATTGTAAAGGAAACTGTTTTTGTTTCTTTTTAAATCTTAGATAGACAGCCTCTCTAGAAGGGAAACTTTAATCAGCTTAAAGTTTGACCATGTGTCAAATTCGGTCCATTAAGGAATGATTGATTGTATAAATATTCATGACTATTGAACAAATATGTATTTATCCAAACTTTCCCAACAAACAAGATGCGCATTAAGTCTACTTTTAACCGGAGTTTAACAGGTTGGAATTCAGAATTTTCTATCTCCTGGTTGCTAATATCCAATCTGCCCAACTATTTACCAATATCTAGGGGAGAATACTTGAAAGCATACCTTTCCTTAGGGTATTAACATTATGTGAAATGAAAATAGTCTCGTCCGGGGGTTGAACTCGGTTCACTATGTCCATTTGCTGCGATGACCATGACACAACTAGCGCCAATATTCAACATATATGGAAAATATATCGATCCGATCCTGTCTGTCCCAATATTTACAAGGACAATAAACATTTTTATAATAAGAAACAATTATCTATCTTACTCTGCTTTGCAATATAATTTGCAACCTGATGAGTTCGAATGATCTCAAAATATCTCTGAGGTAAACCTCATATAGGATAGGCAGAAATCAAGATAGTAACTATTAATATTAATAATGGAGATTCGCTTCCGGTTTTTGTCTGTAACAAAAACTATGTCACTGCTTACGTCACTATACCCGTCATAAATCGTCATAACATTGAATAAACACACTCAAAATTTGAGCATGCAACATTAGACAGTCCTCATTGTTGTTTTTTTAAACAAATTTTAATAGATACATCCCCAGTATCATATATTTATATATAGTTTGTTTTATTTTTATAGATTTTCAAAGTTAATAGAATTTAGTTTCGATTTCAAAATGTTTTATTTTTTTTACTCCTTTAATAAATTTGATGATTTCATGGTTTTATGGTTCAAACTCTCCGACATTTAATGCTTAACTTCCACCTCCTCAAGCAATATATTTCAAAAATTTATTCTTAATTTTGCTAGTCAAAAAAAAGAAGAAAATTATCATCTTTGAAAATTTCCATTTGGCTATGATCCTCAGAGGGAGACACACATCCAAAAGTAAAAACCCTCAGATAAAGCATAGATAGAAGTCAAGTTAAGAAAAATTTATATGCTTTATCATATATCTGCAAAAGGGGCACATCACGTGGTGTACGGACATTTGGTGTACTAGCTAGATTCACCGACCGTTGCTCGTGAGTTCAGTTAGGCGCCCCATAATATATATATATATATATATATATATATATATATTGTAAGTAAAGTAGTCGTAAATTGTAAAGGAGACTGGGTTTTTTGTAGTCTTAGATAGACAGCCTGTCTAGAAGGGAAACTTTAATCAGCTTAAAGTTTGACCATGTGGCATATTCTGTCCATTAGAGAATGATTGATTGTATAAATATTCATGACCATTGAACAAATATGTATTCATTCAAACCCTCCCCACGAACAGGATGTGCACTAAGAAATATATTGGCCTAAAGTCGGTATCAACCAATCAGCGAGGGAGTCTATCCCACTTTCGATAGCATTAGACCAAGGAGATTGTTTTTGCGTCTGAGGTGGAGCGCCACACCTACGATCAAATCATTGTGCTACTCATACGCTGAGTTGACGAGGGCCGGTATCGAACTAGGAACCTTGTGGTTTCTAGCCGAACGCTTTACCGACTGAGCTAACCCGGCCCTATTTGGAAATATTAACTTTTTTATTTGGAAATATTTTTCGGATGGAAAATTTAACATTTGTCATATGCCCTGGTAATAGTACATGAAAAAAAAAAAAAAAAAAAAAAAAGAGAAGAGAAATAATGAAATATCACTTTGGAACATTAACATATCTAGAAACACATAATCTGAATATTTATCTCCGTTATTATTTTTCTATTATACGGTTAGGTCATTAACATATATTTAGATAGGCAGAAGATTTTAAGGAAGTAAAAAAATGGGAAGTTCTTTAAAAGGACACAGGGGGTCAATTAATTTTACGTATATTAATTCAATCATTGTACATACCTAGAATATTAGGATAGGCTGGGAATATTAGGATAGCCTGGGAATATTAGAATAGCCTGGAATATTAAGAGAGCCTGGGTTCTTTAACTATTGTTACATAATAATTGGATCCCTAATACATTTTAAGGTTTTGTAGAAATCATTATGGTGATCAGTACAGCTGATGGCCTTGAGAGTGAGTGACGGCGCTTGACCTCGATCCCACCTTGCGTTCTGCGGATGGAACGTGAGAACCGGAAGGCAATAGAAGCCCCATTCCGGTTTAAGGATACTAAGTAAGTAACTTAGTCGGTTAGAACTTAGAAGCCGAGCTAGCAAGATGTAAGGATCCGCGCGCATTGTCTGTTCTGGGGATTTATGAATAAAGTAACATCAACATAAATCGAAGTCTTGTGTTTATTACTAAAAACTAACAGACACAAGGCTTCTGATAACGAGAGATCCCCAACAGAAACCAGACCCGGAATCCTCAATAGAAGACCAGACAAGACCTTAGAAGATATACCAGACCAAGATAGATAATAGACGATAGAAGAAGCAAAGCCGGCCAGGAGAATAGACGACAGAGTAAGAAGTAAGAAAAGTATATAACATATACCTATTTAGTGCCGGTAAAGAAGGCGCTATGCAACACTATGTTAAGGCAACCAGTCTTGCAGAATGAACTCAAAATTCAACTCAACTCTATTACATTTAAAGACTTACTGTATGTCATCTACTTTTTGGATGAATACATATTTTAGTATATATACATTACATATATGATGGTATAATATACAAATATTTCGCAAGCTCTGTTATCAAAATGTACCAGGAGTGAAACCGTAAGATTTTTAATTGGAATATTAATCCATTATGAAAATACAGACATGTTTTTTAGCTGAGCAAATTATACAAATAGATTATATTAAATGTCTAGACTACAACTTATCTACCAAAATAAGGATGACAACATGCCTAGAATGCATACACACATACACACATAAATATATATATATATATATATATATATATATATATATATATATATATATATATATATATGGTATTTGTGGAAAAAATGACTTATCGGTGAGAATGGTCACAATGGTTAGTTTTGAAACTTGATTTCACAATGATAATGGTTTATCGCAAAAAAACACACACGTGTAATAGATTGCCATTAATCAAGATATTGATTAATCCAGAGATTTAACCCTGAAGATCCGTATGGTGAAACTTGAGTTGGTTAATACCGTGTACTTTTATGTTATATATATATATATATATATATATATATATATTCATTTAACTCTCTCAGACTCTTTTTTCTTTATTTTCTTTTTTTCCTTACTCTCTTTCTTTCTTTCTTTCTTTCTTATTATATTTTTGTGTAATATGTCTTTTTTCTTCCCTTACTTCATAATAAAAACAGAAGGGTTCATTATTTAGCTGAGGTAACGACACTCATAATAAAAAAATTCGTTGGATGAGCAGCACCAGTTTACTGGTTTGCATTTAATCATAGCTGATTTTGATGGTCTCATTTTTTAACCAGAGGGTGTTGAAGGAGGTAACGGCCGTACAATTAAGGAACAAGTATTAATATATAGATGGTCCAAGTGGTGCCGTTATACAGTAGAAATGATACTATTACAGCTTTGATACATTCTGTTTTATTCTATCATATAGATCAAATAACATATGCGCAATTATTGTCAATAGCAGTCTAAGCTATGCTACTGTGTATGCTATATGGCAGATATATTATATATATATATATATATATATATATATATATATATATATATATATGAAGATAAATGGAAATAAGTCGACGGTATGTAATATAGTGAAAAATTTGAAAAAAAAACACGTTCAAATAAATATCTTACTTTCTTTCTTAGTATATTTTTTTCTGTGTAGCATGTCCTTTCCTTTCTTTTTTATAATAAAAACGGAATGGTTCATTATTGTTATGACCTGTTTAAGGTCAATGAATAATAACTCAAAACGGGTATAAAATGTAGGGAACAGATTGTATTCAGCAATATATATCAACGTACAATGGAAGGGTTTCCTTGTTTCAGCTTACACGAAGAACTGTCTCTGGTACTACTCCTTTGAGTAGCTTTACTCTCTTAAATATAAACCCTTTGGGTAAGTCCATGTTCGTGTCATAGGTGAGTCACCTACAACAATTATGGAGCTGAGATGAAGACACTCTTCAGAAATAAGAATTCGGCAAATAAACCACACCATATGATCAAGATTATCTATCTATCAGGTATATTCACAATTTATTAATTGTAACACTGGGTTTTGTACATTTCAGTAAATAATGTTATCTGGATGACACCTTGTGCGTATAGGGATTTGTCCCATATTTTTACGGCATGTGGATTTGAATAAATTAAAATAATTAAGTTTTCTTAAATAATTAGTTTTACAATTGTATTTCATGAGTTAAGAATTATGTAATCAAAAGAGAATCGAATGAAAATTAGTTTGGAAATATTTTAGCAACAATTGAAACAATTGTTTAAATTTCGATGACAGTAACTACGTCATCGGAATACCACGGGTAACAAAATCATACGATATTTACGTCATTAGAAAACAGCTGATATTTAAAATTACAATATTAGATTTAACTTAATGATCACATAAACAATTACAAAAGAAAATAATAAAAAAGCCCATTTAGTTGAAAAGTTTCAGTTGGAGCTTACGCTCTTCCTAACTCGGCAGAGTTGGAGCGGATGCTCCCAACTCGACACAATAGGGAGAAGATGCTGTCTGGAGACAACTCAGCACTTCGTCTATTTTTCGTTTCAATTTTTGTTATCTCTCTTCTGCTCAATACGACACAAGTTTCAATCACAGACATTATTTTAACAAAATTGCCACAATGTTGACAATCCAAACGAACAAATATAAACAATACATATGCACTTGTCACACACAACTATGTACATACACATACAGTCGGCAACAAAGCTAAAAGAACAATTGAATATACCAATTGTAAATTAATGTATATAAAGTTGTTCATTGTATCAATTTTGTTTTCTTCTTTTTTCTATGGAAACTACATTTCCGTAGTCTCATACATTTAAATTGTGGGATACAAAACACGGATCTTCTTCAACCACAGAAAAACCGTGAAAACAAGGACCCCACATGCGTTACGTCATCCACAATTTAAAAGCTATATAATGTCGAAATAAAACATGTAAACTTTAGAAAGATGTCTGACATTCACTGTTTATTATGGATGAAATTTAATATCCTTCGAAATAATGATGCTCTTGAAATAAAGCACTTGATCTGAAACATGTTGTCAAAACATATATACACAGATATATAGTTAAACATATGCGGATTAATCAAAAATAGGAATTTTTTACAGAAATAATATTTCACACAATCACAGACACAAACTCCTATCAAAGAACAGACACAGACACGCGTGCGCACATACACACACCAACACACACACACACACACACATCACACACACACACACACACACACACACATATATATAAATTATTATGGACTCTCCCGTCGATTTTTGACTTATGAGGGTTCATACACACAATAAACACCCACACAGTGATTTGTTTATAGTTGTGAAGGCTTGTGTTGGACCATCCACACTTTTTGGCAGAGTCGATAGGAAAGAATTGGTGCATCAAGGGTTGCCATAAACCCAATCAACGACCGACCTCAATAATTTTGAATTCAGAGTTATCCCTCTTCTAGGCTGGTTACCTACCCAAGGCTGAAGGGCCCAGTCTGTCCCACTATTTAACCTATAGCTGTAGGGAGAATATATGGATTCATACCTTTCACAAAGGTATTAGCGCTCTGTGAAATGCCAACAGCTTCGTCTATGAATATATATATATATATATATTATATATATATATATATATATATATATATATATGCATATACACTCATACATATAGCAATAGCATAATCTTTACAGATCATTGCCGTCCCTCACAATCCCATAACTCCACTATCAGAACCCTTACTTGCATAGCCCTCAAATGACTCATCAAACCTGCTGCAGATCCACAAAGTTTGATGCAAATATAATATAGAAAGGACGTCCTTCCCGTTGAATCAGATGATAAAATTTTATGCTTACTCACACACACACACACACACACACACACACACACACACACACATAAGAGTTAAAACAGCTGATGGATTGAATTACAAATGACTTTTATCTGATAAGCATATGGAAATCTATCTTTACTTTCAAAGGAAAAATAGATTTAAAGATTAAAGTTTATATTAGAAGACAAGTAAAGAAATAAAAACTATTCTAAACCAGACAAGTATAAGTAATATTAGCTACCTATAATATTTATTTCTCCTGAGGAAGGTGTAACATGGACACTGAAACCGTGGTAGAGAGAAAAACTTTTCTACAACATATATATATATATATATATATATGTGTGTGTGTGTGTGTGTGTGTGTGTGTGTGTGTGTGTTTTATGTTGTTTTTTTTTTAAAGTTGGGCGTTATTATGAAGCATCTAAAAATAAATGTATGAACTTGATGTTATGGAGTATTGGATTGTCTGAACCTCATACGTCGAAATCGACGGGGGAGTCCATCATATATATATATATATATATATATATATATATAAAAGCACGTAATAACCTCTGTACGACTATTGAGTAAAATAAAAATTATTATCTAGGCACCCAATTTTCTTCTTTCTTTTCAAATGAACTTAAAAACTTCATTAATCATGTAAATTGAATATTAAGGAAATTTCAGATCAGTCTTCGGCAAATAATTATGCTAAAGACGTAAAGATACAGACACATACTCATTCATACATATACATATATATGTACACGTGAACTCATACATACGCATATATATATATATATATATATATAATATATATAGATAGAGAGAGACAGAAAGAGAACAGAGAGAGACAGACAGACAGAGATTGAGAGAGAAGAGAGAAGGGGTTAGAGGGGGTGAGAGGGATCGACAGGTAGACGGAGAAAGTCAGAGGAAACAGATATTGAAGCGTTTCCATTTGTGACAAAAATACTAATGGATATTTTCAATTGAGAAATAAAAGGAAATGGGTGATTTTACTATTTTGCATTAAAGTGTATGTTCTCTCTCTCTCCCCCCTCTCTCTCTCTCTCTCTCTCTCTATTTCTCTCTATTTCTCTCTCTCTCTCTCTCATTCTCTCTCTCTCTCATTCACTCACTCACTAGACAAAACATGACCCGTTGGATCACCCATTCAGCTCTGGATAAATAATTGAGATTAAGGAATTGTGAGTATGCAAAGCAAATAACACATTTTAAAAAATAATAAATACGGCCAGACATCATTTTGTATGTTAATCTTTCTAAGAAAGGGAATGTTTGACCTAATTTAAGCTACTTGTTGCCGCTTGTGAAATCTAACAGAGAAATACATTTCAAATTTTCCCGTGTGTGTGTGTCTCTCTCTCCCTCCCCCCTCTCCTCTCTCTCTCTCTTCTCTCTCTCTCTCTCTCTCTCTCTCTCACTGTCTCTCTCTGTCTCTGCCTCTGTCTCTCTCTTCCTTTCCCAGAAAAAATCATTCAATCCTAAAAGTAAGAAATAATTTAGTATAATTTGTGCGTCATTAAATTAAAAGAAAAAAGCCTTAGGGAACCAAAAGTTGATTCGCTCAACTTCAGTATAATATATATATAAATGCCTCTCTGTCTCTCTGTCTCTCTCTCTCTATGTCTCTTTATTTCTTTCTCTCTCTCTCTCTCTCTCTCTCTCTCTCTCTCTCTCTGTGTGTCTCTCTCTCTCTATATATATATATATATTATGTCGTGCAGGCAGCACGCGTATCCATGACAATCTCTCGCCAACCTTCCCTATCATTCATCGCAACAGGGAGTTCTTCCTTGCTGCAGCCAGCATCTTTACTTAGCTGGTCAATGTAGGTCTTTGCTGAGCGGCCCACACTGGCATGTCCATGTGTTGGCTTCCACAGGAGAACATCAGTTATGAGTTCGTCCTTGTTTATCCAACAGTGCCCTGTATGCCTAGTCCGTCTCACTCGGATGGTCTGTGAGATAGGGGGCAGGTTACCATACAACTGCTCCCTTGTGGGATGCCTTTCCACGACTTGTTCAAAACTGCTCGCCGCATTCTTGTGCAGCTCCCATCAAGCTTATTCTCGAGGCGCCTCGTTAGGTTCCAGGTGGTGCAGCCATACAGCAGTACTAATATGACTACAGCCTGAAAGAGATGGCGCTTCAGCTTGTCAGTGAGATCAGATTTCCATATGATAGACAATTTGTTTGTGGCCATCCATGCCTTTCCTATTCGTGCATTAATATAGTTATCTGTGGATGAGTTATTACTCCCCAGGTATGTGAATTGTTCTACTGGCTTAAGGTGCTTACCGTCTAATGTAGAGATGTCTCCTTTCTTTTTGAAGCTCATGAACTCAGACTTCACATGAAGGCCGATGATTTTTGCTGCCTCCTCCAGGCTATGAAGTAGTGTCTCAGCCTGAGTCGGTGTATCTGCAAGAAGTGCGAGGTCATCAGCATAGTCTGCATCTGTGGAGTGTATCTCTCTCTCTCTCTCTCTCTCTCTCTCTCTCTCTCTCTCTCTCTCTCTATCTATCTATCTATCTATCTATCTATCTATCTATCTATTTCTCTCTATATAGATAGATAGATAGATAGATAAATTGGTAATTTTTCCGAGACGAAATAAAGGAAAATAAATATATAGTTTCTTTACATATATGTTTTTTTTTTGTTTATATTATTTTCCGGTAAAAAAAATCGTTTTTTTTTGTAAACAATCAAAGGGAGAACTTTGTGAGCCTTAATTTTGAATTCATCGGCGTCCATAAACTTAACCGTAAAATTGCTCTTGTTTACACATATATAACCGCAAAATGTCAACTTGCAGACACACCAGAGGGATTAAACGGTATCCTGACGAAGGCGAAAGCCTGAAAGCTTAGGTAGATGCCCACTAAAACCTTTGTATAAACAGTTATATTTGATAAATAATATATATATATATATATATATATATATATATATATATATATAGATATAGAGAGATAGATAGATAGATAGATATCCCACTCCTTGTATATCTATCAATTCCAATTCGTACATATCTATCTATCTATCTACCTATCTATCTATCTATCTATTCAAGTGTATTTATCTATATGTCAATCTATAATTCTTTAATTTACGCTTTCATTGTTTTTCAGAACGTTTGCCTATATGAAAATAGATAAAGACAATTTGAAAGCTGTTCTGTCATTAGGAAAACTAAAAATAAATTGTTTCCCTTTGTATTTAGCTAATTTACTTTCGTATTGTCCCAGCTCCACATATACACTTTCCGATTTTTATCTTCTTCATTCTAGCAGATTCATGAAAGTGTAAAATTGCTTATATATATATATATATATATATATATATATATATATATATATATATATATATATGTATGTATGTGTGTGTGTGCGTGTGTGTGTGTGTAGATGTGAGGTATCCAAAACTTGGTAGTAAGGGATGATTCTATATGTGATTTCTAAGACGCACTGTATTATTATTATATGATCCAGTATGTATAGATACAGTGAATATCCTTGCTTCATATTTTTTAAGACTTATTTAATTCTCAAGTTGTTAATTTGACTGACTAAAAAACTTTGACCTGAAAAATATTCCTTTTCCTTATTTGACTTCCTGTCGCCATGGTGACAGTCTTTTAATGTACACATTTTGTAAAGTGAAACAAATGTTTTTCAGGAGAACATTTTTCTGTAATGCAATTCAAATTATTGTTGATTTTCCATCTGATGAGACGGAATTTTGAGGAGCGTTATTAAATCAACTTAGATTTATAAAGGCCCCAATTTTGGTCGAAATAAATTTATTATGGAATAACGGTGTTGAGTTTTTCCTTCCTTTCATATATATATATATATATATATATATATATATATATATATATATATATATATATATATATATATATATATATATATATGAGCCCTTGGGCACGTATATCTCTATGAATGGAACAAGAGGAAAAAGCTTACTTTTTTAAAGATATGTATGTCAGTATATCTATCTCCCTTTCTCTTTGTTCTGTCTCTTTCTATATATCTATCTATATTACTCTGTCTCACTCAGTCTCTGTCTCTAGCTCTCTCTCTCTTTCCACACACGCACAAATACACACACACACACACACACACACACACACACACACACACACTTAGCAGAGCGAGCGTGTGTGTGTGTTAGTTCGGAACTTTTCTGTTCGTTATTCACTGACAGGAAATCTCAGCTGTTCGGCATCGCTGAACCAGCCTAGCGGGAAGACATCTTTAGCCTTCATAATCTTGAGAGGATCTTGTTAGTTCATTTATCCAAGCACAGATAAAAGCTGATACCAGCGCCATCTATATAAAAATGAAACCTGACAAGCCGAAAAATATTTCTTATTTTCTACTCAGTTTCTTGTTCAGTCCAACCTTTTTTTTCTTTTTTTTTTTGCCTGCAATGGCCTGGAAGAAAACAACTGAACCTCTTTTCACAGGCATATGCGTTTATTTTCGTTTATTTCGCTTTAGTGTATTCAAAAACAAACAAAAAATTCAAGATTATATATATATATATATATATATATATATATATATATATATATGAATACCACGGAGTATTCTTTTTTCATTTTTTGTATGGATATTTTTTCCAGTCTTCTGGCTATCCTTCTTGAATCTGGATCGAGTTGATTCATCGTATTTTTCATACTTATTTCCCGAGCGCTTTCGACTGTTGCTCCAGTCGTATTCATGGGTTATGTAATTTGGTTTTTAGTTGATTTTAGTTTTATTATCTATGCTTTTATCTAATTCAGAGAGTCTATTATTTTTAAGAGGGGGTTAGGTGAGTGTTAGTTATTGAAGATATTAATACGTTGTCTCCGACTTTAAAGGCTATTTTATTAATGTTAGGTTTTTTATTTTTAATGCATATGGCTTCTAGGATCTGTAGGCGTTTCTTATTGTTATTTTTGTAGATAATTTAGTATTTTCGTTTAAGATTTTTCTAATTTCGAGGGAGGTGGATTTTCTGGGTGTTTTTTAATAAAGTGTTGTTTATGGAGCCAGAAGACTGGAAAAAATATCCATACAAAAATGAAAAAAGAATACTCCGTGGTATTCAATAACACATGTCTTACGAATAATTTGCTGCCAAAATATATATATATATATATATATATATATTATATATATATATATATATATATATATACGATTTTCTTTAAAATTCCAAGCTGAGGTCTGATTCAATTACAAGCTATTGTCTGGTGAAGATTTTGGATTTTAATTCTTCTTCGCGTTTGTTTTTGAAATAATTCTTATTCAGTCAATATCTTTTTTTTTCTATAAATCGTTTATCGGTCTACTTTTCTCCACCTAGATTTAATATATCTACTACAGATATATTATCATCTATCTAAGTAACCATGTGTCTTTCTCTCCCCACTCTCCACACACCCACCCATATACACACGCATGTATATATATGTACATATTTATTTCTCTCAATTAATTTATCAATCTATCAATCTATATACTCATATGTCTACATGCCGTATTTCTCTCTCTCTCTCTCACTCCCTCTCTCCTCTCTCTCTCTCTCTCTCTCTCTCTCTCTCTCTCTCTCTCTCCTCTCTCTGTGTATGTACACACACGCACACACACACACGTAGATACATGCACGCACACACACATATATATATACATATGTATTGTTATATATCTACCTATATTTACGCATATATCAGTCAATCAATCAGTCTTGTACTCATAGGCATGTATATCGTATACCTATCAATCTCCCTATCTCCGATCCATCTTTCTCTCTGTTTCTGTCTCTTTCTCTGTCTCTCTCTCTCTCTCTCTCTCTCTCTCTCTCTCTCACTCTCTATCTCACTCTCTGTCTCTGTCTGTCTGTCTGTCTGTCTGTCTGTCTGTCTCTCTCTCTCTCTCTCTCTCTCTCTATATATATATATATATATATATATATATATATATATATAAATGTTGTTCTGGTTCCAACGGGAGAAAATTCAATATTTTATAAAAAAAGGAAGGTCCGCAAAATGTATTTTGTTCTCAGAAAAATTTTTTTATTCTTTTTGTTTTACATATGCAACACGTGTTTCAGATCTTCTGGTATCTTCTTCAGGCTTTGATTGATGAGGAGGGAGGATTGGAGTAAATTCGACAGAATCTAGTAAATAAATGTTGATACATAGAAAAAGAGGGGGGTGAAAGAGGTAAGGTATAGGCGGTCGGGTTTGGTTAGTAAGGGAAGAAAAAGTCAAATTCTTGGGTAAAGTCTCTTTTTTTATTTTTTTATTTAGCCATTTGAGTAATAGGGAGGGTTGGCGAGAGATTGTCATGGATATCCGTGCTGCTCGCGTGACATGATGATGATGATGATGTATAATAGTAGTTGTAATGATAATAGTAATAGTGGGAAAGAGTCTACCATTGTTTCGAATAGAATAAACCACACGCCGCAATTAGAAAAAATATGAACTAACATAGCTTCCAACTGTTGCTATCAGAAAATGATGTTTAAATCAGTTTAAGACAGTAATGACATCGACTCAGTCGAGTATAGGGTAGCGTCCTGATGAGATCATTTAGATCTAAACCATGGTAGACTCTTAATTCTTTTTCCTATTTACTATAATCTATATCATTTTGCTCTATGTTTTCTATATATTGATCACTTTTCGATAATTTGCTCATATCACTGCAAAACAAGAGTTAAATCGGCAACTATATATATATATATATATATATATATATATATATATATATATATATATATATATATAGGTTATATATATAGGTTAGGAGGTTGATTTAGAAGGCTATCACAATGCAGGTGTAAAGAAAAAAATAATAATACGGTAACGATGGTGTTGTGTGTTAACCTGTATTTAATTCTTGAATTTTCGGGATAAAATCTCTTTTTCAAAAGATCACTGGAACTAAAGCAGTCTAGTTATGGCATTTCTTTAAAAAAAAAATTAATAAAAAAATTCATTTAAAAAGAAATGCCATAACTAGACTGCTTCAGTTCCAGTGATCTTTTGAAAAAGAGATTTGATTTTATCTCGAAAATTCAAGAATTAGATACAGGTTAACACCATTGTTACCTTATTATTATTATTTTCTTTACACCTGCATTGTGATAGCCTTCTAAATCAACCTCCTAACCAATATATATACAATGCTTCAAGCAAATTATAAAACACTCTTATATATATATATATATATATATATATATATATATATATATATATATATGTATGTATGTGTGTGTGTGTGTGTGTGTGTGTGTGTGTGTGTGTGTGTTTTGGGCAGTATTCTTTCATTTATACATGTGGAATTAAACAAAAGGTAGGTCTCCTGTTTGACTATTCTATTGGTGATCTTTTCATGCTTTCTGGCCAAATTTTAAAAAAATATTTGGATGGAATCCGTCGGTTAGTCCACCGAAGTTCATATCCCGACTAATCCACGAATTCCTCCAAATATGTTTAAAAAGTTGGCCAGAAAGCTTGAAAAGATCAACAATAGAATCGTTAAACAGTAAACCTGTCTTTTGTTTAATTCCACACACACACACACACACACACACACACACATATATATATATATATATATATATATATATATATATATATATATATATATATATATATATATATATATATATATATATATATATATATATATATATATTCACCTATAGTTCTTTATAATTTCGTTTATTATTGTAAGACTTGGGTTTACCTTATACAAGAACAAAGCATTCCTTCTTTGAATATTCTGATTGAGGATCCGCAGGTGGTTTTTGATAATAACTGATTCAATTCTACCTGTATTGGAAGATATTTGAACTCGGAGAAACTCGGTATATGAAAGCTGGCTTTAAATAATAAACCAATGATTGATGAACGGCATTAAAACTTTATATATTGTATTTTGGTTGGTTGATTGGTTATTAAGTTGCTTGCTCTTATGGTATGTCAAACTTTGTTGGGTTATCTAATGCCGGATTCAGTCTTCTTTGCCGAGCAATTAATTATTTGAATCATTTGTCAATAATTATAGTTTCATTAACTAAAAACTATTGGCCTGATTGTGCAAAACCAATGTGATTTACGATTCAGCACATCAGAGTTTTCAAAAATTAGCTAAAAAACTAAACAATAATTTTGTTTTATTATTTGGATTATTCGGACTATTTCCTCGTCTTTTTCATCTACACAACTTCTGGGCCGAAGTGCCTTCCGGACTTCTTCGGGAATTTTTTTCGGACTCGGGAACCTTCTCGAACTCGGGGACCTTCTCTTCGAACTCTGAAACCTACTTGTCGAATCCTGAAGCCTCCATGTCGTAATTGGGAGATGAGGACAATAGTCATAATAATCGGAATAATACTAATTATCAATCCTCTAGTGTAAATAGATGGATTCCTGCTTTGCTTAAGGGCATAAACGCTTAAGTGAAACATAAACCGCTACTTCCAGGATTTGAACACGTGTTACCCATTTCACACATTTCAAAGATAGCTTACCTTAATATATCTCATAAAGCATACATTGTGTAATTGTAAATTGCAGTTATATGGAAATGTTATCTCGCTAACAAGCTAAAGCGACAATTCTTCCAGGCTGTGGTTATATCATTATTGCTGTATGGCTGCACCACCTGGACCCTAACGAAGCACCTTGTGAATAAGCTAGATGGTACCTGTACAAGAATGCAGACTTGAACAAGTCGTGGAAATAGCACCCCACAAGGAGGCAGCTGTATGGCCACACGCCCCCCATCTCCCAAACTATACGAGTAAGACGGACTAGGCATGCAGGACACATGGCTTCCACAGGAGAACGTTCTACTGTGGATATATATATATATTATAATAAAGGTACACGGTAATAACCTACTCTAGTTTCACCATAAGGATCTTCAGGGTTAAATTCTGTAGGTTATTACAGTGTACCTTTATCATAATAAATTTGCTCTACCAATGTATTGAGCACTTAATATTTGTTATATCGCTGCCTTATCATTGTGAATCTTGCATCAACTAACCATTGTGACTTGTTTCACCGGTAAGTCACCTTTTCCACAAATACCACACACACACACACACACACACACACATATATATATATATATATATATATATATATATATATATATATATATATATATATATTATTTATATTTTGCTTGAAGGCAATTATAATGTATGTATCGCATAAAATTCGATAATTATAGAAAAATAATCTTGACAAGTGAATCCTGGCAAAGAATGGCTCGCTATGCAGAACACCGTACAGGCTGTTTCGACTTTATTAAGTCTCTTCAGAGGCGTATACTAACGACTCCCCTCCGACAGGAATCGAAACCGAGACCTCAGCAGGCATAGTCAGAGACCATATCCGTTCGGCCGCCGGTACCTAGCGAACAATCCCTGCGAAATTAACCTTGTCAATGATACTACACGCCTCTACCATAGTAGGTAAATGGACGTTTTATTAAGAATATATATATATATATATATATATATATATAAACTAAAAAGTAGACGTGGACCCCACTAAAACAACCAACATATATATATATATATATATATATATATATATATATATATATATATATATATATACATGTACATATACATATATATACATATATATATATGTATATATATATATATATATATATATATATATATATATTTAACCAACATACATATATATATATATATATATATATATAATATATATATATACATATACATATATATATATATATATGTATATATAGGTATATATATATATATATATATATTATTATATATATATATATAATTTATATATATATATATATATATATATATATTTAACACATATATATATATATATATATATATATATATATATATATATATATATATATATATATATATATATATAATGTGTTAAATCTATTGAAAATGAGGAATATTCTCTAATGTTCATTTTGACTTATTCAAATATTCTTAATAATATATCAAATCCCACGCCTTGCTTCTACATCTCCATTTGCCGGTAGGAAAAGAATCAAACGCTTTGACTTCAAAAGGGAAACTTTCTGAAATATATCATCCAAATTTCTTTTAATTTTGCCATTGAGAAATTCTTTAAATAGCTGTTAAAGGGGAAGCGCAAAAGAAAACCTTTTGATTTGCCGAGAGATCATAAGCATATGAATAGTAGATTCTTCAGGATTATTTCCATTGCTGTCTTCCGTACTATGCCGAACGCTCTTTTTAGTAAAGCGTACAGTGATGCAAGCATCAGACCACCTGTCGGTTTAACGCCGCCAGCTTCTCTTATTATGCTATGTTTTTGAGAATGAATGTGCTGACATCTGGTGTCGATTAATCAATAAAGTATGGGATAATAAAAACATCAGAATATATCAATAAGCAAATTCACAACTTTGATGATACATTCATTTTTGAAATATAGCAATCAGAATTACGATACGCAGATGTTCCTGAATATAGGTGTAGTTACGCGGATAGATAGATAAAGTTAAACCATTTACTGAAGTATATTAAGAAATGAAGGAGAACGGTATTCAGAATTAATATTAGTCTATGGATATCTACATGTGTGACACAATGTTTAAGTGAAAATACGGTCAGATAAAACACAGAAAGAACATAGAATGTGATAGTATGAAAATGTGTATGTGTTGGGTGCGTATCCGTCACGGGAAAAGGATCAATCAGAGAGGGTTCGAGAAACCCATAAAAATGTATGACCACTTCAATTCAAGGTGGGAACTTAATATATATATATATATATATATATATATATATATATATATATATATATATATCAATGGTAATATTATGGTTTCACACTCATAACTTAAAGTTTCATGGTAATCCAATCATCAGATGAGATCAGTGGTTGAGATGTCAAAAACCAGTCGTGAAATGGTTGAGATGTTAAAAACCAAAGCTAAATGTAAAGCTAAAAATTGTTTTTTTCAAACTGTGGCTTGTTTAACGTTTATGTGACGTGGATTGTGTTCATGTGATGTAATGTCATGACATTAAATTTGTATTTAAAAAACATTATAATCAAACAAACTTGCATTGGTGTTAATGCACGCGGTGTTCAGATTATTTTTTTTTAAATAAATAAATAAAAGGAGAGCGAAAATTCAGGGATCAATTAGGGTAAGGTTGTAAGTGACACAGTAAAAATTTGTTCAAATGCCTACATTTCGAAACGAGTTCACTTCTCTTATTTAACAAATTATTGCTTGCATTTTGTAATATACACAACTTATGTATATATATATATATATATATATATATATATATATGTGGGGGGGGTGGAGAAAGGTAGAGAAACACGGGATGTTGTAGAAAATGGATGTTTATTGTAGTTAGTGATGTCGATGTTGTAACGTTTCGATCTGTTAGACCTTCTTCAGGACTTTGAATTGAGTTCTTGCTTCAATGGGGAACATTTTCATACTGGTGAATTAGGAGGTCGCGAATAAGGGGAGGGGTGGTCAAATATATATATATATATATATATATATATATATATTATATATATATATATATATACATATATATATACATATATATATGTAATATATATATATACATATATATATGTGTGTGTGTGTGTGTGCGTGTGTGTGTGTATGTGTGTTATGATTTATTATACAATTAAACCAATAGATGGGAACCTAAAATATACCAACACTGCGGGTCAAAGTTAACTGGGAGCAATGGTGATGAAGGGGTACTCCACATTCCCAAGACCCCCAAAACAGGAACCTCACCATCAGATAGATTTTAACGTCATACCCAGGACATGAAGGCTCTCAGCCATTGCCATTTAGCACATATATGATAAAAAGTGCTGTGACTTGCCATAAGGGCAATAGGTTTGGAAGAATCATATAATTGCAAGGGCTTGGCGTGTTCCCCCGATTGTTTGGAGGGGGCCTCTCCTGCCACCTGTCTAACCTAAATAGAGGCCAAATGGGGAGTGTGTCATGTCATGGACTGCTTTGCCACCAGGATTCTGTCCTTAATCATCACGTATCGCCACACACGGCCAAAATGTGGCCCCATAAATTTTCTGCAGAGGTGCAGTCGGTGAATTCTAACGCACCAGCCAGTAGGGTTAGGGGATAGATTTAGTTGTTAATTTCTAAGCTTGGTTTCGATTAACAATCAGTAAGAATATAACTCACCATTACTGGTCTCTGACAATATCAGATTATACTAGCACAGTTTAATGGTAATCCCTTGATATAGATTTAATTTAGTTCGGTTTGATTTGTTTTACGGCATATCAATCTCAGTGGGTTATTTAATGCCGATAAAGTTTTGAAATAAATCAATTCCTAATGGATAATACAATTTTATTTATCAACTCATGTTTTTCTATTTAACCCATAGATGGGACCCTAACAGGTACTACCACTCCGGGTCAGAGTGGACTAGGGAGCAACGGTGATGAAGGGGTGCTCCACATTCCCCAAACCTCCAAAACTGGAACCTCACCATCAGATAGAGTTTAACGTCATTCCCAGGACATGTGGACCCTCAGTCACCGCACTCTAGCACCCATATGATAAAAAGTGTTGGGGCTTGCCATGAAGGCAATAGGGCTTGACGTGACCAGCCGATTGATCGGAGGGGGGCCTCTCCGACCGCCCGTCTAACCCAAGAAAGGGCCAAAGTGGAGTATTGCAAGTCATGAACTGCTCATCCACCTGGGTTCTATCCTTAAGCATCACGGATCGCGACCTACGGCCAACAGGTGGCCCCATTGGGGGAGTCTTACCCCTATGCAGAGGTGCAGTCGGCGCATTCTAACGCCCCACCGATAGGGCGGCATATTTAATTCATTTAGTTTTACGGCATATCAACCTTAACGGGATCAAGTCATTTTGTTAACTGTTTGTCTTTCAAGTTCTTAATAATTTCAAATTGGTATAATTCATTTTCTTTAACTTCATAGGTATTCATAAATACTGCTAGTTGACCCATAACCAACGCCATCTCGGGTGTATTTGATAGAAATTGTGGAGAGACGCGTTGTGTAATCGTTAGAGTCGTAGGAAATGAACTCGTCGACCCGAATTCAAATTCTCGACCAGGCTGTTTGCATTTCACATAGCACTAATACCCTTGGGAAAAGTATGAATAGAACTACTCTCCCTCCACCTATGGGTAAATAGTGGCACAGACAAGACTTATTCACCTTGTGGACTATATTACCTTTAGGCACCCCTTTTTGATCTCGATTAAGAAAGGATATATTTTTCATTTACACCATCTATATCCGGTTGTTTGTTAGGGTTAGGGGTTTGTTTTATAGTTTTTAAAAAATCTAAAAATCGTCTGTTAAAACAACCTGAAATAAAAAATATTGACGGCGTGAATGAAAAACATGTCCTTTCTAAATCGAGATAAAAATGGGTGCCTAAAGGTCATATGGTCCAATCTTGTTTATGCACGCAGGCTAGTAGTGCTACTCATACGTTGCGGGATAGATTTAGTTTAATTTTCTTATTGCGTATAATTATTTCATTCAGACATCGGTAGAATTTCACGATACATCTTGTGTCGTACATAAGTAAATCATATTTTAGTTCAACACACATTTAATACATCTATCAATAATGGAGATTCGCTTCCGGTTTTTGTCTGTAACAAAAATTACGTCACTGCTTACGTCACATTACCCAAAATCGTCATAACATAGAATAAATACACTCAAAATTTGAACATGCAACATTAGACAGTCCTCATTGTTTTTTAAAACAAGTTTTAATAAATACATGACTGGTATTATATATCTATGTAAAGTTTATTTTATTTTAATACATATTTAAAGTTTACATTTCAAATTGTTTTATTTTTTAATCCTTTAATGAATTTGATGATTTTACTTACTTAGGGTACAAACTCGCTGACATTGAATTGTTTACTCCCACCCATCAGGCAATATGTTTCAAAAATCTATTTTTACATCGCCCGGAGGGTGTTTTTTATTTCAATAGTTTTTTTTAAATACATTTTGTTCTTTTTAACACATAGATGGGACCCTAACAGGTACTATCTGTTTATTTTGTTGGAGAAAGCTTATCTACATGAAGTGTATGTAATAATAAAGTAGTTAGTGGCCTATTGTTTATATCAGCCGTTAGCGAAAGACCAGAGAGTTAGTTTTTGCGTCTAAGACCGAGCGCCACATGTAGCATCAGTTCTATAGTTTACCGCACAGTAACTATGATATCCTTACGCAGAGTTGGCGAGAACCGGTATCGAACTAAGAACACTTGTAGTTGCTGATGTACATGCAATTAAACAGCTTAAATGGATGTAATTTTTACGAAGTGGGGTGTTGTATTAACGAGTCCATCTATGTGTTAAAAAGAAGAAAATGTATTTTTTTTTAAAAACTAGCAAAATAAAAACACCCTCCGGGCGATGTAAAAATAGTACCCAAGACACGGACCGCTCAGTCAGCCTTCTATCCTTATCCGCAAAATGTATTTTGTTCTCCGAAAAAAATGTTTCATTCTTTTTGTTTTACATATGCAACACGTGTTTCAGATATTCTGGTATCTTCCTCAGGCTTTGATTGATAATATGAAAATGAATTCTTACATGCATATGTATATATATATATATATATATATATACACACACATGAGTATTTCACTCCCTCTTCCTGATTTTGTGGGAGTGGAAAGGAATTTCATTTTTAACATTAGTCTTTTAAACAGGTGTTTTTGTTTTTTGGGCGGTTTGCTAATACATTCATTAGCTGAATTTTATAACCTTTTTATAATTTTTTTTATTTGGGTTGTCTTGATAAAGTTCATCAGATGTTCATTTGATATATCAGTTGTGTGTGTTTGTAATTTGCTTTTTGTTCTGAAGACATTCTATGTTTTTCTACTTAAATTTATACTTTTTGGGTGTGTGTATGTGTGTGCCTACGTATATGTGCCGATGTTTACTTTTTGTGTGTGCGTGGGTGTTCATGTATATGGTTGTATTCGGTGTGCATATGTGTGTATATATATACATACTTAAGAGTTGAATTTTGAATTAAGAATTAAATTTAAGTCTATTCATAACTATCTTTCTATCTATTTATCTATCTATCTATCTTACTTTGTTTATAATTATCTATCTATCCATCTATCCCAGTCTGTTCATATTTATCTATCTATCTTTCTATCTTGTTCAGTCAGTTCATATCTAGCTATCTATTTAATTCAATTGATATCTATCTATCTATCCGTTTCAGTCAGTTGATATCTATCTATCTATCTATCCGTTTCAGTAAGTTGATATCTATCTATCTGTCTATCTGTTTCAGTCAGTTGAACCCTCCCTCACATATATAAGAGCATTAAAAAAGAAACCCACCTCGAAGAGGTTTTTCACGGAACAAATGGACTTGCTACTACTAACACACTATTCTACCTGGATTTTAATAGCATGTCAAACCCTCAAAAATACTCCAATTTTTATAGTTCTTCCATAATGCTCTCTTTCAAAAAATCTTTAAAAAATTCTTCAAATAAGAAATTTTCTCCTGACGATGACCTAAGTCCGAAACCAGTTGAGCATAAATAATATATAAGAAATATTCCTGTTTGTCTTATTACTTTTTGTTCATATTATATATACTAGCAAATATATGCACCCTCCGGGTGCAAGTATTTAAGTTTTAATGTAATAAAATATTGTATTAAATCAGAAAGGCTAATGAAACTAAATAAGAATGCAGATAAAAAGATTTGAAACAGAGGGAGTATAATAAAAAATGGAACAACTGAAACTTACTCTTCCATCACTCTCGTCTTTCATTGTTATTTTTTTCTAATTTAAGTATTTAGTTAAAATAGGAAGTAAAGAATAAAATGACAGTCATTTTATCTTGTTAATGGATTTCATTTAAGATTCATTGAAGAGATTTTTGCTTATATTCATTAAAATAAAACCAAACAGAAATCAATAATACTAAGCAAATATTTATTAAATTCGATTTTTTAATATTAATATGCAAATTAGCCTTCACATTCACACTGTAAACCACTATGTTGTTGTATATATAAATATAATAGCATGTTGTTAGTATGTATACATGGTTAACAGTATTAATAATGTAAAACAATTTTATTAATAATTGAGGTTTAAATAAAAGAATAAAATCATAGAGAATGTGATGTCAATAACTAAGGGAATTGTGACTTGAATAGTAATATAGTTTCGGTTACAGACAGAAAAACACACAATCTCCATTATAATAAGATATATATATATATATATATATAAAACATTCTATAAATTGTAATGGCTGAAAGTATTATGTGCTTTTCCAAATCCGTACATACACGCATAAATGTGCACACATCCACACACATGCAGATTACGAATTCCCATAGAATAAAACCTTTTAGACTTCCACTAAAATACAGAAGCGCGTGAATAATTAGAACTTTGTTGTTAATTCTCAAGGTGGCACATTGTTGATTTCAATATATTTTAAGGAGAGAAATTAAATCCGATTTTATAACTTATTTACATTCTCTTTTTTTTGTTTTAATTTTTATTTTTGTATTCATATATTTTTCTATGGAAATTTATCATCTGAATAAATAATTTATTATTCTACTTACTGTCGTCTTTCCGTGTCCAGTGTCTCCTTTCTCACAGATGAATGATTACTGATGGTTGGTTATTTATGAGTTAAATATTTGTATGGAAGCTCAGAGGCGATCAATTCGAAATTGGTTTTGACGTTGAAAATTTCTGTTTGTTTTCATGCGATTTAGATATTGAAACGATAATAATAAGTTTTCGTTTGTAACAATTGTTCCAAGTCATTTAAAAACAGTCAGTTCACCATCCTAGCTCATGCGCATTAAGAATTTCAGCTTTGCGTCCTATAGGCAATATGTATAACATCACACAAACCAGAGTCTTGCTAAAGAAGTAATTCATTTACAATCTATAACTCTGCGGCCGTTCCAGTATGAGACAACCTGATCATAGATAATCGTAATATTCATTTTTGCCTCACCCTCTCATTATGACTTCCTTGCGTTCTATAAAGTAGTTCTTCTTCCTGAGGCAATCCTCTGATGAGACTCAGAGGAAAACATATAATTCTTGTTAAGGATGAACCCGCTTATGATTGCTAGTATCAAATTTTGTACGAAAAAAAAAATTTTAACATCTTGTTTTTTTCTACAAACTTTCTACACATATTGTCGGATTCATATCCATTTTACCTTTCATTCTGTCCACAGAAAAAAAAAATTGGAATTATTTAAATCATATCACCGGAGGCCCAAATTTCGAATATAATAAGGATTCCGACACTACGAATTTGTCATCATTACAGATTCCTGAAATTTTCCATCTTCATCTATTGTACTGTTGGATTATTATATTTTTTAAACTTTCTTTTGTAACCGGAACATTTTCCAGAACCTTTTGATATTTATATACACTTTTACTGCAATCTCTTTTGAGCTTTTTTAATGATAAAAATGCTTATAATTTAAAAAAATAAAATGTATTTCATTTTTAACATAAAATACGCATTCTTAATTTTTTTTAAAATTCCGGTACTGATCAAAAGCGTTCTGTGCCTCGGGATTAATGATATATTTATTTAGTCTTTTCCGTTTAAAATGTTGCTTTGATAATGACCTCTTCATATGGTCGAAACAGATTTCTGTCAGTAAAACTTTTAAATCTTGTTTTTTCTACAAACTTTCACACGTATATAAAAGTGTAAATTCCACCATGAATTTTTTAAAAAATTGCTCAAAATTCTATGGAGAATGATCAATGGACAAATAAAAGGTAATCCATTGAACCTTTCATTCGTTTTAACAGCATATCACTACTAAATAGATATTATTTCAAGCTAAGTGTTCATTGTGTATCCGTATTTATATTTTGTTGTGTTTCTTTCTTAAGATTTTTGTTTTTCTTTTGCACTCGGTTAAATCGTGTCCCGGAAACATCTGATATTATTCACCCCCCCCCAAACACATGGACATATATATATATATTATTATATATATATATATATATATATATATATATATATAAAGAGCGATATAGTATAGATAGATATAGTAAGAGAGAGATGCAGCGAGAGGAAAGATTGAATGCGCAGATAAAACAAAATCTTCACGAGTAACTTCGAAATTCATCTCTCTCTCTCTCTCTCTCTCTCTCTCTCTCTCTATATATATATATATATATATATATTATATATTATATATATATATATATATATATATATATTATGAAGCATTTAATACAAATTATATATAAATATATAAATATATATATATATATATATATATAATTTGTATTAAATGCCCATATGTAATATCTTGAAAATTCCATTACTTGTGATAAAAATGTGTAATTATAAAGAATATATATATCTCATTGTACTTTTCATATGCTAAACATCTGTAATAGTTACAAGAGAAATTTAAATTTAGCATTTTTTCCTATGGATTTATCATATTCTTTACTTAATATATAAATAAATGCCTTACTTGATATATCTGTTGAAATACACACACATACAATTACAAATAATTCCCTAAATAAAACTAAAGATTAATTGGAACTTATCAGGTACTACTACACTGTGTAAGATTGGATATTATGACACATTACGCTGTTGCACCAGTGCATTGTGTGTATATATTAGTATAAGTATTTTTTGTTATTTATATTTATTGGCATTTCAGTCTCAGAAGACTATAATATAGTTTTGTGCCCCTGAAGTTAAGCGTCTCCTGTGACTGTAAAGTCCAATGTTCCATCCGGCGGACATGGCCCAGCCATTGGAGGCGACACTCTTTCAGTAGAGAACACAAGCTGGGAAGTTGAGCTCTCTCTAGAACTGTGTGTTAGTGATACTGTCCCTCTGGTGATGCCCAGTATACATCTAAGGCAGCGAAGGTAGACGTTATGTAGCCATCTCTCTTAGTGGGAGTACAGAGTCAATGTTTCACTTCCATACATGAGGGTGCTGATAACAGATGCCCTATACACTTGTACCTTTGTACGAGTGAGCCTACTGTTGTCCCATATGTATGTTTATATGTGTGTATAAATATGTGGGGATGGAATTAAGACAGGCCCCATATGGATCCGTATATTTGTGAGCATATGTGTGTGGCTTAGACAGTAAAGGTGTGTGTGTGTGGGTGGGTGGGTGTATATGTATATACATGTGTATAGAGGCGCGTGGTCTAATGGTTAGAGTCATAGGAAATGTACTCGTCGACACGAATTCAATTTCTGGACGAAGCTGTTTGAAATTCATCTGGCGCTAATATCCTTGGGAAAGGTGTGAATCCAATACACCCTCAAACCTGACAAACTCCGCTTAAAAAATGACCTTGTGTCACATTCTGTTCGTGCGGATGGGTTGGTAAATATATATGGATCCGTATATTTGTGAGCATATTAAAGATGTGGGGTGGGGTATGTATATACATGTGTATGTGTGTTGTCGCCAGTGGTTCAAAGGAAGTTTTTAAAAAAGCATCTAAAAAGAGAGGAAAAAAAAGAGAAACCAGGGAATTAAATAGATAAAATCAGGATAAGAGTCATAAAGATTAGCTGTGTATATGTGATCGAGCGCGTGGTGTAATGGTTAAAGTCATGGGAAATGGAATCGTCGCCCCGAGTTCAAATCCTGGCCGTGGTAATTGCATTTCACTTAGCGCTAATACCCTTGGGAAAGGTATGAATCCTACTCTCCCTCCAGCTATAGATACATAATAGGACAGATTGGGCTCTTTAATCTTGGTTAGGCAACCGGTCTAGGAGAAGGAAAACTCTGTTGAACTCCGCTTAAAAATTGACCGTGTGTCACATCTGCTCGTGCGGAGGATTGGTAAATACATATACGTGTGCATTTAATTGTCCCGTTTATGAGCATATCAGCCTATGTACACGTGCCTTCATTCTCCCCATGCCTTCAGGAAGATTTAGCCATGTACGTGGCCCCAGGAACAGTAAGGATTAAACTTAAATTTGACGGAGTTTATATATCTTGTGTGTCACATCCTGCTCGTGCTGAAAAACGGTGCTGGGGACGAGAACTAGTTTACACTTTGATTCTTGAGTTAGGTGTGGACAACTGGGCTTTAGGACCAGTTGACTTCAGACGCGGCTAGTAGCGTTTTGGCCTGGAATGTCTCCCCGAGTCCCCGGCCAGGAAGGCAAGAGTAGCAGAGAAGAGATGAATAGCCTGAGTGCATTAACAAGGTTGGACCTTATGACTTTTAGGCACCCCTTTTTTATCTCGATTAAGAAAGGACATGTTTTAATTTACATCGTCAATATCCGGTTGTTTTAACAGACGTTATTGTTGTCATACCCTCTTTTCAGACTTTTGTGATATTCACTTAAGCTTCGTTTGTTTGTTGCCAACCTCTTTTCTTTTGTTAGTTTATTTGTTTTCTTGAGTCGGGCGGACACAGCAAGTGGGAGTCCAGGATAGTAGAATGCACGACCAAAAAGACGAGAATGTGAAACGAACGCGTGTAGGGGCCTCGTCGTGGGTGTCAATATCAATACACAGGCACCCTACACTCCCCATATCTCCGGAACTAGAGCCTCACCATCAGATAAAGTTTAGTGTTTACTATTTTTGCGTGCTAGAATCTATCGCCGTGAATGGAATACGAGTAAAAGCATTTTATCTTTTTAAATTATTCATAAGAATTTGAAATTTGATATCTGGTCACAGAATCCTATTTCTCAGAAACGATTTTCTCTGCTCGTAAGTAAAGGGTAAATTAATACTCTGAAATAATAAAGTACGGATCGACAACCCAACGCAAGAATGATGACGCATAGGAACAAAAAGAATTGTATGCAAAATCATTACTCTGAATATACAATATTTCCAAAAGAAAACTATAAAATTGAAATATACTGAAAGAATAAGACACAAGTTGATCCTCAAAATTGAAATATACTGAAAGAATAAGACTCAATTTGATCCTCAAAATTTAAATATACTGAAAGAATAAGACCCAACTTGATCCTCAAAATTTAAATATACTGAAAGAATAAGACCCAACTTGATCCTCAAAATTTTAAATATACTGAAAGAATAAAGACCTCAAAATTTAAATATACTGAAAGAATAAAGACCCAACTTGATCCTCAAAATTTAAATATACTGAAAGAATAAGACCCAACTTGATCCTCAAAATTTAAATATACTGAAAGAATAAGACCCAACTTGATCCTCAAAATTTAAATATACTGAAAGAATAAGACCCAACTTGATCCTCAAAATTTAAATATACTGAAAGAATAAGACCCAACTTGATCCTCAAAATTTAAATACTGAAAGAATAAGACCCAACTTGATGAAAAATTTACACGGGTGTAAGATATTGGATTGATTAATTGTTTGCTTTTATTGGCATGTTAACCCTTCGAGGGTTCATGCGAATAGCGCTATTTTTAAGATTATATTTATTTTTCATACATTTGATCTTTAAGATGTTTTGATTTTTGCACACAGTGATATGATATTAAGTGTTGCCGATAGAAAACTATTGCCCACAATTGTATGGTTTCTATGCAATATTAATAATTGTGAAGTTTTAATTAATTATTTCTACACAGGTATATGGTCTCGCATTACTCATAATAATTCCTAGTAAACAGTGATAGCATCACTTACCTTTTATTAATGCTACTAATAATAATACTAATAATTATATGGTGTCAAGTAACTATTTCTATCAAATAATCGTGCAGCTTTAAAACGCCAGGGCAGTTAGTGATTATATAAGGCCTGCCTTACCACACTGAGACACTTGCATTATGATTTTGCTGACTAGGGCATTGACGTACGACGAGGAAGAAGAGACGAGTCAGGAATGGTAGACAAGATTCTTGCAGACTTGGTCAGGGCACTTAAGCAGCTAGGATAACGGCTTTTTTGTGGAGAGATCCGGCTGTCCAACTCGACGAATTTTCTTTTCACTTATTATAAGCTATTTCGGCAACAACGCCATGGCGGCGAAGGTACGCATAAGCAGGGATAATATAAAGCCATTTCCCGGCGAGGGTGACATAGTAGCATGGCTAAACAAGGTGAAGCTACTGGTCAAACTTCAGCAGATGGATGAGGTGGTGAGTTTGCTATCATTATATTTGGTGGGTGACGCACTGGCTCTATATGGAAATAAATGAGGACGACCAAATGGACATAGAGCAGATCGAGGCTCGGTTGAAGAAGGCGTTCAGGTAACTAATTATAATTCTTAGCAAGAAAGTTAAGTTTAAGCATCTATTCTTAATACAAATAAATTGCCCACGATTTTATAATATCAAGTATTCCTATCTAATACTAATAATTAAATGGTTTCAATAACTATTTCCATCTAATAATTGCCGTTTATTTGCAAAAGAGTTACCTGGTTTCAGGTAATCTATAATAATTCTAAGTAAGCAGGTAAAAGTTCAAGTACGTATTATTAATTATCCCTATATAATTATAATAATTATAAAGTTGCAAGCAATTTTCTTTTATCCAGTAATATAATTTCTCAACACACAATTTATTTTTTGTAGATTTGTCAAAGTATGGGTCATACTGGATTAACTAGAAATAAATAAAATAAATAAAAATAAGATAATTAAAACAATTATCCAATGATACCACGCAAAGAATTACCAACTGTAGATTCATCTTTTCTCTTTTTCACTAAATCACCAAAGGAAGACCAGAATGCCACTATAAGTTACTTGGTTGATTGCTTATACGGCCTGTCAAGCATTGTATTATCTAATACCAAATTGAGCATTTCTTTGCAACCAACAATATGATTTCAAATATTTAGTCATGGTAATTTAGCTGCTACTTGTGACATTGATGGTCCGGTTTAAGGAGGATATCTATTCATTAATATAATGTTGATGCTATTGCTGGATTCGTTCACTTGTGTCTTTCTAACTCTGCGTGGATAATGTGTAGTGGAATGTAAACTCATAGGACCATATGACCTTTAAGCACCCCTTTTGCGATCTCGATTCGTGGGAACATTTTTCCATTCACACCGTCAAAATCCGGTTAATTGTTAAGAGATGATTTTTAGAGTTTTCTTTTTAATTTATAAAACTAACCCTAACCCTAACCCCTAAACCTAACCTCTAACCATAACCCCTAACAAACAACCGAATTTTGACGGTGGAAATGGAAAAAAATGTTCCCACGAATGTTCCTGATTTTAAGACCGGTCCAGAGGGAAGCTCTGACATTATTGATTAAGTGAGTAGGATTTTTTTTGGACCACGTGTTTGTCATTTCCCTTTCGTGATGTTAGCAATCACAAATCATCGTCAGCTCTCCATCTTTATGCTCGTCTCTTCATCAACACCAAATAAGGCCGATACCCCTGTAACACCACCAACTTTCAAAATGTCAAGTAACTATTCTGAATACAAATAATTTGCACAGTATTTCTTTGTTATGTTAATCATTTTAAATACAGACCTATTTGACTCACAGGTGGGACTCAAAATATTCCCACTCCGGCTAAGAGTAGAAATAGCAACGAAGTGGTGACGCCGAACTCTTCACGTCACCAGAACTGATGCTTCACCACCGGAAACAGTTTAGTGTCATACACAATGTTTACGTTGATGCAGTTGACATATTCTAGGTTCAGATTAAGGGGAGCATTTCTATAGATAAAGAGTGCTGTTGGGTAGAGAGACGACTCCCAAAAGATGGACTGGTCTGATGAATAATTAGCAGCCAGCCCTCGGAGCTAGGAGAGCAGCTTAAAAACAATATATATATATATATACCAAGACCACTGCATGAGCAGGATGTGACACGAGGTTAATTTCTTAAGCGGAGTTTAACAGGTTTGAATTCAGAGTTTTCCTTCTCCTAGAGTGGTTACCTAGCCATGGTTAAAGAGCCCAGTCTGCCCTGCTATTTACCCATAGGTGGAGAGAGAATTGGATTGTTACCTTTCCCAAGGTAGTAGCGCCAGGTGAAATGCACAGCTTCGTCCAGGATTTGAACTCGGGTCGAGGAGTCCATTTCCGACGACTCGAACCATTAGACCACGCACCTCCAACAAAACAATATACGACTTATTTCTTCTCAGAAATAAACCTTATTATATCTACATGTGTGTCGACCCTTTCTGATTCCAAGACACAAAGAATAGTTACGACATGATAAATAAAGGTTGCATTCGGCTCGGAATCGCAAGGTTCCTAGTTCGATACCGGCCAACTCAGCGTATGAGCAGCACAGGGATCTGTGCGGTAAAGTGAGGAGTTGATGGTCAGTGTGGCGCTCCACCTCAGGTGCTATAATAATCTCCTTGGTTTAGTGCTATTGAAAAGGGAATAAACTCTCTCACTGTCTGGCTGATACCGACAGTAGGTCCCAGAATCTTACTTACTATATATATATATATATATATATATATATATATATATATATATATATATATATATATTTCAGGCATGTGTTATTGAATAACACGATGTGCTTCTTCTTCATTATTTGGATCTGTGTCTTTTCCAGTCGTCTGGCGATCTTTCTGGTGTTTGTATCGAATTGAAATAGGATATTTCCTATACTGTTAGGCGAGCGCTTTCGACTGCTTCTTCAGTCGTCATCATGGGGTATATGAATTGGTTTTAGTTCGTTTTTTAGGTCTTTTATCTATGTTGTTTTTGAATTTGAAAAGTCTTTATTTCAATTGGATCTAAACACCACAAAGATCGCCAGACGACTGGAAAAGACACAGATCCAAATAATGAAGAAGTACTCCGTGTTATTTAATAACACATGCCTGGAAAATAACTTTCTGTCAAAATACACAACATTCAATATATATATATATATATATATATATATATATATATATATATATATATATAGTCACCAATACAATTAAATTTTAATTGTATTGGTGACTATAAATAAATAAATAAATAAATACAGCTCTTACAGAAGTAATTGAGCACTTTATAATCATTTCCCCAATAATAATAACAAAAAATTAACTATATATATATATATATATATATATATATATATATATATATATATACCAAACCCTCCTCACTAGCAGGTCAATTTCGGAGTTTAACATATTTGAATTCAGAGTTTCCCTTCCCCTATGCTGGTTAGCTAACCAAGGCTAAAGAGCCCAGTCCGCCCGACCATTTACCTATAGCTGGGGGGAGAGTAGTGTAATCCATAACTTACCCAAAGGTATCATCGCTATGGGAAATACAAACAGCCTCATCTCATTTGAACTCGGGTCGACGAGTCCATTTCCTATATATATAACCATTACAACTCACGCCACCATTTATATGGTTCCAAGTTTAAAATGTAAACGTTTTTGTGTTATTAAAAAATCAAGATATTTTATGCGGCAGTGCGCATTTTGCATTGTTCTTTTTTAATTAGAAAGCAAAAAAAAAAAACTGAAAAGGGAGGACGTGAAGAAAAAACGTCAGACCAAATAATGAGAGATAAATTTTAAAAAAGAGGAACGGGAGAAACGAGTTAAATTTTAAATAGTTTTAGAAATACGTTTTTTGAAAGAAGAAGGTGAAAAAAAAACTGTACTTGAGAACAGTAAGAAAATAAAATAAATCAATTGCTTTATAGTAAGAACTAGAAAAGTAAACGTATCGAGAAGTAAAAATCAAGATAGAAAAGATTGTATGAGCAACCAAAAGAAGAGAGAGAGAGAGAGAGAGAGAGAGACAGAGAGAGAGGGGGGGAGATGAGAGAGGAAGAGAGAGGGGAGGAGGAGTGATACGGGGAAGACAATGATAGCCGGATGCATTGAAAGAAATAAGAAGAAAAAATGAACTACTTTTTATCGAGAAGTAAAAATCTAGATAGAAAAGAGTGTATGAGCAACCAAAAGAAGAGAGACAAAGAGAGAGAGAGGGGGGAGGGTGAGGGGGAGAGAGAGGGGAAGAAAGAATGTGAGAAAGAGCGATTAAGAGATAGAGAGAGAGAGAGTTTGAAGGGGAGAGAGAGAGGAGTGATACGGAGGAATACAATGATAGGCTGATACATTGAAAGAAATAAGAAGAAAAAAATGAACTACTTTCAAAATCAAAGAAAGAGAGAGAAAGAGAAAGAGAGGGCGAGAGTAAGTGAGAGTGATAGAGAGGGGAGGGGGAAGAAAGAATGTGAGAAAGAGCGATTAAGAGAGAGAGAGAGAGGGGGAGAGAGGGGGACTGATACGAGGGAAGACAATGATAGGCTGATACATTGAAAGAAATAAGAAGAAAAAAATGAACTACTTTCAAAATCAAAAGAAGAGAGAGAAAGAGAGGGTGAGAGTAAGAGTGAGAGGGAGAGAGAGGGGAAGAAAGAAGGTGAGAAAGAACGATTACAAATGAGAGAGAGAGAAAGAGGGAGGGGAGTGATACGAGGGAAGACAATGATAGCCTGATGCATTGAAATAAATAAAAAAATACAAAAATGAACTACTTTAATGTTTTAACACTGCGAAGAGAGGCCAGTAATTGTAGAACTTTAAACATAAAAGATATTAAAAATAACCAGTTTTCTTCGAATAATCCTTTTTAAGAAAACATCATTCGCTGTTCAAAGGGACACAACTCTTCATTATATCTTTATCCAATTACCTATAATTGTTATGATCTAATTATTTCTGTTCAAGCCTCATTTTGATATAATTATTGAATGACTTTACTTATCTTTTAAAAAAAAACACTAATACATTTTTCTTACATTTTTTCAAGTGCAGCATATACAATAAAGCACAGAACGCATATATATATATATATATATATATATATATATATATATATATATATATATATATATTATAATGGTACACAGTAATAACCTACTCGAGTTTCACCATAAGGATCTTCAGGGTTAAATCCACTGAATTAATCAAGATATTGATTAATTGCAGCCGGTTGCACGTGTGATTTTTTGGCAATTAATTCAGTTGATTTAACACTGAAGATCCTTATGGTGAAACTCGAGTGGGTTATTACTGTGTACCATTATAAAAAATAAATTTGTTCTACTCACGTATTGAGCCCTTTATATTTGTTATATCTCTGTCTTATTGTGAAACTTACATCAACTAACCATTGTGACTAATTTCACCGGTAAGTCACTTTTTTCATATATATATATATATATATATATATATATATATGTGTGTGTGTGTGTGTGTGTGTGTGTGTGTGTGTGTATTTGGGCAGCATTCTTTCATTTATGCATGTTGAATTAAACAAAAGACACATCTCCTGTTTAACAATTTTATTTGTGATTTTTTCAAGTTTTCTGGCCAACTTTTTAATATTTGGGAGAAATTCGTGGATTAGTCCACCAAAGTTCATGTCCAGCCTCCATATCCATTAATATAATTTGAAAAACTGGAACACATCACCCCTGATGATGGCACTTCGAAGGGCCGAAAGTACTCGGGACATGAAATTTCGTGGACTAATCCACGAATTCCACCCGAATATTAAAAAGTTGGCCAGAAAACTTGAAAAAATAACACACACACACACCACACACACACACACACACACACACACACATATATATATATACATATATATATATAATGTCACAATTGAAATGTAAAAAAACAATTCATTTTAGTTTAGTTAAAGTTAATTAAGTGATTATGTATTAACGTTGAGATCGTATTTATTTATAAAAGTACCTGAGTGATTTTGTTCTCAGACGTAGATAAAGGGTTAATGAAGATTTTCCACTGTTTGGTGAACAGAGATTTGTCTAATAGATATGACGAATAACTATTTAGCGACGTCGTCAAAAAAACAAACAAGCAAAAACAACAAAAGACGAACAATGTGATAAAATACAAAAGGATGAAAAAGACAATAAAATATGAAGAAGAGATACAAGAAAAAGAGACAAAGAAAAGAGAACGAAAGAACGAAAGACAGGGAACAATTACAACAATACTAAGCTGTATTAATTAAGGGTTGTAAGATCATCATTATCAAAAATAAAGGATGTAGAGTCACTTTATTAAGGTGTTGGGTAATTATTCATAAGCAGTAGTTAGTAGTATTAATTACCGCTTGTAAGATGGCCATTATTAATGTAAAGTATGTAAAGTGACTTTTTTAAAGTTTGGGGTAATTATTAACAAGCAACCTTGTTGTTTTGTAATAGTAACTGCACATATCAGGGAATATTGGGTGGTGGTTACAATGTGAAAAAATATCAAGGGATAGAAATACAGACAATAAAATGGGAGAAATATAAGGAGATTATCCGACAGTATGTGGAGAAAGGTAGACAAACACGGGATGTTGTAGAAAATGGATGTTTAGTGTATGTCGACGATGCAATGTTTCGGTCTGTTAGACCTTCTTCAGGACTTTAGGAATAGAGTTCTCAGTAGTGAACATTTTCTTTCTAATGAATTGAGGAGGTCGTGAATAATGGGGGGGTCGGTTGGTGGCATCAGAGGAGGTCGGAGGTGGACTTTCACTCTCTCTAATAGGGAGTGTATCATGGTATGTCTTTTTTAGTGTATGTTTTTTTTAGTGTATGTTTTTTTGAGTGTGTTTTTTTGGGGTGTATGTTTTTTTGAGTGTTTTTTTTTAGTGTATGCTTTTTTTAGTGTATGTTTTTTTGAGTGTATGTTTTTTAGTGTATGTTTTTTGAGTGTATGTTTTTTTAGTGTATGTTTTTTGAGTGTATGTTTTTTTATAATGTATGTTTTTTTTGAGTGTTTGTTTTTTGGAGTGTATGTCTTTTTTAGTCTATGTTTTTTTTAGTCTATGTTTTTTTGATTTTTTTTTGAGTGTATGTTTTTTTGAGTGTATGTTTTTTGTAATGTAATGTAAGAAGAGATAGAAGCAAAGGGTAAAATGAAAAAAAATAAACGAAAAATCTGGTACCTTGTAGATTTTGTCAGAATTTCTGAAACGAGGCTCGATAATTTGTATCATTTGGGGTTTTCAGACTATTGTCCACATCTTTGTTGTTATATAAACATTCTTTCGGTCCTTGTGTCCACCGGCTTCTTCAGGTGTTTATTGTCGAACTCGCGAACCCTCTATTCGAACTCGGTAAACTTTTTCTCGAACACGGGAGCCTTCAGGACCTAATTGCGATCCTTTAGAGGATTTCGAACCGAAACCTTTATTCAATCCACTGGGGTAGACTGTTCTCATTTCGTTAACATGACCGGTTACATGTGTTAAGCCACGTTAAGAATTTTATGTTATTATCACCTTATTTTAAACCAGCAACCTACAAATGATTGTCACTTAGAACGGTATTAACTCAACCCTTATCTATTAATAATGGAGATTCGCTTCCGGTTTCTGTCTGTAACAAAAATTACGTCATTGCTTACGTCACATTACCCTAAATCGTCATAACATAGAATAAATACACTCAAAATTTGAGCATGCAACATCAGATAGTCCTCATTGTTTTTTAAAACAAGTTTTAATAAATACATGACTGGTATTATATATCTTTATATAGTTTGTTTTATGTTAATACATATTTAAAGTTTACATTTCAAATTGGTTTATTTTTTAATCCTCTAATGAATTTGATGATTTTACTTACTTAGAGCACACACTCGCTGACATTGAATTTTAACTCCCACCCCTGAGGCAATATGTTTCAAAAAATTATTTTTACATCGCCCGGAGGGTGTTTTTTATTTTGTACTAGTACAGATAATGGACCATATGACCTTTAGACACCCCTTTTTGATCTCGATTAAGAAAGGACATATTTTTAATTTGCACCGTCAATATCCGGTTGTTTTAACAAACGATTTTTAGATTTTTTTTTTATTATAAAACTAACCCCTAACACTAACTCCTAACCCTAACTCCTAACAAACAACCGGATATTGACGGTGTAAATGAAAAACATGTCCATTCTTAATCGAGATCAAAAAGGGGTGCCTAAAGGTAACACTGTCCCTAATAATTTGCAGGTGTGTGTGGTCTTATGGTTAGAGTCGTAGGAAATGGATTCGTCGACCCGAGTTCAATTCCTGGTGGAAGCTATTTGCATTTCACATGGCACTAATATCCTTGGGAAAGGTATGAGTACTATTCTCCCTCCTGTTATGGGTAAATAGCAGGACAGGCCGGACTCTTTAACGGTGGCTAGGTAACCAGTCTAGGAGAAGGAAAACTTTGATCTCGCGTCTCATTCTGCTAGTGCGGACGGGTTGGTAAATATCTATATACAAATAATTTGCTCATAGTTATGTTTTCAAATATTTCTATCTACTGAAGATGATTTTCAAATATGTATATTTGAGCCACAACTGAGACCCTGTTAATTATTACCGCTCAGAGTTGCAATGAATCTAATTTACTCCACACTTTTCCGAGCTTCAGAAGAAAGAACCTACACACCGTATGTAGTTTTTTGTCATACACACAATACCACTTAAATACCGTTAAATGTGGAAAGGAGGCGATTAAAAATCCTTAACCTATATACCAGTCATATATAAAGACCCACCAATAACTATGCAAAGCCATCAGTATACAAAAACGACGATAACTATTACACAAAGTGCCTCCACAACATATATATATATATATATATATATATATATATATATATATATTCTTTGTTGGGGTACCAGGTTTCTTGGTTCAAGGGGGATTCTAGGCTGGTCCTATTCTCTAACAGTAGTTTGTTGTAGAGTTCAGATTTCGTATGAGAGCTCAATGTTTAATTTTCATAAACAGAGAAATTTATTTATGAATAAAATGGCCTTAGATACCAGGGGCATCGTGATTATGGACCATTTCGACTGGTGGGTATCTAAGGCGCACATAGTTTTGGGCCTCAGATACCATCTAGTGGAAATGGTCCATAATCACGATACCCCTGGTATTTAAGGCTTTTTTATGCACAAATATAGATATATATATCCCACTTCCAATTCCTACGCTACTACTCGTTCTCCTTAAAAGCGAGACACGGAACATACCATCAGTTTCCTACCTGATGATGTCAAATTGTATTGCCAACAGCGCTCGTAATGAAACCTTTGGTGGACTGCTACACCAGTTCCACCCTAACACCAAAAAGATGACCAGAAAATTAGAAAGGATCGAACAAAAACTCGTCGAACAAGAATTGTCTGTACAGTTTAACACAACATGCTTAAAAGAAAAAATGCTGCCAAAATACACTTATATATATATATATATATATATATATATATATATATATCTTATTATAATGGAGATTGTGTGTTTTTCTGTCTGTAACCGAAACTATATTACTAATCGAGTCACAATTAACATAGTTATTTATATCACATTCTCCATGATTTTATTTATATTTAAACCTCAATTAAAAAATTTGTTTCACCTTTATATTAGTGTTGTCCATACAAATAACATGCAATTGTATTTATGTATACAAAAAATAGCGGTTTGCAGTGTGAACGAGAAGGCTAATTTGCATATTGATATTAAAAATGTGATTTTATTAAATATGTGCTGAGTATTATTGATTTCTAACTGTTTGGTTTTATTTTAATGAATATAAGCAAGAATCTCTTCAATGAATCTTAAATGAAATCCATTAACAAGAAAAAATAAGTGTAATTTTATTCTTTATTTCCTAATTTAACTAAATAGTTAAATAAGTAAAATTCAGCAATGAAAGACGGGAGTGATGGAAGAGTAAGTTTCATTTCTATTTTTCTATTATACCCCACTCTGATTCAAATCTTTTTATCTGCCTTTTATCTGCCTTCTTATTAGCCTTTCTAATTTAATATAATATTTCATTACATTAAAACTTAAATACTTGCACCCGGAGGGTGCATATATTTGCTAGTATATATAAAATTAAAAGCAAAAAACAAATAAACAACAAACAAACCTTTTTACATCTTTTTATTTATTTTATTTTCCTATTTTCATCTTTTTCTATTCTCCG
>CM042158.1:61553122-61558122 GCA_023376005.1 Doryteuthis pealeii | reverse complement strand
TGCTTAATAGCTTGACCTTGTGTGATATCCTACTCGCATGGAAGGTTGGTGAATATACAGGGTGCGGCATAAGTAACGCCCTTTACTTATGCTGCACCCTGTATATAGAGGCTAATTGTACGTCTGATATATATATATATATATATATATATATATATATATATATATATATGTGTGTGTGTGTGTGTTAGTTGTATATATATATATATATATATATATATATATATATATATATATATATATATATATATGCTGTAGATAGAAAGAAAGTGGTCAAGAAATGAACAACTCAAAACAAGTCACAGGGTGGTACGTTTCGTCTGTGTGCACAGACTTTCTCAGCCGATCTGAGACTTTATTGAAGCAAAGCATACGTTTAAATACATGTGGTGGTGGCGGTGTCGGGGAGGTCAAGGGGGTGAGTGTGTAGTGATGTGAGCTAAGGAGGAGCGGTGAGTTGTGGGTAGGATCAGTTGAAATGGAGGGGTAGAGGATGTTTGTTAGAAGTGCTGGGCGGTGCAGTGGTTGAAGGGTCAATTAGTGTGGGTGTATATTGATTTATGTGAGTAAAGGGGAGGTCAAGGGGGTGAGTGTGTAGTGATGTGAGATAAGGAGGAGTGGGGAATTTTGGTGTGGGCTAAGGAGGAGTGGGGAATTTTGGGTAGGACGGGGTCGCTGGGTCAGTTGAATTTTGGTGTGAGCTAAGGGGGAGCAGGGAAATTTTTTGGTGTGAGCTAAGGAGGAGCGGGGAATTTAGGGTAGGACGGGGTCGCTGGGTCAGTTGAGTAGAGGGTAGAGGATGTTTGTTTGAGGTGCTGGGGAGGTGACAGTGGTTTATGGGTCAATTTGGTGTAAGTGAATGTTTGTGTGTAGCCGAATGTGTTAGAGGGGGAGAAACGTTCATGTGTGGCTAAGTTATGTTGGAGGCGAAGTGTGGGAGATTGTAGTGGGAGATTGTGGTGTTTGTTGATTTTCATTTGTTATCCATTATCATGGAGAGGAAGATTGTTCTCGTGGATTATAGATTGAGCTATTGATTTGTCAAGGTTGAAGAAGCCTTTTCTGGTGTTAATATTTTTTACATGAGGTATTAGAGCAGCTTCGCATAGTCGTCTTAAACTTTTTTTGTGTATGAATTTGACGAGTTTTGCCTGGGTGAAGTTGAGAGAGTGGTTGTGTTCTATCATGTGTGTGACTAGAGCATTTAGTTTGTCGTGTATTCTTATTGATCTTTTGTGTTCTCTTAGACGTTGTGAGAGGTCCCGTTGGGTTTCACCTATGTAACATTTGTTGCAGTCTTCGCAGATATTGGTTTTGTAGCTGTGGAGTAGCACAACACCCTACCATCAACTCCTCACTTTACCACACAGATCCAAACGACACTACTAAAAAGCTGAGTTTGCGAGAGTTTATATCGAACTCTGAACCTTGTGGTTCCGAAGCAGACGCTCAACCAACGGAGTTAAAGAGGACTCTCAGAGTAAAGTGTGCGGTGTAACCTATAATCGGCATGAGCTGGACAGCGAGGAAGTCTATCCCTTTTTCGTTAGCACTGGAGAAGGGGGTTGTTTTTACTGTGTTGGAGCGCCAAGTCTACCGTCAGTTCCTTCCTTTATCACAGACAAGATTACCTAAATTGTGCTACTCATGCACTGAGTTGGCGGGAACCGGTATCGAACCAAGAACCTTACGATTCCTAGACGAGAGCTCTACTGACTAGGCTAAACCGGAACGTGTGCTTTGCTGATACATCTGAAAATCGATTAGTGGTGCACCACACCTACCCTCAGCTCCCAACTTTACCGCAGTTTTCAGATTACCCAATCTATGGTACTCATTGATTTGGCAGAACTGTTACGTTTTTATGGGCCATTCTTTAGCCGTCAAGCAAGAGCGGTTGTCCAGCGGAAATCCTGGGTGATCCTCTGGTAAAGAATCCTCACTATTGTAAGTGCCTTCGTAAATGATTGCAAATGGACTCTGAAAGTATCTGTGTTTAAGTAGTGAATCAGCCATGCATTATGGATGTTGATTGGTAGAGGGATAGATCATGTGACCTCGCACAGTCTATAAATTTAGGTGGTGTATTGCAGGACACCTTATATTTCAAAATATCACTCGTGTGTAATGGTTAGCAAGCTAGATTCGCAGGCTATTGTTAGTGAGTTCGATTCACACTGGGTGCCCCATACTTCTGGCCTTGTGCCATATCTAAGCTATGCTTAGTAAATAACTATATTTCAAAATATTGAAGTACGTGGTGTAATGGTTAAAGTCATGGGAAATGGACTCGTCGCCCAGAGTTCAAATCCTGTAATTGCATTTCACGTAGCGTTAATATCATTGGGAAAGGTATGAGTCCTACTCTCCCTCCAGCTATGGATAAGTAGTAGGGTAAATTGGGCTCTTTAACCTTGGTTAGGCAACCAGTCTAAGAGAAGGAAAACTCTGAATTCAAACCTGTTCAACTCCACTCAGGAAATTGACCTTGTGTCACATCATGCTTGTGCGGTGGGTTTGGTAAATATATATATTTCAAAACATTCCAACAAGAACCTGTATCAAACCAGGAACCTTTTGGTTCCCAGGCTAATACCCTACCGATTGAGCTAAATATAGTAAGAAAAAAGGAAGGACTTCATATCTGAGAAGAAAAACGAGATCTCAGCAAGTCACTGTGAAAAAGTGAGAGTGAAACGATTACAAACGACAAAACCAAATGAATTTCAATAACAAGAAAATGTGGGTGGATGGGGCTGCGTGGGTTGGGGAGGATTCAATGTGGAAAGTGTGTTGGGTAGGGATTTCGGATTGGGAAACTGAGAGGATGCTGAGTTATGCTGGAAATAATTTTAATGATGCTCTTGGCTGAATAAATGCGTTTCATCTGTACAAGCCAATGCGTTTTCATTGCTTCGATAATTCCCAGCTCAATAAGGATTCTTTATACCCCCCCCCCTTTGTCTGAACTCTTCTCTACTAATGAACAATACTGGAAAATAGTAGCAGCAGTAGAAGTTGTATTATTATTTTCACTCCTTTTGAGTTTTTCACATCAGCGTTAGCTGATGGTATTTTACTGGAGTCTGAGTGACAACAAGTCCCCTCAGATCTTCAGGACTCTTCTGAGTATTCTAGCCAATTGCAACAGTGCAGTAATCTGGATGGTCTCAATTCTTCCTCTGATTTCTCGATCCTCCAGTTTTTTTTCCAAATTTATTGGTACCATTCCATGTGCACCAACAACAATTGATATCACTTTCTGAGTGACAACAAGTCTCCCCAGGTCTCTTTTGAGTATTCTAGCCAATTGCAACAGTGCAGTAATCTGGATGGTCTCAATTCTTCCTCTGATTTCTAGATCCTCCAGTCTTTTTTCCAAGTTTATTTGTACCGTTCCAAGTGTACCAACAACACTTGGTATCACTTTCACCCTCATATTCCACAGCTTTTTCAATTCTCTGGCAAGGTTCAGGTATTTATACATCTTTTCATTTTCCTTCAGCTTCACCCTGTGATCTGCTGGGACCGCAAAGTCCACCAGTTGACACGTTCTCTTTTTTTTTGTTAATCAATACTAGGTCTTGTCTCCTGGATGGAATAGGGAGATCCGTCTTTATCCCGAAGTCCCAGAGAATTTTATGTGTTTCGTTCTCAAGAACAGATTCTGGTTTACGCACATTATTATTATTATTATTATTATTATTATTATTATTGTTGTTGTTGTTGTTATTATTGCTATTATTATTATTATTAGTAGTAGTAGTAGTAGTAGTAGTAGTAGTAGTAGTAGTAGTATTAAACATGTCAGTAGTTTGTTGGTTGGATTCTACGCCATGTAAATCCCTTTTGTGTTTTTTTTTATGTCGAAGACGTTTTGTTTTATTCCTTCTTCATGGGTACTCATGATTTTTTAAACTTATTTTTTTAAATATAGAAGTCATAGAGGGGACCCTAACAGGTGCTACCACTCCGGATCAGAGTGGACCTGGGAGTAATGGTGAGGAATAGGTTCATTCCACATTCCTCAGCGCTTCAGAATTGGAACTTCACCAGCAGATAGTTTAACGTCATAGCCAGACATCAAAACTCTCAGCCTTCTAACATGTATATGATAAAAAGGGTTGGGACAATCATATAGGTGCTAGGGCTAATTGATCAGAGTTTTTTGACCGTCCGTAAGCGAGAGATGAGCCTAAATGAGATTCAAAGTGGAGTGTTGCATGACATGGACTGCTCGGCTACTAGTGTTCCTTCCAAAATTTAAGTAGTATTAAGTATTGAACTAGGTAACCTGGACAGGTTGGTATGGAGGATGTGATGTTGCCCAAGCAGCACACTGTGGTCAAATGGAAAGTTAAGAAACCAGTGTAGTATCTCAGGAGTTGATGTGTAGCGCTTAAATTTAGCGTTACTCTACCTTAGGGATTCCAGCTCCAGATTTGTTTTCGAGGTTTACTCTCCCAGCCTTTTCTCAGGATCATGTAAAGCCACCCGGTGGTATTATAACAGACTATTCCTTATCCTGAATGGGTTGACGAATAGGAACAAGGAGCCGCATCTAACCAATTTGGGCCTTTATATGTATAGTAAGTACTCCCATCTTACTACTGTCAGTGTGGGTGGTCATTGGCTCCCCTGGATCTATTTTCCAGCACTTGTTTCTTTTTGTGATGCTAGTGTTTATTCACCCTCCTTACCAGACAACCGAGATGTATCTGTTGAGGGTGCCAGTTTAATTGCTTGTTAGATATCTAAGTTTTAACTATATCTGTATATTATCAATAAAAGTATTTTTATATTTTCCCCACCTACAGAAAGTAGCTGAATTACAGAGCAATAAGGTTATTTCTGTATAGGGCACTCAGTGAGACTCAAACTCGGAGACAATTGTAATGCAATTCACTTAGTTTGACAACAGGAAATGGAATTATATACTTTTGCGTGTGTACATGCGCATGCGTATGCCTTTTGGTATTTACAGTTTCATGTGTTTATGA
>CM042158.1:61523122-61535622 GCA_023376005.1 Doryteuthis pealeii | reverse complement strand
GTAGGGTACGGACCTGACCTTGGGTCCCTCATCGGACCACAGTAATCTAGTAGTGTTCTCTCTCTCTTTCTCTCTGCCTTTCCTCCTCTCTGGTACGAGCCCACTATACGAGCACAATAATAAAGGCTGGCAGTTGTGACGAGATGGTTTCTCGTGTTATAATTTCTATCAACACCATTTTGGCACGGTGAATTTGGAGGCACGTGGACGAGGCCCGCTACATAGTATACACCGCCGCCGCCTTACGGTTATAGTTTTAGTACCAAGAAAGAAAAGGACTACGGTACATTTATCCATGTGTACATTGTTCTATCTATTATTATTCTTAGATAACAAAATGAAATGAAATACTAATAACAGAACAAATGTAGAAATGTTCAGCACACATTCTTTGTATGTGGAACATTTCTACATTTTTTTCTATTATTATTGATTCTGATCTCGATTAAGAAAGGACATATTTTTCAATTACACTGTCAATATCCGGTTGTTTTAACAGAGGATTTTTAGATTATTTTGAATGATAAAACTAACCCCTAACCCTAACACTAACCCTAACTCCAAATCCTAACCCCTAACAATCAACCAGATATTGACGGTGTAAATGAAAAACATATCCTTTCTTCATATCTTCACCTCTCTTCCTCTATCCCACTTCGCCACGGGACACTTGGCCAGTAGAAAAATGCTATGTGACATTGTGGTGATCCATCCTTAAAACTTTTCCAGAACCCAAATTATCTATTTTCCCATTAAACTAACCATGTGCACCAACCCTAACCCTAACCTTAACCCTAACCTTAACCATAACCCCCCTAGTTCAGTAACATGATATTACAGGGTGACCCATAAAAAACAGAACCCACAAATTTTGTAATAAAACTGTTAATTTTAATTTCTTTTTTTTTAAGTTTAAGTCCAACAAGGGTCAGGGTTAGGTTTAGGTTTAGGGTTAGGGTGGCGTTTAGGGTTAGTTTAATTGAAAAATAAATAAATTATTTGGGTTCTGTTTTTTCTGGGTCACTCAGTGTTACTCAACTAGGAAATAACCTTTTATTTTATGTTTTTCGCACAGAGATTTGATTTTTTGCTATTCTTTCCTGGAGAAAATGTGACCAAATAAAATTAAACCTATCAGATTTCTGCAAAACCAAAGATTCCAATATTTTTTACCAATTGTGGCTGGCACTGGAACCATTTTCTAAAGCTGCAAGAGAAAAGTTCTTCGATCAAGTTATATAGTCTTTTTTTTGGGGGGGGGCACGATTTATATTCCAACATTAACAGATAGGCTTTCAATTTAGATGAAGCACACTCAAAAATAATAAAATTGTACAAACATATGTTTAAAACAGACTTTAAAAAGTGGTTGTAAACTTAATAGATTCATGGCCAGAATTATCTGCTGAGGTCCATCTTGAAACTGGTTGGTTGGGTCTTGCAGCATGTCAACCAATTGGGTCTTTTTATGTCGAAAATCATTTTGTTAGGGAATCTGAAAATCTTATTCCCATTCTGAATCTGGTTTGCGTTACGAATTCCCCGGTTTTTCTACCCATATATAGACCCAGTATCATTAGTCAACGGCAATTACCATCGTTGGAAATGAACTCGCCGAGACGAGTTCAAATCCCGGACAAGGTTGTTTGTATTTTATGTAACGCTAATACCCTTGGGAAAGGTACAAATCCAAATATTCTACTTCTTTCTATGGGTAAATAGTAGAGTGGGCTGAACACTTTAACCTTGGTTAGGCAACCAGTCTAGGAGAAAGAAAAACTGCGAACTCAAGCCTGTTTAACTCCGCTTACGAAATTGATCTTGAGTCACATCCTGCTCGTGCAGAGGATTTGGTAAATATACATGAACACAGTATCTCAAATAAATATTATTCTTACACGGTCATCTTTGTAATATGTCATGGTTGCATCCCTCTTCATCTATTCTGTGGACGCCTTGCTTCCAACGTCACCCCAGTAGAGGTCATTTTGTTAACACCACAGAAAGACGTTTTTCGATGCACTTTCTTATTCTGAACCAGACGATATTAGGGTTATTTCCTGGTCACCATGATATACATGTACTGCATGATTCGACAACAAGCTGTCATATTATGCATTAACCATTACCTTTCTTTTCTTTTCTTTTTTTCACCAAAAAACGACTGTATCATGTTTTCCTCGTATTTTGAATATTTATTTCAATTATCTTAAAACAGGGCATTTACTTTGTTTTCCACCATTCTATGTATTATTATTTTATTCTAATTTTTACATTATTATATTCTTCAGTTCTCTCTCTCTCTCTCTCTCTCCCCCCTCTCTTCTCTCTCTCACACACACACACACACACACATACTCTCTCCCCACTCTCTCCCCACCCCGTCTCTCTCTCTTTCGTTTGTTTTCCATCATTCTATGTAATATTATTTTATTCTAATTTTTACGTTATTATATTCTTCGGTTCTCTCTCTCCCTCTCTCTCTCTCTCTCTCTATCTCTCTCTCACACTCTCTCACACACCACACACTCACTCCCCTCGCTCTCGATCCCCCTCTCTCTTCCTTTTAATTCATTTATGTATTCTGTTATTCTAATTTTTATTATCTTCTTTGTCTCTCTCTCTCTCTCTCACTCACTCACTCACTCCTTCTCCCCCTCTCTCTCTATCTCTTTCTCTCTCCTTTGTTTTCAATCATTCTATGTATTATTCTGTTATTCTAATTTTTTACATTATTATATCAATCGTTTGTTTTTCTCTATTCAATTTTCTAGTTTATTTTGCCGGCCAGTATACAGTGCATGAGAAACTGAAATACGAGATATGTTTCCCTGGAAAACCTTCACTAACCGAATTTGTGACGCTAAAACTAACATGCCCCCTGGCATAGACCCGATATATAAAAGCACACATTGCATAAATTGACCTTTTCACTTTTACTCTTCTTAATACAGCCCCCACCCCACCCCACCCGAAAAAAAAAAGAATCCTGCCTTTTCCCGTATTCACAATTGCTGTTTTCTCCTTCTGACTTCTACAAGTAGGGCTTTCCAAAGCGTGTTCGCGAATAATGATCAATAACCATTTTTTACCCTTTATATTTCTATGAATATTTCTATTTCCACTTTGCTTAATTCTCTTCTTCGATGACAAGAATCGCTGTACTGTAAAACAAGTGGAGCTATCATCTTATTTCTCTATTCAAAACAAAATGAAACGTATCCAGATGGAATACCAGTGCTGTTGCAAGTGCAGAGGAATAATCGTTCAAGAGATGTTGCCTTTTCTTTTATAATAAATAAAAGAACAATTACATACAGTTAACAACAACATATTTTATTGCCTGGGGTTAAAAAAGATTCTTATCATAGCATCCCTCTCTTTTATACTGCCTTAGCGATGCTATTCAGCGGTCATCGTTCCATCATATTAGAGAAGAAGGGTGTTAATCCTACAAACTCCCATAAAAGAGGTGCGCTTGAGTAATGGTTATCGTCGTAGGAAATAGAATCGACGCGTTGAGTTCAAATCCTGTACGGAGTTTATTTTTTGATTTTATTTAAGATGATGATTGATAATTTGTATTGTTGTTTTACCGACGCTTTTAGTGGTGTCACTTTATTTTTGGATAACTTGTTCGTTTTCAGTGGTAATGTTGTATACCATTCTCATTACATCTTCTTACTTCTTCTATTCTTCTTCTGACGTCTTTTCCATTTAGGTTCTTCTTCTAGCATCTTGATATCTGAAGTTCTTTAGGTCTCTTCTAACATCTCTTTTTGACCAGAACTTCTCTTGGGGACTTCGTGTCTGGTCTTTCATTGGGGATTTCTCTTTATCAGAAGCCCTGTGTCATTGGTAGTTTTTAGATAATAACACAAGACTTCGATTTACTTAGATCACATTTTATTTCCAAATCCCCACCAAACTACCTGCGCAGATCGAGTCGGAGCGTGTATAACACGACTCACCACCGTCGTGGTTTCTCGCCGACTGACTAAAATCTATTTCTAATCTAAACCGGAAGAGGGTCTCCTCCACCGATTCTCACGGTATATACCGGAAAGGATCAGGATGAGGTCAAGCCTTGTCACTCATCCTTCAAAGCCGCCAGCTGAACTTATAACCGCCATTTTGATTTCTACACTATTGCACATAAATATTAGGTATCTAATAATTATGTAACAGTAACACGCGTAATAGGGCACCAAGCGCTAAACACTTTGTTCGCTTGTCAAAATCAACTTTATTTCGCACTCATTATCTTACAGTAGTATTTAGATTGTTCAGACTGTTATCCTCATCTTTTACGTTATGGTCACTATTTTAGTGGTATGGCGTTATATTTAAAAACAATTTGTTCGTTTTCCCTGGTGAGTAACGTTAGAGGGAATTGAACCGTCAAACAATTTGTTCGCTTGTCAAAATCGACTTTATTTTGCACGCATTATCTTACAGTAGTATTTAGATTTTTCAGACTGTTATCCTCATCTTTTACGTTATGGTCGCTATTTAGTGGTATGGCGTTATATTTAAAAACAATTTGTTCGTTTCCCTGGTGAGTAACGTTAGAGGGAATTGAACCGTCAAACAATTTGTTCGCTAGTCAAAATCGACTTTATTTCGCACTCATTATCTTACAGTAGTATTTAGATTTTTCGACTGTTACCTCATCTTTTACGTTATGGTCGCTATTTTAGTGGTATGGCGTTATTTTTAAAAACAATTTGTTCGTTTTCCCTGGTGACCAACATTAGAAGGAATTGAACAATTTGTTCGCTTGTCAAAATCAACTTTATTTCGCACTCATTATCTTACAGCAGGATTTACATTTTTCTGACTATTGTCCTCATCTTTTACGTTATGGTCGCTATTTTAGTGGTATGGCGTTATTTTTAAAAACAATTTGTTCGTTTTCCCTGGTGACCAACATTAGAAGGAATTGAACAATTTGTTCGCACTCATTATCTTACAGCAAGATTTACATTTTTCTGACTATTGTCCTCATGGTTATTTTATATAAACAGACGTTTCGGTCGATGTCCACTGCGATCTTCTTCAGGTTGTTCTTGTCGAACTCTGGAACCCTTTTGTTAAACTCTGGAGCTTTCATGTCATAATCGGAATTTCGAACCGAACCCTTTTTTCAATCCACTGGCGTAGATTTTTCTCATTCGGTTAAGCATAACCGCGTACAAGTGATAAGCTATGTTAAGCATTATATGTAGGTTTCGCCCGTAGTTAGGGTTGAAGTTGCAACCAAGCGCTGATGCTATACGAGTTCCATTTTACGATCAAACTCGAAGTATTCGCTCAAAACCAAAAAGATGTAAATATGGGCAGCTGTTTGGTCCCAAAATCATGTGAATTTCTTCATTGAAAACAGAATTTTCAACGAACTGGAAAAACCACATTTAAATACATCAATGATATATTTTTCGGTTATTTGCTTGTTGAGTAACATGAGTGACCCAGAAAAACAGAACCCAAATTATTTATTTATTTTCACATTAAACTAACCCTAAACCCCAACCCTAACTCTAACTCTAACCCTAACCTAACCCTTGTTGGACTTAAGCTTTAAAAAATAGAATTAACAGTTTTATTACAAAATTTGTGGGTTCTGTTTTTTCTGGGTCACCCTGTAATATTATGTTACTCAACTAGGGGGGTTAGGGTTAAGGTTAGGGTTTAGGCTTAGGGTTAGGTTTAGGATTGGGGTTTAGGATTAGTTTAATGAGAAAATAGATAATTTGGGTTCTGTTTTTCTGGGTCACCCTGTAATATCATGTTACTCAACTAGGAAATAACCTATTTTTCTTATCAAATAAATTAGAGGGCAACTATCTATCTATAGTTTTATTTTAATATATATTCAAAGTTATCAGAACTAATTTTCCATTTCAATTTATTAAATTTACACCTTTAATAAATATGATGATTTTACTTTACTCATAATACAAACTCTCTGATATTAAATTTTCAACTCCCATCCCCTCAGGCAATATTTATTTTACGTCGCCCGGAGGTTGTTTTTTTTATTTTGCTAGTACACAAATTTTCCAACTGTTCTATTTGGACCATTGAGAGGGCCCTAGCATTTAAGTAAAGCTAAAGTGAATGTGAGATTAGACACATATTTCGACAATACCTGAAAATTGTTGAAACAGTTAGATTTGCTGGAAAGGAGTGTCGCCCACCATTTAATCAAAGGAAACCTTTGAATGTCTGTTAACAGGAGATGGTATCACTTACATATTCGAAGCATATCCGAACATTGACAGCTATCAGCTCAATTTGTGCAGATGAGAATGTATAATTCGATGAAAAGTAATGGTTATAGAGATTACGAAGTTTCTATGTTTTGCAAAGATATTGAGATATTTGTTGTTACGCAATCTCCATAGATAACCAACGGGCAACTGGTACACTTGCTGAAATTGCTGGTCTTTTACAAATATTTCTATGCATCTACAGTCATTATAACATTAGTAGCAGGAACTGTGGATATACCACAGTATGATAATTTAATTGGACCAAGTGACTTTTAGGCACCCATTTTTGATCTCGATTAAGTTTTTCATTTACACAGTCAATATATGGTTGCTTTAACATACGATTTTTAGATTTTTTTAATCATAAAAGTAACCCCTAACCCTAAACCCTAACCACTAACCCTAACCCCTAACAAGCAACCGGATATTGACGATGTAAATGAAAAAGAAGCCCTTTCTTAATCGAAATAAAAACGGGGTGCCTAAAGGTAAGATGATCCAAATGGATATTATATATATATATATATATATATATATATATATATATATATATATATATGTATATTATTTATTTATTTATAGTCACTAATACAATTAAAAGTCGTCTTACCAATGGTTTCGGAACATCACTTTTAGGTGATTATCCCTCATCAGAAATGGATATTATATATATATATATATATATATATATATATATATATATATATATATATATGTGTGTGTTGTGTGTGTGTGTGTGTGTGTGTGTGTTTGTTGTGTGTGTACAACCCCTTCGCACGTGCATGATGCGACACAAGGTCATTTTTAAGCGGAGTTTAACAGGTTTAAATTCAGAGTTTTCTTTCTCCTAGTTAAGTTGCCTATCCAAAGCTGGAAAGCGCAGTCTGACCTATTATTTATCCATATCTGGAGGGAGTATAGTTGGATTAATACCTTTTCCAAGGGTATTAGTGCTATTTGAAATGCAAACAGCCTTGTCTAGGATTTAACACGGATAGACGAGTCCATTTCCGATGACACTAATCATTATACCCCGCTCCTTAACTATGACAACCTTTTGATATATTTACTTAAGATCTATTGCAACTATAGGTCAATATGTAAAAACTATAATAATGTTGATTTAACTCTCGCTCACTGTTTCATAAACTGAGAATAGTAAAATATTTTCATTGATTTACCGATAAAAATGGGGAGTCCGTTTAAAATATCTGAATTAATTTGCCGACAAAGAAATTACAAAAATATGACTGGGAAAATTTCTAAGTTTGGCCGGAAATTTTCCTGACACTAGCTCGCTAAGACATAGCGTAAATTAAATCGGGAAGTCTGGACGACATAAGACCAGAATTACCAAAATATATTCCCTAATTTACATTTTCAATATTATAATTAAAACAAAAATTAATTTTTTTAAATTCATTTTAATTTTACATTGGGTATTTATGCAACGCAAGACAATTTAAAATGTTTCATTTTTAAAATTGGATGAAATAAAATAGGACAAGTAAAAAATCTGCGATAAAGCGAAACCAGATAATCTAGATATATATTTTTGCATTGAATCTTGAACAATTTGGACGGTCTCATTTTTACCAGAGGGTGTTGCAGGCTGATAATGGGGGAATACTTAGAAACAAGCGTATAATATATAAATGGTATAATATTAAAATAATGATCACAGCGTTGATATGTCAAAAAGGAAGGTGCTGTGAAACTTGCAGTTCTGGTGATTTTTTGGGGTGTGTATCAAAGAAGCATTTGATTCTCATGTTCGAGGGATTGATTTATTTTAAAGGCTCTTGAAATCGCCTCGGGTTATTTTATGCCAACAGGTTATGAAATCACGCAGTTAACTGGCATTCACATTTCCATTTTTGTGTAGTTTTTTTGTATGTTGTTGTTTTATCGGATACGAATAATGTTTGAATTGATCTAATTGCCCCTTAGATGGAACAGAAACAGGTATTACCAGTCTGGATCAGTGTGGACCTGGAAATAATGGCAATAAAGACGTACTTCAAACTTCCAAGAGCTTCACAACTGAAGCCTCACCATCAGATACATTTTGTGTCATACATAGGATACCCGCTGGGTGTCCTATCGTTGTGTAAGGATTAGCAAGCTAGTATCGAGTAGCGAGTTCGATCCTCATTTGTGAACTTGTGCTACATGTTAATGTCTACTATCTAAAATATTAAATTTTAAAAAAATCCATGCTGTTATCAATTAAATTTTATTTTTTTAATTATCTTCATGAATATAAATCAAATCTATTATTTTTGCTCAAAGAATGTCTCTACTCTCTCTATCACCCGAACATTCTCTCTATCAAAAGAACACTCTTGTTATATGCCCACAATGGCATTGTACCATGTGTTTATGTGTGTAATTGCAATGAAGTGGTAACTACTCCACCAATGTTACATTACTATTTGCTTAACGGCATATCAATTCCTTGTGGATAATTTAATTTCGAAGTTTAATTAATTTGTGATTTTTTTATCATTGTACTTATATTTTTATTATTGCATTGATTTTTACTTGCACATTTTACTTATCTTACATTCCCCGTTATGTAATATCAAGTATTCCGATTCAAGAGGTGTCACGGTGTAAATGAAAAACATGTCCTTTCTTAATCGAGATCAAAAAGGGGTGCCTAAAGGTAATATGGTCCGATTTCACTTCTCACCAAGCAAATGTTTGTTGACATACATCTATTCAAGCTTGAAGCACTCTGTTTGAATAGAAGCCATTTAAAAAAAACAAAAAAACTCAAAATAAATATTTTGAGAGATTAAAATATATATGTTTTGCTATGAACCAGTTGCAAACAAAGGAAGAATCTCTATTCATGCAAATTCATTTTTTTTAATTAACAAACAAATTACAACAGCAGCAGCAGTAGTATATAATTAATATTAGTATTAGCATTGGTATCAGCAGTAGTTATTACTTAAAACACTATAATTACAAAATACGTGAGAATATACACTATTGAAAAATATTAGTAGTCCTCACGACACAAAATAATTATAGTTATTACAGCTCACAGTATGTTATATGTTAAATAAATGAAAACAAACTTTTGTTAATCTAAGATATCCAACAAATTCAATACATTCTAATCAATGATTGGCAAGCAGCTCCATAAATTGTTGAAATTGAAATGTAAGACAGCAGGTTGCGTAAGTGACCCAGATAAGCCGTGAATATATATATATATATATATATATATATATATATATATTATGTACACAAATACCTACTCGAGTTTAACCATAAGGATCTTCAGGGTTAAACCACTGAATTAATCAAGATATTGTTTAATTAGCTAACTGCAGGAGTTTATCTTGTAGATAACTACAACCTAAACTCATGCAGTTAGCTGTTATTAAAATAAAATAAACTATATATAGATATATAATACTAGGCATGTATATATTAAAACTTGTTTTAAAAAACAATGAGGACTGTCTAATGTTGCATGTTCAAATTTTGAATGTCCGCGCGATGAGTTATGGGCAAATAAATCGTGTGCAAGAAAATACGTATTGTATAGATGTGTATGAGAGAGACACAGAGAGAGGGGGTGAGGGGTAGAGGGAGATAGGGAGAGAGAGAGATAGATAGATAGATAGAGAGAGAGAGAGAGAGAGAGAAGAGAGAGAGAGAGAGAAGAAAATAGCATTCATTTTATTCTAATTTATCCTAACAAGACTTGCCACTGGCTTGAATAACAATGTGTCGATGTACCAATTAAAAAGGTGTTACAAAATGGCTAAGTTGAATGAAAGCATAGTCAGGGGAAACATTACACCAATTTACCAAAACCTTTGACCCTATTATCTGCTTGTGCTGTTGCTTAAAGCCAGGCCAGATATTGATTTTTCTTCGCTTTGCAAGTCATTTTAAATAAGGATCGAGTCATTAAAAAGCTGCACCAGTCTGATACCCAGGGAACCATCCCTGGCGTAGACCTAATTTGTTCCATGGTCAATCATAGTAGCGTGTAGAGGCGAACCCCCCCCCCGCAAAACCAGGTTCCAAAGGTAAGGTGAAGGGAGTTTTAGCATCACCTAGCAAAATTGTATCTTCTGAACGTACCAACTAATTTGGGTAATCTTGAAAGGTGAGCATGTTAAATCTACTTACGTGTAAAAAAGAAAGAAGTAAAGAATAGAAATGAAAAAGGAAACTGTCGACTACTGTGGCATTCTTTGACAGTCTTAGAATCTCTGGCACGAGAAAATCTACAGAATAGGAGATCTTAACATAGGCAACTATGTCTTCATTATCAATGTCTTCTACGAACACAAAGAACAGTGTTTATTATTATTTCTCGGAATCCTTGAGATGTGGCTTGATAATTTGTATAATTTGGATTATTCGGACTATTGTCCTCATCTTTATTGTTATCTGTTCGTTTTGGCCGACGTGCCCTCCAGCCTTCTTAAAAATCTCTTGTCGGATTCCCAATAACGACAAGAAGGTTCCCGATTTCGAAGAGAAGGTTCCCGAGTACGAGAAGGCTATCGAGTCCGACAAGACGTGCCTGAAGAATGACGGAGGACAGATCGGCCGAAACGCTCTACAGATTACAATAAAGATGAAGATAATAGTCCGAATTATCCAAATAATACAGGTTTTATTATGTTGGATAAATTGAATTAATTATTAGACTAGCAGGACTTTTGGATATACCACAGTATGACAATTTAATCATTACAAAGGCTGATATGTTTACTTAAGAGCTATTAAAATAATTCAATGTGTAAAAAGTATAATAATCTTGATGTAACTCCTTCTCTCTCACTCTTTTTTTCTTTCTCTCTTTTTTTTCTTTTCACTTGTCATTAATGTTCGACTGAAACAGGCGCGTGGACTCTTCCTCAGAGAGAGAAGGAAAGACAGAGAGACACAGAGAGAGGGTACAGTTAAATTATTCTACCTTCTAACATGGTATCTGTTAAGTATCTGGTCGGTATCCTAGGTTCCAGATGTAATAAGTAAGTTAGCTAAGAATCCCTTTGTAAGTCCTACGTCTCCAAATGTCCTCAGAATGGTGCCTCTATTAATACAGCAGAAGCTGCCAGTGATTGGACAATAGAAATGTCTTCGATGTCACGTGGTAGTCAACGAGTCTATATTTAGGAGTGCCCATTTGCCCCATGCCTTATATCATACAACAGTATCAACTTCTATGAACACTAGGGACCAGGAGCTTGTCTGACCCCTCCTACGGCCGAAAGGAAAAGAGAACGATTTTCTTCTTTCTCGTTACTCGTCACTACGTTATTTCCGTTTCCGGTCAACACCCGTAACTTCCGTTTTAACTGTCAATTCCCCTTCTGGGGACATTCCTTGGTCAGTTACTGGCACCCCGTTGTGTGACCACTCCTCCAAACCTCAATATTTGTTTGCTCCTATATCTTTTTCCTCTCTTTCTCTTTCAATGCACGTAGACCACAAAAATTACGCTACACATGAACAGATGCAAACTAAACTCATAAGGGTATAGATAGCCCTCCACCACCAGAGAAAACGTAGTCCCTCTATCAATATAGAAATCGGAAAAAAATCGGTAGTACTAGATTAGACCTTTTGAGGCGTCCCCTTGTGGCGTAATGGTTAACAAGTTAGTCTTTCAGATCTATTACTACCAAAAAGTGCGTTCATTCCTCGCTGGATTCCCCATATCAGAGATATTGTATCACATTCTACCCGGATTAGGAAAATACCTACATATATACGGCATCCTATTATGATGTAATGGTTAAAATTTAGTCTCGCCGATTACTGAAAATCTAGTTCAGTCCTTGCTAGATACCCCATATTCAGAACCTTGAGTCATATCCTACACCTGGCGAATGGATTTGGTAAATACCTACAATGTACCTTTTTAATGTATGTCTGTCTGTCTGTATGTCTCTCCCTCTCTCTCTCTCTCTCTCTCTCTCTCTCTCTCTATATATATATATATATATATATATATATATATATGGGAGAAAGATGAGAAGATTATCTGACTATATGTGGAGAAAGATAGACAAACACGGAATATTGTAGAAAATGGATGTTTATTGTAGGTAGTGATGTCGACGATGCAACGTTTAGGTCTGTTAAACATTTTTCAGGACTAAATATTTAGGATAGAGGTCTTGCTTCAGTGGTGAACATCTTCTTTCTAATGAATTGAGGATGTCGTGAATAAGGGGGTCG
>CM042158.1:61503122-61518122 GCA_023376005.1 Doryteuthis pealeii | reverse complement strand
TTATATATTGTTTGTCTCTCTCTCTCTCTCTCTCTGTCTTTATATATATATATATATATATATATATATGTTTGTCTCTCTCTCTATATATATATATTGTTTGTCTATATATATATATATATTATATATATATATATATATATGTGTGTGTGTGTTGTGTGTGTGTGTTAAACATTTTATCAATTAACAATTTTCTCATTTCGATACATCAATATTCATATGAAATACGTCATAAACTTTTTTAACATTTACTCGTGGACAATTCACGTTCGACATGCGACGGTTTCTGATCATTTATTTTCGCTTTCACTTGCAATGATCCCGTCATCGGCTTTCATATATAAACGCCAAGTAAATAACGGATAATAACCTTTTATCACACATTCAACATACACTGAACATCTTTCATTTTTTACTCATACAAATTTCCAATGTACTGAAGAAGGTTTTATTTAAAAAAAAAAACAACGAAATACTTAAGTATCGACATAAATAGTTTCCATCGTTCATGACATCCTGTGTTTGTTTTCTTTAAAAAAATTTCTCCACACACACACACACACACACACATATATATATATATATATTATTATCATATTATTATCATTATAATGGAGACTGTGTGTTTGACTGTGTGACACCGAAACTTTATCAGTACCCAAGTCAAACTTTCCTTATTTATTTTATACATTCTCCATGATTATTATTTCTATTTAAACATCAATTAACAATAAAATTGTTTTACATTATTAACACTGTTGGTCCTATATACATACTAATAACATGCAATTGTATTTATATATACAACAAAATAGCGGTTTACAGTGTGAATGGGAAGGCCAATTTGCATATTGATATTATAAATTTGATTTTAATAAATATTTACTTGGTATTATTGATTTCTAATTATTTGGTTTTATTTTAATGAATATGAACAAAGAACTCGGATAAATCGTTTAAAATTTCGATGAACAAGAAAAAATAAGTGTAATCTTATTCTTTACTTCCTATTTTAACTAAATAGTTAAATTAGGAAAATTTAGCAATGAAAGACACGAGTCTCAGTTGTTCTATTTTCCCACTATACCCGCCTCTGTTTCAAATTTTTTTATCTGCATTCTAATTCAGTTGAATTTGCCTTTCTAATTTAATATAATATTTCATTACATTAAAACTTCAATAATTGCACCCGGGATATGCATATGAATTCTAGTATATATAATAAAGTAAACCTAATGAGTCAGTGAATATCTACATAGGTTTCCCTTAACGGATCATCAGGATAATTCTTATTTACAGAATTATCCTGATGAAACCGTTACGAGAAAACTTGGTAGATATTCTCTGACTCATTAGGCTTACTTTATTATTCATTGGCTCTACTCACTGTCTTGAGCAATTTAATATATTTAATTTAGGCAAATCTTACAGTATTTTTTCTTTTGGACATTTTAATAGTATCGACTCATCATATTCAGGAGGTGCATATGATTTGGTCTTTTCTTTATTTTTAATGCATTTTTCTCCAGACGAAAGATTGTATTGTGCAATTACAAACCATAAAGCAAAATTCACCGTATTCGGCGTACAGCTAAGCCTCTCTTTGTTTACATAAAGTTTGAGTCCTCTAGTGAATTCATTTCCGCTTAGAAATGTAGCGATTAAATAGTCTCTTATATTTGACAGCTGTCTGTGGCCGCACGGGTAAGAGGATTGGCGAACGAAAGTTCATTCGGGTCTCGAACCCGTCCAGAGGTAGCTGTTAAACGGTATTGGTTATACCATTTAACAGTTACCTCTGGCCGTGTTCGAGACCCGAATGAACTTTCGTTCGCCAATCCTCTTACTGATGAGAGGTGATACCTCGAAACACGTGTCTGTGGATTACTTTATTATATATATATATATATATATTAATATATATATATATATTCTGTAAACTTTTTAACCCTATAATGATGGTTAGAAATATTATTCCCAGGTATATTTTGATGTTGCTCATGTATTCCATTCTTAAGAACAGTTTCTGGTTTATACCATTTTGTTGAATGGTCAAAATCAAGTGTCTTACACAATTCCCAGGGGACCAACGTTGCACCCAAGTCTTGCGTAGCATTGTATTCTCGTTCTGCTAGTTGTGCTACATTTGCTTCATACATGGTTAATTGTCTCATCTCTGTCTACGCACATCATAAATTTGGTATTCCGTTGTGTCTTATCAATTTTTGCATTGTTATAATTTGTTATTAAGACATTGTTTTGTGCTGCAATTATGAGTGACTCAGTTTCTCTGTTGAGGTTTCCTTTTCTTAACCATGTCCAGATCAGTTCGTTTGCAATATCCTCAATTTGTCACTCGAACTATCCATATAAATGGTCTTCTTCCCATTTCTATTTTCTTTTCTTTTTGAGCGTGTCCGGTAATAAGTTTTCTTCGCTCTTTTTGTGTATTATTCGATTCCTTGGATTGTAGCATCTGCGCAATCTTCAATAGAGTAAGTAAGTAAGTAAAGTCGTCGGCGTGGCCTAATGTCGGTCTCGGCCAGACAGCTAGGGGGGCTATACCCTTTTCACTAGCGCTAGACCAAGATGATTATTCTAGCATCTGAGGTGCAGTGCCACACATACCATCAGCTCCTCGCTTTACCGCACAGATCCCTGTGCTACTCATTCGCTGAGTTAGCGAGGGCCGGTATCGAACTAAGAACCTTGTGATTCCTAGCCGAACACTCTACCGATTGAGCTAGAGTAATGTAATGTGTGGCTTAAATGGTTTTGGGTCTGAATTCAAGTTGGATAAAAATAAAAAAATTCGGGTAGAGAGAAAAAACAAATCATAGAAAATGATGTGTAAGGATATTAAGCAGCAGAGAGAAAGAGGATATGACCTTTTAAAAATTGAACCCTCTGTTAGTTAGGTCGGCGTAAATTACAACGAGAGAGTTAGGGAGTTTGGGTTATCACGGGTGAAAATAGTATCTTCTAAATCATTCCATGGGTTTCGAAATATTACAACCGGAAACGAATATACTGTTGTATATTGTACAAACGGAAATAGGAATTTCCTGTTAAATTAAACAAAGAAAAGACGACAAAAGTGACAAAGGACTTTTTTCCCGGTAAAAGCGAACAAAGAAGTTAAAAAACGAAAGCGAGGCTTTCCGGTCAAAGAAGCAGGGAGAAGATAAAGAAATATATAACAAATGCCCGTTATCAGATCAAAAGGTGAAGATGCGTAGGAGTATCTATCAATATAAAAGGCCTGAAGGTTCGAGCCGACAGGTCAGTCAGACAGGAGACAGCGGAGGGCGAACAGAGCACAAGGAGCGACTGTCGACACGGTCCATCACTGCCAGCGGGCAGTGAGGTTCGTCCATACCTTCCACCTCACCAGCGCCAGTAGTCATCGTCAACCCTTGGGCATTCCTATTGTCACGCTCGCCACCCACCAGCTGGAGAGGGAGAGAAATAAAGTCAACTCCTGCTATACCCATGTATTGTGGTTTCTTAAGTCCGACTACATACTTCATACCGGCAACGACTACTTACTTACGCGATTTAGCAAGCGTGAATTTGAAGCCGCTAAATAACATTTAGAATTTGATGCCAGTATACAACATATAGCCATCTGAGGGCATTACGCAACAATACCACCCGACAACTTAGGCGGGAGTAAAGGATAAGGTTGCCAGAAAACTCGAGGGTAAAATCGAGAGGAGAGACAGCAAAACTTTGGCCCTTACTAAAGCTAGACGGGCAGTCAAGCCATAAATATATATACAATTATCCTAATTCTATTATCCTTATGTCAACACCCCACACTTTTTATCATCCAACAAGATGAAATGGAAAGAATCAAAAATAAGGTATTATTTATGTCAGGTTGTTTAACGGTATTGATCACATCTCTTTATGATGGTCATAGCCAGCCAGCCAGCAGCACCTTTTTCTTGTCACATGCCATACAATATATTGCATGGAATATAATAAGGAATAACAGAGAAAGGCGTGGCCAGGAGGAGGATTTGAGAAGAAGGGGAGAGAAAAAAATCCTCATAGCAACACTAAAGAAAGAAAGAAAGGAGAAGAAGGAGGAGGAGGAGGAGGAAGAGGGGGGAGGAGTAGAGATGATAAATGTGAAAAGCAGTTTGGGACATAAAGTGTTGCTCTTGCTGTGCAGGAATGACTCACTTGTTCAACAATGACTTAAACCCTGGCAACACCTCCTTGCCCATTCCTTGTCCTTTACCCACCACCATCAATTATTTCTAATTCCTTCTTTATGTGCAAGAAGGCAGTGACTGAGGGTCTTAGTGTCCTGGTTATGACGTTAAATTAAACCTAGTGGTGAAGTTCCACTTATGGAGCTATGGGGAATGTTGAGGACCGCTTTATCGCCATTAATTCCAGGTCCACCCTGATCCGTAGTGGATGTATCTGTTAGGTTTCAATCTATTGGTTATATAGGTAAACATATGACAATGAAAATGTGTTAAAGATCAATGGTTTTGTTTTGTTTTACGGCATATCAACCTCAGTGGGTCATTTATTGCCGATAAAGTTGTGAAATAAATCAATTCTTAATGGATAGTACAATTTTGTTTATAAATACATTTTTCTATTTAACCCATAGATGGGACCCTAACAGGTACTACCACTCCGGGTCAGAGTGGACCAGGGAGCAATGGAGATGAAGGGGTGCACCACATTCCCCAAACCTCCAAAACTGGAACCTCACAATCAGATAGAGTTTAACGTCATTCCCAAGACATGTAGACCCGCAGCCACCGCCTTCTAGCATCCATATGATAAAAAGGGGTTGGGGCTTGCCATAAGGGCAATAGGGTTGGGAAAATCATATAGGTGCTAGGGATTGACATGACCAGCCGATTAATCGGGGAGGCCTCTCCGACCGCCCGTCTAGCCCAAGACAGGGCCAAAGTGGAGTATTGCAAGTCATGGACTTCTCATCCACCTGGGTTCTATCCTTAAGCATCACGGGTCACCACCTACGGCAAACAGGTGGCCCCACTGGGGAAGTCTTACCCCTCTTCAGAGGTGCAGTCGGTGCATTCTAACGCCCCAGGCGACAGGGCGGGTTAAAAATTGAGTTTGAAAAACAAAAGTGAATACCCAACAAGAATGAATAAAATGACTTAAATGAAATAATCGACCAAGGGTTAACATGCCGTAAAATTAAACCATCTTCTTTATCATATCATATATATATATATATATATATATATATATATATATATAATATATATACCAACCCTCCACACATGTAGAATGTGACACAAGGTAAATTTTTTAACAGGTTTGAATTCAGAGTTTTTTTTCTCCTAGACTGGTTACCTAGGCATGGTTAAAGAGCCTAGTCTGTCTTACTATTTACCCAGAACTGGAGGAAAAGTAGTTGGATGCATTCCTTTCCAAAAAGGCATTATCACTATGTGAAATGCAAACATCCTTATTCGGGATTTGAACACAAGTAGACGAGTCCATTTCCTACAACTCTAACTATAACACCACGTGCATCCACTATATATATATATATATATATATATATATATATATATATATTATATATATATATTATATATATATATATATATATATATATATATATATATATGAATAATTCCAACTTTTGACTAGCAGCGTTCTGTTTTGCTAACGGTCATTTCATCCCGTCTTATTTTTGTTGAAGACCGATCCACGTGCATTCGATGCAGATATTCCGAGGGTCCTCACATCAGTGAGGGGCGGGGGCGATGTTGCTTTTTAAATACGTACAGAGGAAGGCCCCGAAAAAATTTGCACATTCTCTCCTGATAATCCCATGCATTTGTAAACATCTTTTGTTTTTTCAATATATCAAATTCACACTGTCGGATTAGGTTATATATATATATATATATATAAGCACATATTCTCCCAAATATTGTCGGCTGAAAAATAGCCATATTTGTTTACGTTCATATATATATATATATATATATATATATATATATATATATATATATATATATATATATATATATATATATAATACATTCATGTTTCAAAGAAACCTAGTATTTTTTTTATAAATAAGTGAAGCATATGCGAAACTCTTACAACTAAAACAACTATAATATATATATATATATATATATATATATATATAATATATATATATATATATATAGTCATCTACAGACACGTGTTTCAATCTATTGGTTATATAGGTAAAAATATGACAATTTAAATGTGTTAAAAATTGAGTTTGAAAAACAAAAGAGAATACCCATCAAGAATGAACAAAATGTCTTAAATAAAATAATCGAACAAGGGTTAACATGCCGTAAAATTAAACCACACAACCATCAACTACACAAAGCTTCACTAGTATAAACAAATACACTAGCTTTTTACATTTTTACTGAAGTGTTACACAATCATACGTCTTATGCGACGGGGATATACAACGATTACTGTATCAATAAGTACGTAGCTGAGTGTTTTTATTGTTTGAGCTTAGGTCTGTTTTGTTAATATTCACCGCGGAGGAATCCTATTAGTTTGAAACATAAATATTCCTTGTACAAAACAAATGCTCTTTTTTCACCATCCACCAAAGTATATGAAACATATAAGAAACTGCGAGAAAGAAGAAGAAAAAAAGGTGTACATACGAATGGGGCAATAGAAAGGCAAAATTGTGAGAACAAAAAAAAAAAAGAAAAGAAAAAAAGATTTCCCCTAAAGGAGGGAGAAAAAGAAAACGTCAGAACCGAAATTAAATGCTGGAAAGGAAGCAGCAGTCAGATAAATATGGCCGATACGTCGCACGTAGATTGAATGTTCACACGGTAGGCGTATACAAATTTGATTAACAAGATGGGCGCCCATCGTATCGTTCATTTCAAAAAGTATATCTCTGACATTTGGCTTTGAAATCACGTTACGGAGTTGCATTGTCAATACAAAACATGGACAATGTCCCAAACCACAACGAATTAGTCACTAATAAACAGAACCAGAAGCAACAATGAAGTCTATAGGCTAAAGAGCTGTCCGTTCCTTTGTACAAGGGTCAGGAGGATATTCTAAGAAAAAATAGTCTGCGGTAAGAAGAAAGACCCCCGAACCCTTTACCCTCCTCCCATAAAAAAAAACATGGAACGTAATACATTGTCTGACTATTTTTAAAGAGATCTTTTTCTTGAACTAAAATCAAACAAAAAGCTAGGTTATCAATTAATAATGGAGATTCGGTCCGTATTTGTATGTAACCAAAACTACGTCACAAAATCCAAAATCCTCAATACATAGAATAAAGAACAATTAATATTTTACCATATGACCTTTAGGTACCCCTTTTTGATCGATTTACTATAAACTTATACGGGGAAATGAGCACCCCCGAAAACTCAATAATTAAAAAATTTTTTTTTTTAATCTGATAGATTGGTGTGTAATCGATAATAATCCATTGAAGGAAAAAAAAAATTTTAGCGGTTCCGATATGGGGGATCGATTTACGATGAACTTATACGGGGAAATGAGCACCCCTGAAAACTCGAAAAATAAATAACCTTTTGGAATTATTGTTTTACAGTCTGATAGATTGGTGTGCAATCGATAATAATCCATTGAAAGAAGAAAAAAAATGTTTTAAATTTCAGATGGGGTGGGAGGGTGTCCTGATGATCAGGTCTGACCCAGATACTAAATAATTTTCTTTTACTAGCGTTACAGGTTTATTTACAAAACATGGTGATCTCTCTCTACAGATCAAAAGGGGAACAACTTGTATGCCTGATTGATTGATTGATTTTTAAATGCCATAGATTCATGTCTTGTAATGATATAACCGTACTATTATACATTATATATTTGTCCATAGAATAGTGGTTTGGATGAAATTCTTGGTTGTAAGAAAATATCTTATTTTGATTTTTTTTCTATAAGGTATTAGAAGAGGAATTGCTTTTAAGAACAATATCATATATCATGATATTCGAAATCAGCAAAATACTATTTCCACTTGTATAGTTTTTGGTATACCAACGAATAGCCAAATTCCAGGCGGAAACATGTTTTAAAATAATGTAAAAAATAATTTCATATTTCCCCTTTTATTAAATATTGAGGGTCAGAAAAATTACATTACATCGAACACTTTTAAATATGGTGTCTGAATTGTCCCTCGGGGCAATTACCGATAGTAGTGATTATCAACCTGTGGTTAGATGCCTCCTGTGACTATATATATATATATATATATATATATATATATATATATATATATTACCAACTCCTCCGCACGAGCAGGATGTGACACAGAGTCAATTTCTTAAGCGGAGTTCAACAGGTTTGAATTCAGAGTTTTCCTTCTCCTAGACCAGCTGCCTAACCAAGGTTAAAGAGCCCAGTCTGCCCTACTATTTATCCATAGCTGGAGGGAGATTAGGATTCATACCTTTCCCAAGGATATTAGCGCTAAGTGAAATGCAATTACCACGTCCAGGATTTGAACTCGGGGCGACAAGTCTATTTCCTATGACTTTAACCATTACACCACTCCTGTGACTATATAAGGTTTTTTGGATCCAGACAAGCAAAAAATATTTAGTTATAAAAATACAATAGGACTTGTAAATATTGAATGGGCATGGGTGGTCTACGAGAGTAACAGGAATCAAAGCGGTTCATTGGTAAAACAAAAACAGGTTGAGGATTTTTGTGTGCCTTGGGTATGATGTTAAACTGCATCTAGTGGTGATGTTCTAATTATGGGGCTATGGGTGGTGTGAAATACCCCTTCATTACCATCAATCCTATGTCCACTCTGAGTGGTAGTACCTTTTACCTATGCGTTAAATAGTTAAAAAATGAGTTTTAAAATATATGTTTAAAAAATAAGTTCTAAAGAAGTTGAATACACCACAAGTATAAATGAAACTAAAACGTCTTTAACATAAAATAACCTAACTGTTGACATGCTGTTAAATCCAGCCATTAATAATAATATTGATTTTACTTTTACTTTTTGATTTGTGGTTTTTTAAAAAACTTGATAAAGCATACTTCAGGTGCATAGAACTGGGCAATGTGTCGAAAGCATGTACAGGGTGTTGTGGGAAGTGGTTTCGTATTCTCTGTTGTAGTAGTATTAATAATTCTTCGAGCGTAATCGTAGCTCAGGTATTAGCTTCACGTAGCTAATTCCATACCAGTCCTCTAAACTGTCTCTATATATCTCCGGCTGTAATACACATATGTAAATGAGATAACACGCCATTGGCTATCTCACTACACAGAGTTTGAACAAAATAATGGAAACATTATTTTTCCTTTATTTTATCCAACCCTTGTACAGTGATTTCCATTATTGTTTGGCCAAAAAACTTTCAGTACTTCTTCAACATGTAGTAAGTAAAGTAAAGTCGTCGGGGTGGCCTATAGTTGGTATCAACCAGACAGCGAGGGAGTATATCCCTTTTCACTGGGGTTAGACCAAGGAGATTGTTTTAGCGTCTGAGGTGGAACGCCACACCTACTATCAGCTCCTCACTTTACTGCACAGACCCCTGTGCTACTCATACGCCGAGTTGTCGAAGGTGAGTATCAAACCCGGAAACTGGTGGTTTCTATTCCGAAGCTCTACCGACTGAGCTATGCCGGCCCTCTTCAACATGTAACATATCTGAACAGTGCAGTAAGGCCAAAATATCTAAAAACATTACTTTATATTGTTGTTTTTTTTATGTTGGGAACCCCTGGCTTAGAGGATACACGTTCTAACTATGTTCTTCATGTTGGAATCTACGAGAAATCTGTAAGTTCAATTTCAAGACATAAAAGAACATAACTAAAAAAGAAAACACTGTCGTTGTGCTGCATAATCTATGTGGTGGCATAGATTATTGGCAACCTCCTGTATTTCTGCAGGGATGGTCCCTTTCATATCACGGGCGGCCCTTTCTATGGAATATTACAGGTAAGGCAGAAAGCCCGCGAATCACGTGAAGTCACGTGAGAGCTAGTTAACTCGTTAGAACCAGCTCGGACTTCAGACGAGGAGCATGGGCTCACCAGCACACGCGCTCTGAGTTTAGTTAGTTTAGTTAAGTAAATAAAAGTTTAAAGAAATAACATGGTGTTGTTGGTTGATGCATGTCTTGGCAAAAAGACTGACCAAGAAGAAGACATCAAAGACGAACAACCAACGAAATAGAAAGAAGCTAGACATCACACGAACGGCCAAAGATGAAAGTAAGTTATGCATCTATGCATCTCTCTGTCTACCTATCTCTCTCACCCCTCTCTACAGTAAGGGAACACTTGTCTATGTACCCAACATGGTTATTTGCGTATGAGTATGTAACAGTTGTTATGCTCACAATTTCCCATGGGCTTACTGGCAAAAGACACTTGATCACTGACTACAGAAATTTCGTAATAAAAATTAACTGCATATCATGAAATACGAGGGTAATCCAAAGTGCTGGAGACACAGAGAAACTGTTTGTGCAGCTATTGGCAACACCGTTGTGTTTGTTGTGCGAATATTTGGAATATCAACAAACAAGAATAATAGTTCGAGCAGGGAGACAAAGTTTAGGTACCGGACATGTATGCCTAAAAGGTGAGTCTCTAAAAGAACAATTGTGATATTGTAAAAAGTACCTAGTAACTATTACGGAAGCATAGTATTTATACTCTATATGTACAATTACTATAAAAAATATCTTTATATCTCTAGGTAATAGTATTATCTGCGTTATTCGGTCTATTGTACTCATCTTCATTGTTATTTGTGCAACATTTCGGCCGATTTGCCCTCCGGCCTTCTTCAGGTATTTCTTGTCGGACTCGGGAACCTTCTCGGACTTGGGCACCTTCTTTTCGAACTCGGGAACTTTCTTGTCGTAATCGGGAGCCATCACGGAACTTTGAACCTAACCCTTTATTTAGTCAACGGGGGTATCCTGTTCTCATTCCGGTAACCATAGCTGGGGTAGGCGTTGTGTTAATTATTTTTCTATGTTACTGCTTCTAGTCAGGATTGAACTCGGGATCCAGAGATAACTGTCACTTAGAACTGTCTTAACCTAACTACCTTATCCATTAGGCCATGTGTCTAGGTAATAGATTAAATGAATTTATAATAAATTATTTCACTTTTTTAAAGACATGCTAGCATGTCACTTTTTTCTATTAACTTAAACTTTTAACTAATCAACACATTTTAGAATTTGATAAAGATAGGCAGCTCGTTCAACTGTACATATAGAAAGGTATCAACCCAATTTCCATACAGCTTTAAGTATTTTGGTTGCGGAGTTGAGCCATCTAACATCGCAAATTAAGGCTCAAAAACTCTTTTCTGGTTTTTACGTCATTCCTTTCGGATATATCAATATTATTATATTTAGCCCTGTAGATATTTTTTTTTATTAAAACCGAAACGCTTTAGCGTCGGCTATATGTAAGTCAATCTTTGACTTATTTTTTTTTCTAAAATATATTTTTTTTACAGCTACAGGAGTAAATAACAGTCTGTTCTTTTTCACCTTTGCATCACAAGCAGTTGAGTAGAGAGAAAACTCAATTGAAATGTGGTATACTCCGCTTAAGAAATAATGTTGTATATTGTAAAAACGGACATAGAAATGTCCGGTTGAATTAAACAGAGGGGGGACGACAAAGGTGACAAAGGACTTTTTTCTGGTAGGAGCGAACAAAGAAAACACGTAGGCGTTTGAGATACATAAAAAAGAGTCAACGGTCAGTAGCGAATAGTCAGGGAGGAGACGGCGAACAGAGTGACCGACACTCCCGGTCACAGCCGATGGGCTGTGAACCATCACGTAGCCACCTCCCGCCTCCCCAACGCTATTCATCCCAACAGCAGCAGTAGTTCCCATTGTCAACGCTCATCACTCACACACACCACGAGGGAATTAAATAAAAAGTCAATCTCCTACTACATACAGCATGCCTTGTGATTTCATTAAGCGACCACTACATAGATCGTATAAGGGTTAGACGATACCCGTAGTATACCAGCAACGTATACGATTCAGAGTAGCGAAGAAGGCGCTATATAATATATAGAATTTACGATTTATTGCCGGTAAAGAAAGCACTATGCAACAATAAGAACTTCTCGAGATGTGGGATTGGCAAATGGACAATTCAATGTCAAATCATCCAGAAAAAAGTAAAATTGTCACCCACCCCTTTCAATTTTTCCGAGATTGTGTACAGGTGTGGACAGTATTAAAGTTACACATTCCCCAAATTTTGAGCTTCCAATTCTAAAAATTGGCGGAGTTATGTCGATTTTTAGCTCTCAAAATTCGGTAGGGTTCACGAAGAATGGCGACTTTTTGTAATTTATTTTTATCTGTAGAATTTTGGGATTGTCTAACTTTAACATAGGTCATACCTGTACAGAATTTCAGAAAAATTGAAGGGGCTGGGTGACATGGCCTTGATGATTTCAGATGGAATTTCCCAAATATTTATTTATACACAGGATACATTTTCATAGCGTTTTGGTTGGCGATTACCCCTTAGCTGTAGATACACTCAGCGTATTCTAAGGCCTGCTGACAAGGCGGGATATTTTTTGAAGATACTTGGTAAATTTAAACACGCTCACATATATATTGGTGCTCTTAGTAGAATCGTTTTTAGCGCCTTGGCTGTGTGTCTATATTTGTAAAACAATGGATTCTGGACATGACACGAATTCCTCATTCTCTCGTTGACAAGCCAACGTTGTGGCCTAACTGATTTGCCATTCGTTTGCTTCCAAAACGTGACAACGTCAAAATCTCATCAAATTGATACGTGTGTGGGTTTTCTGATTCTGTAACGAATTCATTTTGGCCTCTAATCATATCTTCACTGCGAATGTTTGTTTGTGCCTCGGACGTGAGACGGAATGTCTACAAAACGATCCAATGTTTTCTTCTACCCCCTCTCACCATCCGCGCTGTCGACTTAACATAAATGAGGAATCGGCCCATCTAAAATAATCTAATTTGGGGATCATTAACTTCACGCGCGCAATACTTACATAGATCAACGCGCCAAGACGATGACATTAGCGCTAAGCACAAAATACACGTATTGACTTGTATATATAATTAATGAATTGTCGTTTTTGCGCGGCAAAATGTCACTTATTATTTCAGATATGTTAAATCAAGTGAGCACAGAAATATGTAGATATATAAGAACATAAAAATACGGTCTTTGTTTTATATTATATTAAATCAACAAACACAGAGAGAGAGAGAGAGAGAGAGAGAGAGAGAGAGAGAGAGAGAGAGAGAGAGAGAGAGAGAGAGACACACACACACACACACACACACACACACACGTATACATTTAACTATGTGTGTGTATAGAAACCTACAAAGAGTTATATACTGTATATATCTACGTTTCGGACCATATGACTTTTAGGCACCCCATCCGTGATCTCGACTCACAAGGACACTTTTCTCATTTACACCGTCAAAATCCAGTTGTTTGTTAGGGGTCGGGGTTAGAGTTAGGGGTTAGGGTTAGGGGTTAGGGGTAGTGGTTAGTTCTATAATTTAAAAAAACCCTCTAAAAATCGTCTGTTAACATTTAACCGAATTTGGACGATGTATATGATAAAAGTGTCCCCACGAATCGAGATCTCGGAATAGGTGCCTAAAGGTCATATGGTCCTACGTTTCAACTAAACGATCTTCAGGATAATTCTGACTTGTCTTAAAAATACATTAGGCTTAAACTACGTATATCTACGAGGGAGAGTAAAAATGCCATTTTGTTTAAGACAGGTATAATTAACTACACATGAACATGTATCGTATATCAAAATGAAGCCGGTCTTCTGCGGATCACATCACTACTTCCCCACATAGTCACCGTTTCTCTCAATAGCAATGTTCCACCTTGGAATGAGAGCATGTATCCTTTTGAAATATCATCACAAACACATTTTTCCTAAATGTATCATTACGATTACCCCCTCTCATAAAATATAATAAAACATCAGCTGCAACAAAATATAATATACCAAAAGACATTAATTAAATGGATAAATATTCAAATTGTCATAGTAGTATACAGAAATGGAGGCGCGTGGCTAAATGGTTAGAGTCATGGGAGATGGACTTGTCAATCCGAGTTCAAATTCTAGACAAAGCTATTTGCATTTCACATAGCGCTAATACCTTTGGGAAAGGTATGAATCCATATATTCTCCCTCCAGCTATGGGTAAAATAGTAGGGTAGACTGGGCTCTTTAACCTTGGGTAGGTAACCAGTCTAGGAGAATGATAACTATGAATTCACAAATCCTGAGTTCGGTCGTTGATTGGGATATGTGGCATTCCTTGTGCACCAATTCTTTCCTATCGATTGTGCCAAAAAGTGCAGAATGGTCCAACACAAGCCTTCACCACTATAAACAAAACACTGTATTGGTTGTTCATTGGATGAAAACGCATGCGTCGAAAATCGACGAGAGAGTCCATACACAAAATAAAATCATATACATATACAAAGATAAAAACAAAATTACTAAGTAACCCCCCCCAAAAAAAAAAATAACAAACAAAAAAAACAAAAAAAAAAAAGAGGAGGGACTTGAGTTATGATAGATGTCAAATGACTTTTTCCTGGATGGAGCGGACCTGTAAATCTACAGACAGACAATTATTATTATTTTTTTTTTTTACTTCAGATGACTATACTTAGAAACTAAAATTTATACAAATTAATTAAAATACAGAAAGAGTAATAAGAATAATTCCAAACACGACTAATTCTCACGCGCACAAGTATATATGAAACGTAACATCCTAGACTTTTTTTAGTTCTCCTGAAGAAAGTGTACCTTGATGAACACCAAAATTTTCTACAACTATATATATATATATATATATATATATATATGTGTGTGTGTGTGTGTGTGTGTGTGTGTGTGTGTAGAAAAATGGA
>CM042158.1:61488122-61493122 GCA_023376005.1 Doryteuthis pealeii | reverse complement strand
TTATAATATATAAAAAATCGACGGGTTTCTTGCAAATTTTAAACATTATCTACGAATGAGCTTTGATTTGTTCTTGGTTCCCCACTTTAATGATACTTGTGTTCGACTGACATGGTGGAGTGTCAGTTATATTTGCCTATCATCCCACTTATGAGGACGTGACACAAGGACATTTTTATGTAGGCCCACCCACAAGCCGAAGGTCATGGGTGGTAGGCACAAAAATGCGTCGATTCCGTCGGCATTCCACCTCGAGGTGGCGCCTTGGGCGCTTGACAATAAACCCAGCCCTGCCTCTTTAAATCAAGGGGGCAGGTATTGTCTGGGGTAATAGCCCCCTGGGATCGACGCTGTTAATTTTATTACCTATCCGCTCCAGGGGCCGAAGCGCTCTTAAGCAGGCCTCGAAGGGCCTTTAATGGCTCAGACATGGTGGAGTGTCAGTATATACTTAGACTATGTGAAGAAAGGAAGTGAATCCGACGGTATGTAGTATATTACGAAAAATGAAAAAAACACAGGTTTAAATGGGTTAAGTGGTGAGTTTATTGGCCGACGCTGCAGTGTTTCGATCTATTAATTAGATCATCTTGAGGGCATTTGTTGGTATATGGAAGGTGATAACCGTCCCTTTTTTCAAACCTCAATTTTTTTTAAACAGACTGAATAACAATAACTACCACTCGCTTTTCTCGTTATTCTGTGATGAATAATTTCTTATCACCTTCCATATACCAACAAATGCCCTGAAGATGATCTAATTAATAGATCGAAACACTGCAGCGTCGGCCAATAAACTCACCACTTAACCCATTTAAACCTGTGTTTTTTCATTTTTCCTAATATACTACATACTTACACTATATATAAAAATAACTGTCCGTTAAGAATACACAACGTGCTGATTAACAAGAGTTTAATTTTGAAGACTTCGTTTCAGTTGTCAGAAAAGTGGAAGCTTTTACTTACCTGCAATCTTCGGAAGGATGAAAAGCTCAAAGACGGCTTTAACTGTATTTATATTTGTTGTTGTCGTTTTTGATTGGTTCAAAGGGTAATAAATACCTCGTTACCTACTAGTTGCTGTGTGTACAACTATCGTAGATTGGGAAGTATTCCTATTATTCCTGACTCTAATCTTACTAGACCTAAGGGGTTATTTACTTCATACCACTATCAAGGACGCAACAAGACATTGTTGCAAATTTTCCATAAGTGAGTTGGATCTAGTTTTTACCTATTTGCTTCTGCGGGGCGTTGATGTTTACCTCTAAATTGGTGATTGCTTTTCCGCCACACATTCTTCAATCACTTCTGCATTGGTACACGCATCACAAATTTCGATATATATATATATATATATATATATATATATATATATATATATATATATATATACTAGCAAATATATGCACCGTCCGGGTGCAAGTATCTAAGTTTTAATGTAATGAACTATTATATTAAATTAGAAAGACTAATGAAACTAAATATGAATGCAGATAAAAAGATTTGAATCAGAGGAGGTATGTAAAATCAAAAAATAGAATAACTGAAATTTACTCTTCCATCACTCCAATCTTTCATTGCTAAATTTTCCTTATTTAACTATTTAGTTAAATTTACATAAATTAAAGAATAAAATGACAGTTATTTTTGCTTGTTAATGGATTTCTTTTAAGATTTTTCCCCGAGATTTTTATTCATATTTATTAAGATAAAACCAAACAAGTGGAGTCCAGCTGGTTTGAATTCAGACTTTTCTTTCCCTTAGACTTGTTGCCATACCAACGCTAGATAACTCAATCTGTCCTATTTGCTCATAACTGGTGGCGAAGTGAAGAATTCATGCCGTTCCCTGAGGCTTTAGCCCAAAGCGAAACGCAAACAACTTCGTCTGGGATATTAAACACTGGTCCCCGACTTCATTTTCTACCACGATAACTGTTACACATCAAGCGCCTTATACCGTATTGAATGGTAGGACATCCTTGTTACACAGATTTCAGTCGCTCGGATTTTATGGCTAATCATTCCTTGCTGGGTTATTTTATGCCGAAGTCATTTCTTTTGATTAAATATTGATGGATATTTAAATTTTTCTTTCTAAACTTAATTTTAAAAAACATTTTTATGCATTTTTTTCTATTTAACCTATAGATGGGAACCTAACAGTTACTACCATTGCGGGTCAGTGGACTTGGGAGTAATGGCGATGTAGCGGTATTCCACACTCCTCAGATTTCCAGAATTAGAACTTCATCATTAGATGCACTTTAACGTCAAACCCAGGGCACAGATACCCTCAGTCACCGCCTTCTAGCACATATATGATAAAAAAGATTTGGGCTTGACATAAAATGCAATAGGGTCGGGACAAAGTTAAAGGTACTAGGGCCTGAGGTGCCCAGTCTATTGATCGGAGAGGGCCTTTCTGACTGCCCGTCTAGCCGAAGCAAATACAACACTGAGTTCGGTATAAACTAGGATCTGCCAATTTTGTTATCACATGCATATTATACAAAATAAATTTACCTCCCCTGATAGAAAATAGTTAATAATTGAGTTTTCTCCCAAAATTATTAGATAACAAAAAGAAAGTAAACTAGTTATTAAATAAAGATTTGTTTTTAGAATCTAAAAATATGAAATATTATACTAAAAATTAGGCGTTTCATATTTCAAATGAATTTAATCTATTAATTAGGCATATAAATTGTTTCCGCAAAGCATGTATGATAGCTGAAAATGGTAATGTTTATTTTAATCAAATTTGATTTATTTCCATTGAATCGGTTTGATTGAAACGATTCGGTAATCTAAAAAAAACAAAAAAATTCGCAGATTGATAATTAAGAACTGAACATTTTATTAAAATCAGATAATTCCCTGATTTTTGGCAAAGTTATTTATATCAACCAACGCCCCTTCATTTATTAACATATTTCTCACTGACAACAAAATCGCCTGATTTGATTGTGTTCACTCTTTAGTTTTCTGCGTGTTTTGAATAAAATAAGAGGTTTTCTTTTGAATTAATATAAAAAAGTGTTATTTCCTAGTTGAGTAACATGATATTACAGGGAGACGCAGAAAAAACAGAACCCAAATTATTTATTTATTTTCCCATTAAACTAAACCTAAACCCCAACCCCAACCCTAACCATAACCCTAACCTTAAACCCTAAACCTTGCCCCCTAGTTAAAATTAACAATTTTATTAGAAAATGTGTGGGTTCTGTTTTTCTGGGTCACCCTGTAATATCACGTTACTCAACTAGGGGGTAGGGTTAGGGTTAGGGTTAGGGTTGGGGTTGGGGTTTAGGGTTTTTTTAATGGAAAAATAAATAAATAATTTTCGTTTTTTTTTTCATGGTCACCCTGTAATATCATGTTACTCAATTAGGAAATAACCAAAAAAAGTTATTCATTTTTCTGTAGAAAGTGCTTTTAATCTTTCTTCTTATTGATTTCTAAGAAGAAAATTTCAAAAATGTTTGTCAATGCTGCATAAATAGGGCTTGCATAAATCTTCACTTTGCTATCTTTTAGCAAAATGTAATTGTTTATAATGTATTGAAAATAAAATCAATATGTAATGTTATTTTGCTTTTTTTGTACGCATGCTCATTATGTAATTATTTTTGGACTAAAACAAAAATTTGTCGTTAATCTAAACATTAGGTACATGAATGAGAGTAACATCCCCTTGCTTATTTCACTTTGAGGAAGCCATATGTCATTTTCATTTCACCGTAAATCTACACTAAATATATGAATTTGTTCGAATCAATACAACTGCCTGTTTTAACACGAAAATATCATAAAATATGTTCTCAATTGCGCATTATTTGAAATGAATTTAATTATTATTAAGAACACATTTTATGAGATTTTCGTGTTAAAACATTCTGTTGTATTGATTACGGTGAAGTGAAAATGGCTGACTGAAACATATGGCTTACTCAAAGTGAAATAAACAAGGGGAAGTTACTCTCATCCATGTAGCTAATGTTCAGATTACCAATTGATTTGATTAATTTCAATTCGTTTTTAAATTGAAAATAAGCGAATACATCGTCAGTGCCTAGTATAAACTAACCGAACAAAAACTGAGATTCGGCTAAATAAACCAACCAACCAACCAACCAACCAACCAACCAACCAACCAGCCATCCACCTAACCCCCCAAGAATCCATCCAATTGATCTTTATTATGCATAATTGATCAGAAATAAAGATTAACCGCTGTGCAAGATGTCAAATAGTGTCCCTTATTCTCGAAGGTCTGTCCTGATGAGTGGGCTACAATATTGATTCGGATACAAAAGCCGGGTTAGTAGGAGCGTGTTTAAATCTCACTGGAGTCTTATTCGTGAATTTTAATCTATATTACTTACTGACGAATGTTGAATGCCAATGTTGGATTCACAACCCAGGGCGACTAATAGGAAAGTAACGAAATGGGCGCTATAATTATATTTGACAATTCTTCATCTAAATAATCCGAATAATTGTGGAGTTAGTACAACTATGAATTATAAGAATCTAGAAGCGTCTACCCTGTGTCACTTGAGTCGAAGAGTGAGACCTATTCTTACAGATCCATTATTAATGAATCATGAGTTGGATCCTCGCAGATTATGATTAGTGACATACCAAGGGCCTTAAAACCTACAGTCACCGCCTTCTAGCACATACAAAGAGTGAGAAATCCTAACGGAAAATACACACATTTTGCACAAAAAAGTAAAAATAAAAATACTAGAAGCTTTTACACATCAAACAATACAAGCCATTCTTAAATAAGATTCATTTTGAATGCAGGAGTTACATTTTAATATATATATACATATATATATATATATATATATATATATATATATATATATATATATATATAATAAAATAAATATATAAAGGTTTTACATATCTATTTATTTGGTGACAAAGGAACATTCACGACCATATTGGTTTCATGCGAGGCAATCACCAGGTGAAGA
>CM042158.1:61478122-61485622 GCA_023376005.1 Doryteuthis pealeii | reverse complement strand
AGTCTCTTTCTCTTTTTCATTTTTGCTTTCTTAGCAGATTTTTTTTTCATTAAAAAAAATTGTTTACTTTATGTATATAAATGTCATTTATTCGTATTCAGTTTCTTAGAGAAAGAAATAAAGAATAATGTAAAAGAAAAATGTTCTTTCGGATCATATTACTTTTAGGCATCCCTTTTTGTTAGGGGTTAGGGTTAGGGGTTAGTTTTATAATTAAAACAAAAAATCTAAAATTCGTCTGTTAAAACAACCGGATATTGACGGTGTAAATGAAAAACATGTCCATTCTTAATCGAGATAAAAAGGGGTGCCTAAAGGTCATATGGTCCATTCTTTCTAGGTCATTTTCTTATCTATTACAATTCTTTGTCTTCATTTCTTTCGCATTTCTTTCTATTTTTTATGTATCTAAGCAACTGAAGAAGGCCGAAGGGTACATCGGCCGAAATGTTGTGTATATCTATTAATAATGGAGATAGGGTGTATGTATGCTTGTAACTAGAACTACGCCATAGCTTAAATAGATTCCTTTATACAAAATGGCAACAACCCTGGAATAATAACATCCACAAAAAAACTCTTCCTAATCAAACCCAATTTGGGAGGCTGGAGACCAACTTTAATGAAGTCTAGAAAGGAACATGTCATTGTATCTCGATTACGCATTGGTCATACAAGACTAATGCAGTCCAATATACTCAAACAAGAACAACAACCAGAATATGGAACATGTCAAACACCTTTGACAGTTAAACACTAATTTATGGAATGCAGGTTCCTTGCTCACATCAGAAACCGTTATTTTCAAGCAAACAATATGAAATATCTGTTTGAAAATGCCAACATGGAGGATATTCTCACTTGTTTTTGGGGAAATAAAATTATACCATAGAATATAGACATGAAACAAATCAATACCATACAACATAATCCCTAATAATGTTAACATATTTTTAAAACTAATGACTAAAAAGTATAAATATAAATACACGATATGTAGAACTTCCTAACCGTTAGGCATGACATAACCCCAGACGGGTTGATATGCCGTTAAAATCAATAAACAACAACATAAACAAGAACCAAAATCGTCATAACATAGAATAAATACACTCAAAATTTGAGCATGCAACTGTAGACGATCCTTATTGTTTTAAAACACGTTTTGATAGACATTATATATATAATATATATTTATGTATAGTCTGTTTTATTTTAATATATATTCAAAGTTATCAGAACTAAGATTCTATTTCAATTTTTTTGGTTGTACTCCTTCAATAAATTTACTAATTTTACTTAGTTATGGTACAAACTCTCTGACGTTGAACTTTTAACTCCCACCCACTCTGGCAATATTTTTCAAAAAATAATTTTACAGCACCCAGTGGGCGTTTTCTTGCTAGTAACAATAAAGATAAGTATAACAGTACGAAAAATACCGATAATACACATTATCAAGCCACATCTAAAAAATTCAGAAAATTCTTCGAATTGTCTGCATTTATTTTATTTACTGAGAATTCCCGCTTTTGTATATGTAAATATTTCAGTCGAACAGAATTTTTCCCAAAATGCATTTTCAAGCATCTTCGTTTTCCTTTCTTGTTTCATCTGTCTTTTCCAATACTATTCTCCGTCTTACTAATCTCTAATAAATGAGAATGTCAGTATGTAACATTTTTTCAACTTTACTCATAGAAGCCGAAGCCCAGCATATCATCCGCCCTGTCGGCTGGGGCGTTAGAATGCACCGACTGTACCTGTTACACACTGGATCCGCAAAAACACAAACACTGGTATTTTAGGAAAATATAAGAGATGTTTATTTTCCCCTGGTTGTGTGCAGCTGAGAGTCGTGGGCAGGGTTACGCAATGTGGAGCCTTCGGGAGTTATCTTGAACCTGATCGCCGTCCCCTAATCGATCTCATCGGGCTTCTTTTATTTGTAATCTGACCCCCGGTGTCACGCCTCCTTGTTCGTGACACCTACGCAGTTTTTTTCTGCAGACACGCCTCTTCGCCCACTCAGGTTGTTTTCATTGGCTAAGGGCTACGCCTACAGATTTCTGCACTGAAATCATGACAGACATCCACCTGCATTTTCAGGTGCAAAAGGTCAGGTCGAGGCCACATCCTGTTTTCCTTTCCAGGTTGCACCTGGCCCCCATGCACTTCCTATTCAGTCCGGTCCTTGGGTGCACCGATCAGACAATACATTACACACCTCTGCAGAGGGGTAAGACTCCTACAATGGGGCCACCTGTTGGCCGTGGGTGGCGACCCGTGATGCTTAAGGATAGAGCCCAGGTGGATGAGCAGTTCATGACATGCAATACTCCACTTTGGCCCTATCTTGGGCTAGACGGGCGGTCGGAGAGGCCCCCTCCGATCAATCTGCTGGTCACGTCAAGCCCTAGCTCCTATATGAGTTTCCCAACCCTATTGCTCTTATGGCAAGCCCCAAACCCTTTTTATCATATGGGTGCTAGAAGGCGGTGACTGCGAGTCTACATGCCCTGGGAATGACGTTAAACTCTATCTGATGGTGAGGTTCCAGTTTTGGAGGTTTGGGGAATGTGGAGCACCCCTTCATCACCATTGCTCCCTGGTCCACTTTGACCCGGAGTGGTAGTACCTGTTAGGGTCCCATTTATGTATGGTAAATAGAAAAATGTATTTATAAAAAAAATTGTATTATCCATTAAGAATTGATTTATTTCAAAACTTTATCAGCATTAAATGACCCACTGAGGTTGATATGCCGTAAAACAAAACAAACCAGAAACCAACATATCATACCACTTTTGTATCAAGCAGAGTTTGTGAGCAAATTAAAATCGTTCCGGGTCGATTCTGGCCCCAAAATACTGAAATGTTGGATTCCAAAATTTCAATTACTTTTTGACACGACGAGACTAGTTCAAATCCTGGATGCAGATGTTCGTATTTCCCATAGCGCTAATACTCTTCGGAAAGATACGAATCCAACTATTCTCCATCCAGCTGTGATTAAATTGTAGGTCAAAACCAAGGTTAAAGAGCACATTCTGCCCTACTATTTACCCATAGCTGGAGGCAGAGTAGAATTCATACGTTTCCCAAGGGTATTAGCGCTAAGTGAAATGCAATTAACAGGCCCAGGATTTGAACTCAGGGCGACGAGTCCATTTCTTATGACTTTAACCATTACACCACGCGCTTTCTACACAAGCTAGTCGAGTATAAATCTTTCTTTTATACTTTCTGCCTATCTTTCTTTTTAATGGTATGTCTGTCTATACTTTTAATTAACTTACTGAAGTTAATTTATTATTTGTCTTGTTTTCTTCTTATTTTATATTGGACATTTCTGTTTAAAAGATTTATCTACAACAACTAAATCACTTATGGTCTGCTTTCTTTTTTCATACGTTTTTTAATTCTATTTTATGTTTTCTTCTAATATATTTCCCGCTAATAATTAATTCAGTCTTGGTTTTTTTTTATTTTAGTCCTTTTTAATCTTCTTATTTTCCTTTTATTTTGTAATAGAAATTAATCTTCTTTTTTTCTTCTATTCTTTCCTTTCGTTTCTTTCTTTTCATGGATTGTTGGTTTCTTTCTTTCTTTCTTTCTTTCTTTCTTTCTTTCTTATTTCCTTTTTTTTCTTTCTTGTTTCCCTTTCTTTCTTTCTTTCTTGTTTTCCTTTCTTTATTTCTTTTTTGTTTTCCTTTCTTTCTTGTTTTATTTCCTTCTTGTCTTTCTTTCATTCTTGTTTTCCTTTCTTTCTTGTTTTCTTTTCATTCTTTCTTTCTCTCTTTCTTTCCTTCTTGTTTTCCTTTCTTTCTTTATTTCTTTCTTTCTTGTTTTCCTTTCTTTATTTCTTTCTTGTCTTTCTTTCATTATTGTTTTCCTTTCTTTCTTTCTTTCTTTCTTTCTTGTTTTCCTTTCTTTCTTTCTTTTTTGTTTTCCTTTCTTTCTTGTTTTATTTCTTTCTTGTCTTTCTTTCATTTTTGTTTTCCTTTCTTTCTTTCTTTCTTTCTTTCTTTCTTGTTTTCCTTTCTTTCTTTCTGTCTTGTTTTCCTTTCTTTCTTGTTTTATTTCTTTCTTGTCTTTCTTTCATTCTTGTTTTCCTTTCTTTCTTTCTTGTTTTCCTTTCTTTCTTTTCTTTTGTTTTCCTTTCTTCTTGTTTTATTTCTTTATTCTCTTTCTTTCATTCTTGTTTTCCTTTCTTTATTTCCTGTTCTCCTTTCTTTCTTACTTTCTTCTCTTTCTTGTTTTTCTTCTCTTTTTTTCTTTCCTTTATTTTCTTTCTTCTCTTTCTTTCTTCTCTTTCTTGTCCTTCTTCTCTTTCTTTATTTCTTTTTTCTTTTCTTTATTGCCTTTCTTCTCTTTCTTGTCTCTCTTTCTTGTCTTTCTTTCTTGTCTTAGATGAGTTTTATATGAAATAGATCTAAATAAACTTACTTGGTTATGTTTCTTTAACTCTTGTCTGAGAATTTTTTATTTGATCCTGCTTTTCGTCTTTCTTTGTTTCTTTTCTAATTCTATTTAATTATTTTCCTCTGAATTTAGTATTCCCTATTCTTTACAGGCTGTGGTTATATTAGTGCTGCTGTATGGCTGCAACACCTGGACCCTAACGAAGCACCTTGAGAATAAGCTAGATGGGAGCTGCACAAGAATGCTGCGTGGAGTCTTGAACAAATCGTGGAAACAGCACCCACAATTAAACAGCTGTATGGCCACCTGCACCCCGCTTATCACAAACCATTCGGGTTAGACGAACAAGGCATGCTGGACACTGCTGGAGAAGCAAGAACGAGCTCATAAGCGACGTTCTCCAGTGGAAGCCAACACATGGACATGCAAACGTGGGGCGCCTACCAAGGATCAACATTGACCAACTATGTGAGGATGTTGGTTGCTGCACAGAGACAATGGACAATGGGACAATGAATGATAGGGAAGGTTGGCGAGAGGTTGTCATGGATATCCATGCTTATTGCGCGACATGATGATGAAGATTATTTGTGCATTATTTGTAATATTGCTCATATTGACAACATTTTTCCTCCAGTTCTTTCTTTCTTTCATTTCGCCTTCACGTAAATAAACTTACTTGTTTCTATTTCAGTACATCTCGTCTTGTAATTCTCATTTGAATCCTTCTTTCTTTCTTTCTTTCTTTCTTTATCTATTTCGTTTGTTTATTTCTTTCTTCGTTTCTTTACTATTTCCTTTTACTTCCCTTCCTCTAATTTTAGTATCTCCTATTCTCTGTGTAACTTTGTATATACTAAAAAGTATAAATATAAATACACAATATGTATAACTTTCTAACCGTTAGGCATTAACATAACCCCAGACGGGTCGATATGCCGTTAAAATCAACAAACAAACTTTTCTTCCTCTAATTGTAGTATCCACTATTCTTTGTGTATATGTATCTTTCACTCATCTTGACTTCCCCTTCCCTCCATTTCTTTCTTTCTTTCTATATATTTACCAACCCCTCCTTACGAGTAGGATGTGACACAAGGTCAAGTTCTTAAGCGGAGTTTAACAGGTTTGAATTCAGAGTTTTCCTTCTCCTAGACTGGGTGCCTAAACAAGGTTAAAGAGCCCAGTCTGCCCTACTATTTATCCATAGCTGGAGGGAGAGTAGGATTCAGTACTGATTTTAATTTACCTTACACACATATACATATTTACCAACCCCTCCACACAAGTAGTATGTGGCACAAGATCAATTTCTTAGGCGGAGTTCAACAGGTTTGAATTCAGAGTTTTCCTTCTCCTAGGCCGGGTGCCTAAACAAGGTTAAAGAGCCCAGTCTGCCCTACTATTTACCCATAGCTGGAGGGAGAGTAGGATTCAGTACTGATTTTAATTTACCTTACACACATATACATATTTACCAACCCCTCCACACAAGTAGTATGTGGCACAAGATCAATTTCTTAGGCGGAGTTCAACAGGTTTGAATTCAGAGTTTTCCTTCTCCTAGGCCGGGTGCCTAAACAAGGTTAAAGAGCCCAGTCTGCCCTACTATTTACCCATAGCTGGAGGGAGGGTAGGATTCATACCTTTCACAAGGGTATTAGCGCTAAGTGAAATGCAATTACCACGTCCAGGATTTGAACTCGGGGCGGTGAGTCCATTTCCCATGACTTTAACCATTACGCCACGTGCTTCCTTTCTTTTATTTTGCTTTCACTTAAATAAACTTACCTGTTTCTATTTATCTACCTCTCATCTTGTCATTTTCCATTGGTTCCTTATTTTTGACATTTTCATATTCCTGTCCTTCATTTTCTTTTAGCAAGGTTGTCAATAGCACTTTAGCTTTCATATCCACAGGCAAAACCTTTTTTTTTCTTTTCTTGAAATACGTTTTCTTTTACTCCATTTTCTTTTCTCCGTTCCTCTTTGCGTTCAACTCTCATAAAGTGATCACAATAATCTTTCTTTGTTTTCCTCTCTGTTAGTTGGAATGTTATTATTCATTCGTCTTAGCCTCAACACATTGTTTCTTTTTATCTTATTTCACTTTATATTACTTTATTTTCTCATTCTCTGTTTTTCCTTATTTTATATATCTTTCTCTTTCACTGGCTTAGTAACCAGCTTCACTCCTTTGTTTTGTTTTTTCTTTCCTTACTTTCATAAATTTATTCTTTTGTCCGTCTTTCTTTATTTTCTTTTTTGTGCTAATTAGCACCGGCCTCCTATTAGCGGACACTGCTTGTTATTTTGAATACGGATCGACGGTTTCAAAGAAAGACAAATAAAGTCTGAGAGAAACTACAGGATGCCTTCAGGTTACGTCTTGTTTTCGTATTAATCCTTTGTTTATGTGATACAGTCACACATTGTGCTCACCATCATAAATATCAGCTGGGTTTCTCTCGGCACGCATACAGAAAAGTCAATCACAGTGTATGTATATTTATATCCGAGCACTGATACATTTAACACCTATATGCCAATGGAAGTGTGAAACTGAAAGTTGTATTTATATCTATTTGTGCACACATACACACACACACACACCTATATATATATATATATATATATATATTATATATATATATATATATATAGAGAGAGAGAGAGAGAGAGAGAGAGACGGGACAGAGAGAGAGAGAGAGAGGGAGAGAGAGAGACGGACAGAGAGAGAGAGAGAGGGGAGAAAGAGAGAGTGTAAACAGTGGTCAATATTATGGATGAAGCATTTATATTTAAGTTAAGAAATCGTGGACATGGAATCAACGGCGCAGGTTTATAGACAGTTTCTCCACTATCTGATTCTCAGACCAAATTGTCGGAGAATCACTCAGGTGAGAGCCTGTCAGTAACTAGGCACTGTTGGCACACATCCACGATACCTAATATATATACCTGAAACTTGATTAATTTTTTTTAAGTTTCGAGAAAAAAACAATGTTGTCTCAAATCGTTGGTCGGTCGTGTATATCTATTATTATACTAAAGCTGAATTAATCAAGTTTGCTT
>CM042158.1:61460622-61475622 GCA_023376005.1 Doryteuthis pealeii | reverse complement strand
ATGAAAACAATATGAATTGATATTTCTTGTCTCTGTTCGGTAAACAGTTTTTATTTTTTTGGTTCTATTTTATAGAGAATTAAGTCAACCATTACACACAGATCAATTATCAACGATACATAGCATGATATATAAAACTTACCATAACTTTACAACAACTGCCCTTCTCTGAAATTCAGCAATTAGCATGGGTTTCCTTAATTTAACACAGTGACTACGCATATGAATCACGATGTATATTATTGATGTATGTACTAGTGTTATATACCCCTCGCTCATGTTGTGTGTATATAACCAGTTCTTTAACAGAGAGGCGAGAGATGTATAGACAGGTAGACAGGGAGATGCATAGATGCATAACTTACTTTCTTCTCTGGCTAGCTTCTTTCTATTTTATTGGTTGTTCATCTTTAATTCCTTTCTTCTTGGTCAGTGTTTTTGCCAATGTAACGTATTGCCTTTTCACGATACTACCAATCGTATAGTATACGTGACGTTGTGGATTGGGGCCCACCGCGTCTTCAAAACACACAGTACTATTAGGACTTGTATGTCGTGTATCAGGGGTTGGCACGTTGTCATGTTTATCTAGTAGTCGCCGTTTCTATTCAGCAAATTCTTCCACACTTCTTCGCGTGGTCAGGGAAAGATATCACCTTACAAGACAAGTCGTTACGGCCAATTAACTTTCTATCTCCACGGGTATCTTCGGGCAGGGGAATCCCATTCATAATAAATCTCGTAGTATTTCTTTGGCGTAGTAAAATAAAGATGAGGACAGTAATTCTTGCTTTTCATCAATTTATTTTCTTAATGCATGTTATTGAGAGAGAAAGAGTCGATTTCTGTAACACATGTTTTTCAGTCACCCGCCTATGACTAACTCGCCCAAATTGCCAACCCCGACTGTCCTCGGCAGATTCCGTAGCCCAACAGTCCGATCAACCGCACTGTCCCAGGCCAAATCAACTGTCGCAAAATCTAAGGTTCCCTCATTATATATAAATGGTTAGAAACTTTCTAGAATGTCGGGGAATCTTTCGAAGGTTCTAAATGATCTACCAAATTGCACGTGTCAATTAAGAGGTCAACGGGCCAACCGCCCTTTCTTCTGACAAACCGATTAAAATAAATTTTAGTAGCAAAATCCTAGACTTCTTGGCTACGAATCGACTCATAGGTGATAATGAGAATTACATTACCCTCTTGCTTGCCCACTCACGTGAGGTCTGAGAATCATGCTACATCCTTTTAAGGTTTCTTTGTGTCTGGCACAAAGCCACTTATATGGTGTTCCCGGGTAGGGCGCGCCATTATGCTACACCAAGACATGCATCAACCAACAACACCATATTATTTCTTTAAGACTTTTATTCTTAACTAAACTTCTTTCTCTAACTAAACACAGCGCGCGTGTGCAAGTGAGCCACAGCTAAGGCAAGCCATGCTCCTGCCTGACATCCGAGCTGGTATTGATCCGTTAACTACGTCTCAGGTGACTTCACGTGATTCGCAGGCTTTCAGGCTCACCTGTAATATTCCATGGAAAGGGCCGCCCGTGATATGAAAAGGGTCCAACCCTGCAGAAATACAGGGGGTTGTCAATAATCTATGCAACCACATAGATTATGCAACACTACATATGTACCATTGCAAATGAAACTTAAATATACATATATTATTTTCTCTGGATTTTTTCGATGAGGCTTGATAATTAGTATTGCTCACCTTTATTGTTATCGGCCGATGTACTTGTAAGGGCAGTCTCTCTTGTCTGAGGGTTTTGGTCAATCTCCTGTGTCAGGAGATGCTATTTAGGTCGCGTGACACAGGAACGCAAGGAGAGAACACTCTTCTTCCGATGCACTGAACAAGCCTGGACGTGCTTGTCATCTCTCTCCAGCAGACACCTACGGTACACACCAGAAGCTACAGCCTCTACTTACAGTAAGTGGTTACCAATTTGTCTATTAACACTATTGTGTATGTTTGGACACTTGTGACATTAAATAGCCTGGGGAACTTTGTTCCCCTAATATGTTATAATAAAGTTATATAAATATAACTAACGCGTTTGTTGTTTTCCTAACTGAAGTATTCCGCATTGGGTACTTATCCTTTAAGTAGCCCAATGTTTTATAAGAACCAGAGTTAACACTCTGTGGACATCTTATATGCCCTCCGTTCCCGAGTCCGATAAGAAATACCTGAAGAAGGCCGGAGGGCACATCGGCCGAACATTGTACAGTTAACAATAGTCCAAATAATCCAAATAATAAGGATTATACATTTATCCATTTATGTATATAACTAATAACTATTATACCTTATTTTTATATTATATATTGCTAGTATATCATATTTAAAGATATAGATACGTGCGCCAAATATGTACCAACACGTAACACAGTCAATTAATCATTTCCATACATGTGTTGGTATTACATTACACATAATAGGCGTGGCACATTATTGGCCCACTACGTCTACCAGTAATGATTTTTTTAAATATGTTTATTTTAATTTTTAAATTAAAATAGATCACTAATTAGGCATGAGCCTATTCTAGTAGTGACCACCCTAAGCGGAGATTTAAGAGGTTTAAATTCAGGGTTTTCCATCTCCTAGACTAGTTGCCTAACCAAAGTTAAAGAGCCCCAGTCTGTCCTACTATTAACCCATAGCTGGAAGGAGAATAGCTGGATTCATAACTTTCCCAAGGGTATTAGCGCTATGTGAACAGTGGCTCCAGGAATTGAACTCGGGTCGACGAGTCCATTTCCTACCAGTTCACTCAGGACCTCAGGTAGGAGGCATGTCTTGCCTTAGAACGGAGGGATCACTTGCACACGCCCGCTGTGTTTAGTTAGAGAAAGAAATTTAGTTAAGAATAAAAGTCTTAAAGAAATAATATGGTGTTGTTGGTTGATGCATGTCTTGGTGTAACATAATGGCGCACCCTACCCGGGAAGACCATATTTGTGGCTTTGTGCCAGACACAAAGAAACCTTAAAAGGATGTAGCATGATTCTCAGACCTCACGGGAGTGGGCAAGCATGAGGGTAATGTAATTCTAATTATCACCTGTGAGTCGATTCGTAGCCAAGAAGTCTAGGATTTTGCTATTAAAATTTATTTTAATCGGTTTGTCAGAAGAAAGGATGGTTGACCCGTTGACCTCTTAATTGACACGTGCAGTTTGGTAGATCAGTTAGAACCTTCGAAAGATTCCACGACATTCTAGAAAGTTTCCAACCATTTATATATAATGAGGGAACCTTAGAGAAAGAAGTTTAGTTAAGAATAAAAGTATTAAAGAAATAATATGGAGTTGTTGGTTGATGCATGTCTTGGTGTAACATAATGGCGCGCCCTACCTGGGAACACTATATTTGTGGCTTTGAACCAGTTCACTACCGTGCAATACTTTAAAATCTTATGGAATAAAGAAAATGTGGCAAAGTCAGTGAGTCGAATCTGCCATTTCAGCAAACGTCGGCAAAGTGTTAAAGCAATATTCTTAATCAGTTATTCCAGCTTTCCTCAATATCAGTTAATCGATCTCCATTGATAGACGGAGTCTCGTCGTGGAATATTTTTTAATCACCTGTAATTCACAATTGAACTGAGAGTAATCTGGCCATATCATAGATTTAAAAGCTTTTTCGCAGAGAAAATATTTGAACTATTTGTTCTTCATTTATTTTGTTGTACCGAGTGTATTTAAAGGATGTGCAGGGTCGTAGAAAAATCGACTCGTAGACCAGAGTTCAAATCCTGGACGAAGCTGCAGTTTACATAGCGCTAATACCCTTGGGTGAGGTATGAATCCAACTATTCTCCCTTCAGTTATGGGTAGATAGTTGGGCAGACTGGGCTCTTTAACCTTGATAAGGCAACACGTCTAGGAGAAGGAAAAATCTGAATTTAAACCTCTTAAATCTCCGCTTGGGGTGGTCATTACTAGAATAGGCTCAGGCATATTTAGTGATCTTTTTTCAATTCAATTTGTATATTTTCTATTTGCAACTCATACAGGTTTCACTTTTATATTCTGACACTTTATTTTTTTTCGGGTTCTACCATTATGCTCCTTTCTTTTTGAAAACAAATTTTTAACCAAATCTAAATGATAAGTTAAAGTGACAATCCTTCCATGTCGTAGTTGTGTTAGTGCTAATGTATGGCTGCACCACGTGGACCCTAACGAAGTGTCTAGAGAATAAACTAGGCCAGAGTGGCACAAGTATTCGATCTTAAACAAATCGTGGAAACAACACCCCGTAGGTAAGCAGCTGTACGGTATTTGGCCCCCTCTCCGACCAACCCTCCGAGTGAGAATAGCAAAGTATATTGGACACTGCTAGAGAAGCAAGGACAAACTCATAAATGAAGATCTCCTGTGAGCATATCATTGTGGGCCGTCCGGTAAGGAACTACATTAACCAGCTTTGCGCGGATACTGGATGATGCGCAGAGGACCTCTAGAGGGTGATGAATGATAGGTATGATTGGTTAGAGATTATCATTGACATTTGGGTTACTAGAGCGACATGGTATTTACCTCGTACCCCAAGTATACGGGTTAGGCACAAGGCCCTATTAATGTGGGATCACCCACAAGCCGAGACATGGGTGGTGGGTGAAGAATTGTGTTGATCCAGTCGACATTACCCCTCAAGGGGGCGCCTTAGGTACTGGGCAATAAACCCAGCCATACCCCTTTAAATCGACTGGTCAGGTGTTGCCTGGGGGGATGATCCCCTGGGGTCAACTCTATTAACTTGTAAAGATCCAGGACCGAAGCCACTGGACCCCACTACGAGGGCCGGGCAACTAAGGCGACATGATGATGATAATGATTTATTTTAAATTTGTAACAAATGTTACACGGAGCTGAAACAGAACATTCCAGCGTGAATTTCCTTCTTTAATAAGTTTTATAATTCTCTCTGTTGTTTCAATGAACAGTTCTTTTGTTTTCTTTCAATTACGTTAATATTGTTGTTATTGTCAATAAATAAGATGTTAATGTTCGGCATAAAAATAGCGCAGTAAACATTAAAAATCAAGGCTGCATCTATTTTATGAAACTCCCCCCCCCAAAAAAAAGAGCCATTGAGAATATAACGTAAATAACTAAGGGAATTTTGCCCTTTGTGGTGACGTAGTTTTAGTTTCAGACTGAGAAACACAATCTCCATTATAATAAGATTTACCAAATGATAAATATACAAACTCTAACTATATACAAATGTAAGTCTACGTCATAAATCATAATAATATTGATATAAGAAATGCAGCAGAAAAGCCTGAGACATTTTGTTGTAAACGGAAGTAACCGGATAATCCCTCACGTATGCAAATGAGTACGTATAAAAGAACAACACGAAGATTAGCTCAGTGTGATGTGAGGTGATCTCCACCCACGAAGGTTGTTTTCGTATTCTCGGATGTAAACCCACGTGCTGCAACTCTTCAGAAGATAAGTAATCTTTACCAATCCTCTTTTACGCTCAGAGACTTTTTACCTTGCCGGCCGAGAGCCATTTTTTTTATTTGTATTCATTGTAATAATGAACTATTATTACAACCACTCGCAATCTTCTCGTTAATGTATTTCTAATACATAACACATTTATTCATTATCTCCCTACGATTTAAATAAACATGTCTCCTAAATTGGTCCTTTGCCAGGTTAAGCTAACTTTACAAAAATAGTTATTTATTTCCATACAGTAAAACACAAATCTCGTAATGTGACGGTTTACCATAATATGGTTATATACAACGTGTGACAAAAAATTATCGGGATTTTTGTACTTTTTGACACACCTTGTATTCTGAAAAAAAGTTTATTGTTCATTTCTTTCTTGGTAAATACAGATTCAATCTCGATACTTTTATGACCAACCTTGTATATTTGTTTAATTTCTTTATCTATCTATTTATCTATCAAAATCATTGTATCCTTGATATATTTTTGTCCTAGACAAGTTTGCAAATGATGTATATTAACGAGTTTTACGAAAGAATTGATGTTATTGTTAATGTTCGGCATAAAAATAGCGCAGTGAACATTAGAAATCAAGGCCGCATCTATTTTATGAAAGCTTTTACCCCCTCTCCCAGAAAAAAAAAATCGGTAACAATACAAACGGCCTCGTAATAATCTACGAATTTGAAATATCTCGAAATCGACTTTTCATATAGAAAAAAAAAACAGTCTCTGCCTGTGCTGTTTGATTTCACTAAAAACATATTTACCTACCTGTTTATCTTCCGGTGAATACACACACACACACACACACACAAACACACACACACACACACACACACACACATATATATATATATATATATATATATATATATATATATATATATATATATATTAAATTTTGTGTATTTTGGCAGCAAATTATTCTCAATGCATGTGTTATTGAACAACACGGAGTATTCTTTTTTCCTTTTTTGTATAGATATTTTTTTCCAGTCTTCAATATCTAACACTTACCTAACCCCCCCCTCTTAAAAATAATAGACTCTCCGAATTTGATAAAGCATAGATAACAGAACTAAAAAATTAACTAAAAACCAAATTACGTAACCCCATGAATACGAGTGGCGAAACAGTCGAAAGCGCTCGTGAAATTAGTATGCAAAATATCATGAATCAACTCGATCCAGATTCAAAAAGGATAGCCAGAAGACTGGAAAAAATATCTATACAAAAACTGAAAAAAGAATACTCCGTGTTGTTCAATAACACATGCCTTGAGAATATATATATATATATATATATATATATATATATATATATATATATATATATATATATATTCATCGATGTGACAATGTATGTAAATTTGTATATGACGTGTATTTGTAGCAACCCTTTTGAAAACAATTTTTTTTTCAAACCTTAGAAAAGATTTGTTTTTGATTGTTTTTAATTCGTTTTTCTTTCTTCCCTCAAATCAGCCAATGTTAAATTCAACCTCGTATAAAATGAATATCTAAAATCTTCTCATGTTATTTTAAACAATATTGGCCATTAGCAATAGTAAATTTGTATTTGTATGACTTTTTAAAAAAAATTTAAAATGTCCAATTTTTAATTTGGGGACCATATGACCTTTAGGCACCACTTTTGCGATCTCGTTTCATAAGGACATTTTTTTCATTTACACCGTCAAAATCCGGTTGTTTGTTAAGGGTTAGGGTTAGGGATTAGGGGTTAGGGATTAGGGTTAGGGGTTAATTTTATAATTTAAAAAAAAATCTAAAAATCGCCCGTTAAGAAACAATTGTATTTTGACGGCGTAAATGAAAATAATGTCCGTATGAAACGAGATCGCAAAAGGGGTGCCTAAAAGTCATATGGTCCTAAGTTGGTTTAGATTTCGAGTTTTACTTCTTAGACTGGTTGCCTCCGTTACCAAGGTCAAATAGCACAATTGTATGACCTTTTAAAAAAAATTAAAACAAGTTCAATTTTTAAGTTGGGGACCATATGACCTTTATTTTGCGATATAAGGACATTTTTTCATTTACACCGTCAAATCCGGTTGTTTGTTAAGGGTTAGGGATTAGGGATTAGGGTTAGGGTTAGGGGTTAGTTTTATAATTAAAAAAAACTCTAAAAATCGCCTGTTAACAAACAATCGAATTTTGACGGTGTAAATGAAAAAATGTCCCTATGAAATAAGATCGCAAAAGGGGTGCCTAAAGGTCATATGGTCCTAAGTTGGTTTAGATTTCGAGTTTTACTTCTTAGACTGGTTGCCTCCGTTACCAAGGTCAAATAGCACAATAATTCATATTTGCCCATATTTGGAGAAATCATGTAGACAGACGCATTCCCCTTTGGATGACAAAGTGAAATATTTTGATGCATTAGGCTTTTTCTACCTAATGTTATGTTCATAATTTTATTCCTTTATTCAATTGCTTGTGATTTGGCATTTTTTTTTTTCATCTTTAAAACTTTGCTTCCCTCTAGATCACTGAAGTTAAGCAGTAATGAGCCTTTTCAATGTTTAATTTGATGACCACCTAAACAATAACAGCTATTGTAATAAAACTGAGACCCGTGGTCTATCTAACTAAACACACACGAGGTGTATTAATTTATCAAAAACGATTTGATTCGGCATTAAATAACCTAGAAAGGGTTGATATGCCTTAAAAAAAACAGCAAAACCAAAAGAAAAAAAAATTGAGATGTTAAATAATTTTAACAAATAATAAATATGCAAAGTCAGTCTATATAAACTATGCTAACTCTAGCGATATAAAAATGCAATGTTATTTTCAACGTTATAAACGCATCAAAATATTGAAATAAAAATATTTAAAAAAGGTTATGAACGTGTTTATGCATTTTGAAATAATAACATCGCACTATGACCTTTACTAATGACCTATAATTCATGAGAGTACTCAGTAAGAAAATCGTGGAAATTTCTATAAAAAAATCTGCATCCAAATAAGGAAATACAGGCCATCAAGAGACGTCACCATATTGTAGTTGCTAATATCCTGGAATACGACATCGTAGTAAGCTAGTTCAAATTAAGCGGAATGAAATATCTCTCTCCTACATCTACTTGTTTGAGTTAAAATTGTTTGTCCACTTTTCCTTTTACCTTACCTCATACTGTCGGATTTACTCTAACCCTCCTATCTTCAATATATATATATATATATATATATATATATATATATATATATATACCAAGCGTGTTGGTAGATCCTTGCGGAGAGAAACAACCCAGCAGAAAGTTTGATTGTAAAAATATACTACCAAACATCAACCAAGAAGAAAAAAAATTTTGAAAAAAAAGAAAGGACCAAGATATTCGTACCAACAAAAAATAATCTATTGGTACAGTATTTGGCCAAAAGAAAAAAAACAATTTATATGTATATATATGTATATAAGATATATATATATTCATATAACCGCTAGGAGAAGCTAATATGTAAAAAGTGCTCGATACCTAAGTAGAGCCAAGTAATAAAGATAATCTAATGAGTCAGACGAACCTACTATTAGTTTCGCATAAAGCTCTTCAGGGCTAAAATCTGAGTCAGATTTTAGCCCTGAAGAGCTTTATGCGAAACTAATAGTAGGTTCGTCTGACTCATTAGATTATCTTTATTATATATATATATATATAATATATATATATATATATATATATATATATATATATACCAGACCGTCAGCACGTACAGGATGTGACAAAATGTCAATTTCTTAAGCGGAGTTTAACAGGTTTGAATTCAGAATTCTCCTTCTCTTAGAGTCGTTGCCTAACCAAGTTTAAAGAGCCCCCTATTCCCTAATATTTACTCATAGTTGGAGGGGGAATAGCAGGATGTATATATTTTCGGACCATATGACCTTTAGTCACCCCTTTTTGATCTCGATTAAGAAAGGAAATGTTTTTCATTTACACCGTCAATATCCGGTTGTTTTAACAGACGATTTTTAGATTTTTATAAATCATAAAACTAACCCCTAACCCTAACCCTTAACCCTAACCCCTAAAAACAACTGGAAATTGACGGTGTAAATGAAAAACATGCCCTTTCTTAATCGAGATCAAAAAGGGGTGCCTAAAAGTAATATGGTACCTCTTTCCTAAGGGTATGTGAAATGTAAACAGTCTCTTATTTGAACTCGGTTCAATGAGCCCATTTCATATGACTCTAACCATTACACCACGCGCCTCCAAATGATATACGACTGTTAAGCTCCCAGTGCCAACCCTTTATGAAACAATGCATTTAGTAACCTCTATTAACATTGATTAATATCAGCGTATCGATCTGTAATTAATGTTTTGTATCTAATTACATATAAGTCAATCATTTTAATTGCAGTAATTGTTAACTGATTAAATTCTGACACTTTGTGAAAAAGGAATTGTGTAATATGACATTTTACAAGGCTCTTTCATTTGATTAGCAGATTAAAGTCAGGCGCTTGTGTCAAGTGAGTGTTAAGTATTAAGTTTCCTGTGATTATTTTCTATAACAAGTTAATAGTTTTTTTAAATGCACGATGGGTAAATTTCAAAGGTCATCCTCTATGCGAAACTATCATCTTTAATGGCAATGCTTGGTTAGCTGCTAACCCTTGCTGGGTTATAGTATTATCTAGATGAGTCAAATATTATTAAGAAATCGGACGTAGGGGTTATCGTCCTTGTCTACGAGCCTCACTATGGAACCAACCAATCATAGGCTAGAATACTTTGGTGGCAAATTCTTCCTTTTCTGCTCGACCAGCATCGAAGACGGACCACAAAATTGAACGTCTTTCATATCCAGCATTACGACCAGATAAAGCCGTAGTAGGGGAATCCGATAATTCTCCCTACCTCAGGATTTCAGTTAAGTGGACAAATTGTAAACATTTGTGCAGACAAATTAAAAGTTTGCAACCTTATTGTTATATGTCTGTAATACACGTCTTTTTATTCCAATTTCAAGTTCGTTTTATTCTTAACTCTTGGCCTGTCTGTCACCATTCGTGGTTAAAACTTTATAATATCTAATTAGTCAAATCTATTTATTCGGTATATTTAGATTAATTAACTGTGATATCTGAAAAGCGTGCGCTCACCCTCTGTTGACGATCAAAACCCGGGTGTTAAGAGAAGCGCTGCTTTAAATCGTTTGCTTCTCGTTGTTTGTGAGAAGATGGGAGAAATTGCGCGAATCCCGGGACGATAAAAGCAACGATTTGAGCTAGCGTGGCAGATCCTCCGGATGACGTTATTACGAGAGGATTAAAGAAGGTGAAGAGGAGAGAATTGCAGTTTTTCGGAAAGTTAAAAGCGGTGTAAGATTTGAATGCGTCCCCTGGTGAAGAATAGAAGGGGAAGATTCTACAGAGGACGAGCAGACTGAATCCCTGAGTTCAGTTGACTCACATTAACAAAATCCCAGTCACACGACCTGAGTAGAGGAATTTAATCTACGAATGTTTTATTATTATTAGTTATTCCTTTTGAGTTTTCACATCAGTGTTAGCTGATGGTCTTTCACTGGAGTCTGGGTGACAGCAAGTCTCCTCGGGTCTCCAGGACTCTTCTGAGTATTCTGGCAGATTGCAGCAGTGCAGTGTTCTGAATGGTTTCAATCCTTCCTTTGATATCCAAACTTTCCAAACCCTTTTCCAACCCTTTAGGAACCGTTCCAAGTGCACCAACCACAATTGGTATCACTTTAACTTTCATGTTCCATAACTTTTTCAGTTCTCTGGCAAAGTCCATATATTTGTCCATTTTTTCATTTTCCTTCAGCTTCACCCTGTGATCTGCTGGCACTGCAAAATCCACCAGTTGACAAGTTCTTTCTTTTTTGTTTATCAACACTAGGTTTGGTCTTCTTGCTGGGATAAGGTTATCCGTTTTTATTTCAAAGTCCCAGAGAATTTTATGCATTTTGTTCTCGAGAACAGTTTCTGGTTTATGCATATACCATTTTGTTGTGTGGTCAAAATTTATTTTTTGGCATAATTCCCAATGGATCACCTTCCCAACCCAGTCGTGTCTAGTTTTGTAATCTCGTTGTGCTAGTTTGCTACATTCGCAGAGTATATGGTTTACAGTTTCATCTCTATTACCACAATCTCTACATTTACTATTTTGTTGGGTCTTATCAGTTTTCGCTTTTATATAGTTTGTCCTTATGGCATTATTTTGTGCAGCAATTATAAGTGATTTTGTTTCTCTTTTGAGGTTTCCTTTTCTTAACCATGTCCAAGTCTTTCCATATGCAACCTCTTCGATTTGTCGTTTGAAGTGTCCATATAATTGTTTTTCTTCCCACTTTTGTTTTCTAGTCTTTGTTGCTTTTCTGTTTGTCCATCTGTCACTTCTACTATTGTTGGCCGCCATATTATTATTATTATTATTATTATTATTATTATTATTATTATCATCATCATCAAAATAGAAAACGCCACACGGGCGATGTAAAAATATTTTTTGAAAAATATTGTCTGTGGTGGGTGAGAGTTAAAAACTCAATGTCAATAAACTAAATTTTTTCAGTTCAATTCTGTAGAAAAAATAATTCTTTAATAATTCTCTTCGATAAAAAAAAGATTATTTAAAAAATGTTTGTATTAGTTACGCACTAAATTCATTATCTAAGAGATTTAAGATATTTCATATTTATTAACAGTAAGCAGTTATTTATTGAAGTAAGCATTAGATTAATTGAATAATTCTATATATTTGATTAATAAGAACAAAATAAAATTTATCTAAATTAACATTAAAAAGCTATTTTAATAATCAAATAGCGAATAAAGTTAAAACCGTAATTTTTCCAATAACAATAAATGTAAACTAAATCACTTCCGGTTGAGATTTACAATTTAATTCAAAGTAAGTTTATATGACAGTTTCTTGTATGTAAATAATTTTTTGGTCAAAATCTATACGTTAGATAACTTTAAATATATATATTACAATAAAACAAACTACATATAAATCAATAGTACGGTGCATATTTGCTTACGATTTTCTAAGCATATATATAATACAGCGTTCTCTTTATCTCATGTCGTAATAATATTGACTATGAATTGAATACACCTTGATAAAGTTACGTTAAATTTCCTGAAATTACTGTGACTTAAGTAGTGACGTAGTTTCGGCTATATACAAATAGACGGAATCTCCATTATATATAGATTTCTTATTACTATTATTATTAGTATTATAATTATAGAGAAATTGGTTGTTTTATGTATTTATTTATAAAATAGTAAAACCGAATATGTGCAACAATATATTCTCAGTATTTTCTATACATTCAATATGGCAGACTTTTTTTTACATTATTCAATATTAGTATCTCGATATTAGTATTATGTTGAACAAGTCGTGGAAACAGCACCCCATAAGGAAGCAGCTGTATGACCTCCTGCACCCCCCATCTCACAAACCATCAGAGTAAGACGGACTAGGCATGCAGGGAACTGCTGGAGAAGCAAGGACGAGCTCATAAGCGACGTTCTCCTGTGGAAGACATGCTAGTGTGGGCCGCCCAGCAAGGACTTACATTGACCATCTATGCATGGATTCTGGTTGCTGCGCAGAGCTCCCGGAGGTAATGAATGATAGGGAAGGTTGTCGAGAGATTGTCATGGATATCCGTGCTACCTGCGCGACATGATGGTGATGATTAGTATTGTTGAGATTTATTAGTCTTCTTTTATGAATCTGTCTATTTGTAATTTTACTTTACATTCTGAAAATGTTAAAGAACTACGTCTTTGTTCTTCAAGATGGCGTTATGAACGAGCAAAAATGATTACCGTGATATTTTTATTTAATCAACTATCAATGAGAAACTGGTATGCTTCTCCTAATTACCATATTATCTAAAATTGCAGATGATAAACATCGGTAGAGAATATCAATCTGACATTAAAATATAAAGTCATTATAATCTGACGTTAAAATTCAATCAGTATTCACCATCTCAACAGCCGAACTGCATTGTATTTCTACGTATTTGCATTTTAACTTGAATTAGATAAAACGTAATGTATACTGTGCATTAGACTAGCTATCTATGACATTTTATCCTCCACTTTTTGACACGGTACCAAATGTGATACAGATATGCCGTGGTACCCAATATCATAACATGTTACCCTGACACGGCACCAAACATCACACCGTATTGGGGCCCCGGGGATGGTATGCTGTGGTTACGGTATGAATTATTCCCGTGACTACCACATGAGCCTCCGGTCAGCTGCTCTTTCAATACCCTCTGTAGAACTCAGTCGGAGTGTCTTTGTGACGGGTTGAGAAATTAGTAGATATAAACTGCCGGGTTAGCTGGCAACTCTAAAAAAATCAGTCAACACACCATTAACAATAACAACTGTTTTTATTCTTTTATTCATATATAATGAATCAGAATAATATATGAATATGTTTTGCATACTTGTTTGGATAAATAAAAACGCGATGAGCTTCGGTTGGCGTTTTGTTTTATGCGAAATTCTGGAATCGGTTTTAGCAGCAAAAGTCAGTTTTTCTAGTTGCAACCCTCTTAATTAAGAATTTCCCGTAACAAATTTCCAGTGACAAATTTTGTTTTTCGATCCAAACTCGGCCATCCCCGGGGCCCGACTGCTTGTGTCGGTCTGTGCGTGTCGGTCTCTACCTGCTCGCCATTTTTAAAAACGAGAATTATTTTGATATAAACAATTGTATCTATATCTGTGTCATCGGACTGAGGTGAACTAAGTGTGAACCCAAGGTCACCCTTTTAATCTGACTGCCAAGTCAAATCTTTTAATGTTAACACTGCAACATTTCCTGTATATATAAACAATATGCAAAACCAAAAATGTACTTGATATTTGGGATTTTTGCACACTAAACAAACCCAATGACACTAACACAAAAAAGTATTCTACACTTTTCCTTTTCGTTAAAAATTAGTTGACGCCAACAAAAGAAGCCATCTTGTTACATATTCATCCACGAGAAGAATGCAAAATCATTTTAAGCGCAGATAAACTGGTTTAAATTTAATTATCCGTTCGAAAATAGGAATTCTCCCAAGCTGTAGCCGTGTTCGTACTACTGTATGTTTCGAAATTTTGGAATTAAAGTTGATTTTTCGGACTGTTGGCCACATGGCGAAACGGATATAAGAGTTGTGTTAATAAAGAAGTGACAATCACGACTACAGCGAAAATAATTTAGAATACTTAACATAGCTTAACACTTGTACCCGGTGTTTGCAACGGAATGAGAACAATCTACTTCAATGATTTGAATATTAGGTTCGGTTTGAAGTTCCGTGAAGGCTCCCGATAACGACTTGGAATGCTCCTGACTTCGACAATAAAGGTTTCTGAGTTCGTCAAGAAACACCTGAAGAAGGCTGGAGGCACATCGGGCGAAACATTTTGTATATAAAAAGGTGACAACAACATCCTGAACA
>CM042158.1:61440622-61455622 GCA_023376005.1 Doryteuthis pealeii | reverse complement strand
GGTTCTTTTGAAGTTAGAAAAAGTTGTTTTCTTCAACTAAAAAAAATAAGTGATGAGAGAGAGAGAGAGAGAGAGAGAGAGAGAGAGAGAGAGAGAGAGAGAGAGAGAGAGAGAGAGAGAGATCAGTGAAGCTGCTATCGACTGGAAGAGGCAGGTTCTTTTTACGTTTCACGTACAATTACTTTGCTAATGCTTGCATTAAAAAAAAAAACAAACATACAAAACAAGAAACAGTGCACGTAGAAATTAAGAAAATCAATTATGTCTATGTGGTTGAAACAACCAGGTTATCTAAATCATATATACGGTTATCTTTAAAAGTATTTATTTGCCAAGCTGGCACATCGTAAGGGCAATGGGACATTTCATGAAGGGGTAATATATAATATACTGGGGATCAATATGCAACATATTTATTAACATTTTGTTTCACATAAAAATTAAGAAAATCATTTATGTCTATCTGTTTGTAACAACCAGGTTATCTAAAGGATATGTACGGTTATCTTTACAAGCATTTACTTGCCAAGCTGGCACATAGTCAGTGCAATGGGACATTTCATAAAAGGATAACATGGTACTGAGAATTAATATCCAACATATTCATTAACAGTTTTTTTTTTCATATAAAATATCGAAAATCAATAAAATGTAGTTGAAACAACCAAATATCCCTTATGGCAAGCCCCAACCCCTTTTTATCATATGGGTGCTAGAAGGCGGTGGTTGCGGTTCTACATGTCCTGGGAATGACGTTAAACTCTATCTGATGGTGAGGTTCCAGTTTTGGAGGTTTGCGGAATGTGGAGCACCCCTTCATCTTCATTGCTCCCTGGTCCACTCTGACCCGGAGTGGTAGTACCTGTTAGGGTCCCATCTATGGGTTAAATAGAAAAATGTATTTTATAAAAAAATTGTATTATCCATTAAGAATTGATTTATTTCAAAACATTATCGGCATTAAATGACCCACTGAGGTTGATATACCGTAAAACCAAACAAACCAAACAAACCAAACAACCAAATAAGTGTTTCTCAACCCTTTTGGCTATGGCTCCCTTCAACTTAATACGAGTTCTTGGTGACCCACAATGCTGAGTTTTTTTGTTGTTGTTTTTTGGTCAATTTAATACATCATGGAAAGTAGGGATATTAAAGATTGTTGTTTGGGTAGTACTAATCAAAACAGTAACTTCAGTTGTAAATCTAAAAATAGTACTCTTTAGATAAATATTCTATTTGTACAAATCTATTTAAAAAACAGAATAAAATGTACCATAAATAAAAATTTATGTTAACAAAATAGGTTAGATTCATTTAGGATTTTAACTAAATAAGTTTGATATTTTATTTTAGGTATCTGTGAAGTTGTGGTTATTGTCATTCTTCCCTTACTGTCGATTTTATATATTTTTTAACTTCTGGGACACATAAAAACGAATCCAAGTTTCTACAAAATCCGGTTCATTCAACAGTGTTAAAGATCCTATCCACGACGCCTTGTTGGTTTAAAGTGTTTTATCTGTGATGTAATGTTAATCGTCCTTCCTTTCCTTGACTGATCATTGACATTGTTATTTGACATTTGAGACAAATAATTAATTGGAAATAAATAAATATGCTTTAGGCAAGATTCATACTAGCATTATATTCAGGACAATATTACTATTTGTACTAATAGTTTATATTAACAAAATGAATGGTACTGATTAATCAGGGGAAAATTGGTTGGCAACCTTCCGTCTATTTTAGACGATGGTGTATTTTTTTTTTTCTCTCTCTCTCACTTACAGCTACGTGAGTGGCTGAACAAACCGATCCTCAAATGGCAGTCTCTGGTGCAATGGCTGCAAACAAAAGGTGATGCTTTCAGTAGGTATTGGGGGTGCTGCTGTTCCTCCTTTCTTTTAGCTCTCTTTTCTGTGGCAGCTTTTTTCCTCTCTTCTTCACTTATTTGTGTTCCTTGTTTGACGAGGAGGCGCCGGGTTGCACGGTCTTCTGCACAAGCCTCCCACGTGTCTATGTCGAGGCGGCATGTCTTCAGGTCTCTCTTGCAGACATCTTTGAAGCGTATGCGTGGTGAAAGCTGTCCAGTTTCCTCACGTGACGTGAGTACGTGATCCAGGCTTCGCTGCCGTATAGGAGAGGGGAAAATTAGGACTAAGATTATATGGTAGAGCACCTGCCTAGGAATCGCATGGTTATGAGTTCGATACCGGTCCCGGTCAACTCAACGTATGAGTTGCACAGCTTGGGTAATCTGAACTGCGTGTTAAATTGGGAAGCTGAAGATAGGTGTGGCGCTCCACCTAAGCCAAAACAATCTCACTGGTCTAACGCTAGCGAAAATGGGGATAGACTCCATTGCCATCTGGCTGATGCTGACAAGAGGCCACTCCGCCAACAACAAACTTATCAATCATTAAACTTGTTGGCTGGACTGATATATATATATATATATATATATATATATATATATATATATATATATATAATATATATGTGTGTGTGTGTGTGTGTGTTTTAAAACCGAATGTGTTAAAATCCTCCGACTAGAGTTCCACGCAGTGTAGCGAATCCTCAGGGAGTTCAGAACTCCCTGAGGATTCGCTTCACTGTGTGACACTATAGTCGGAGGTTTTTGACACATTCGGTTTTAAAACATATATTTAGCTCTTTTTATTGAATACTTTTTAAATCGATTTCAATTAATCCAGAAGAAAAAATATTTGCTTGCTTCGTGTATTGCCATACACATATGTAACGTATCCAAAACTGGTAGTAAGGGAGGATTCTACATTTGATCTTCAAAATCTCACTGTATAATATTGGATGTTTTAGTAGGTGCAAATACAAGGATTTTTATTAATCCATGAAGAGAGCTCAATGTATAAAAATTTATTTTAGATTAAATACAGAGCAATATTTAACTTTGAAAGGAAGGAAAAACTCAATAAACCGTCATTCTGTAATAAATTTATTTCGACCAAAAATTAAAAGGCTTTTAGAAATTTCAATCAATTTCTAAAACTCCTTAAAATTTCAGTCTCATCAGACAGGCGGCACAGATAAAAAAAGGAGTTTTAGAAATATATTTAAATTTAAAAGCCTTTTAAGTTTTGGTCGAAATAAATTTATTACAGGGTGACGGTTTATTGAGTTTTTCCTTCCTTTCAAAGGTATATATATATATATATATATATATATATAATATATATATATTATATATATATATATATATATATATAATATTGAAAAAAATAATTTCAAATATTCCGAAAGAATGATATGTATTAAAATATTAACATTTTGATTCTTTATCACATATTACAACTGATTGATAATTTTACAAATTCGTATATTAGTGAAAACATTTGCGATAACCTGTGTCTGAAGAAACTGTGATCAAAAAAACAAATCAGGGGTCGTTCCTAATAACGCTTGAATAGTTTCGATTTTATTTTCTGAGAGATCTCTTTGGTATACATTCTTTCTGCCTAAAACACATTTCCTTTATTTTTTTTCCGTTCTCTATTTTCCTGGGTTATTTTTTTTCTAGATTCAATCATTTATTTTCTCCCCGTCCTTTTGCGTTGAGATCTCGTTTATCAACGAGATTTTTAACCGTGTTCCCACGGGAAACTCTTTTGGTCGACAACCTTCTTCCAAGCAACGTAACACTTTGTTGCTTTTCTCTGCTGTTATAGACTTCGATTAGATTCTCTTTTCTCGACAACGACAAAGAAAACAATAGAATAAAACAAAAGAAAGTCGTATGTATCTACTTTCAGACCTGTTAAAACATTGATACCAGGTGCAGACAAATGTTCTACTCGCTAATATGAAAACAATCTCTTTGTTCTCTTTTTAATGAAAAATGAAATAGTGTTTTAATTGTTGCCGTATTGAAGAGGGTTTCAAACTGTTGTCAGCGGGTCAGTGTTGATCATATGTCATTTGTAAGGATTTGTAAATTAGAGACAAATTTGAAGAGTATAGGCATATAAATTGAACAATGTTAAAATGAAACAATATAGGAACAATATAAAATGAGAATTATGTACATTAGAGGCAAAAAAATAGAAGAATATAAAATGAAACAATATAGGATCAATATATGAAAAATATAAAAGGAAACAATATATGATCAATATATGAAAAATATTTAAAAAAAACAATATAGGATCAATATATAAAAATATAAAAGGAAACAATATAGGATCAATATATGAAAAATATAAAGGAGGATCAATATATGAAAAGGACACAATATAGGATCAATATATAAACAATATAAAATGAACAATATAGGATCAATATATGAAAATATAAAAGGAACACAATATATATAGGATCAATATATGAAAAATATAAAAGGACACAATATAGGATGAATATATGAACAATATAAAATGAAACAATATAGGATCAATATATGAAAATATAAAAGGAAACAATATAGGATCAATATATGAAAAATATAAAGGAAACAATATAGGATCAATATATGAAAAATATAAAAGAAACAATATAGGATAATATATGAAAAATTAAAAGAAACAATATAGGATCAATATAATCAATATATGAAATATAAAAGGAAACAATATAGGATCAATATATGAAAATATAAAAGAACAATATAGGATCAATATAGGATCAATATATGAAAAATATAAAGGAAACAATATAGGATCAATATATGAAAAATATAAAAGGAAACAATATAGGATCAATATATGAACAATATAGAAACAATATAGGATCAATATATGAAAATATAAAAGGAAACAATATGGATCAATATATCGAAAACAATATAGAAATCAATATAGGATCATATATGAAAATATAAAAAACAATATAGGATCAATATATGAAAAATATAAAGGAAACAATATAGGATCAATATATGAAAATATAAACTGAAACAATATAGGATCAATATATGAAAAATATAAAGGGAAAGCATAGAGGAGAAATAGAGGAAAATATTTTTTTTAAATATTGGACCCATATCAATCAAGTGTTTTCGTCACATGATCTGATTGTGAAGAATGCTTATTTCTTCCGTCTGTCTGCCGCACCTAACTAAGGCTTATTTTAAAGGAATGGATAATATTAAAATCATCCTGAAAAATCACGCTAGATCTTATTTGGCAAGTAGGTCTTACAAAACTGTTTAGATTTGGAAGTATGTTTACTTTTTATTATCAGTAATAAATAACACTAAAAAAAAGGCTGCTTAATGAAAATGCTGCTTAAACTTATAATATTGTATACTACTGTTGCAATGTTTTAATACCTGTGATTGAGGATAATATGAAATGAAATTAAACGGTGAGAAAGATAAAAATAGAATAAAAAAGAACAAAGATATAATGACAGAAAGAGGGAAACGGGGGAAAAAGAAAATACATTAGAGTTTTTTTAAAGTGGAGAACTGGGTCAAGTTAAAGCCATTATGATGACGTTTCAAATTATACAAAATTACAAATAATTTCTGAATGACTTACCAAGATCATATTCAACATAGTGTAAAGTCAAACTTAGACAAACAAATAAAAACATAAAAATACATCAATGAAACAAAACACTCAATAATAATCATGTAAAAAATATTTTAGATATTAAAGTTTGGAATTGCACAAAAACATCCTCTTTGTTCATTTGTGTTACTTTGTATTTAAAAAAATCCGGACATTATCACTCCTAAAATTATTGTTCAGTTTTAAGCTTACTCACATCTTTTATTAAAATTAGACTTTAAAGTTTTATTTCCATCATTTGCAAGTCACGGACTATTGACTCCATTTAATTATTATATTTACAGTGTTTCTCACTGAGAACAGTTATTTTGTACTACCTCTAAACGTTTATTAAATTAGCGCTCTTCTTTTGTTTTTGTTTTGTTTTTGTTTTATCAGTAAATAAACCTAATCTTATTTACTACTTAAAAAAAAGGATTACAGAAAAACTGCTCATTCAACCTTCATAAAATATATCTTAAGGAAACTAAATTAAATGACTGAAATTATTAGATTATTTTTCCAAGCCATGCCGATAAAAATATTGAATAATTCAATATTGAGGAAACAGTTTGTACCATTAAGTATACCGTATGTTTATTAGGATTAATGTGCTTTTTCTTAGTTGCAAGGGTTTATATATATATATATATATATATATATATATATATATATATATATATATATATATATATATTATATATTAACAACCCCCGTTCGTGCAGGATGTGACACTAGGTCAATTTCTTAAGCGGAGTTAAACAGGTTTGAATTCAGATTTTCCCTTTCTCCTAGACTGGTTACATAACCAGGATTAAAGAGCCCAGTCTGCCCTGCTATTTACCCATAGCTGGAGGGAGAATTGGATTCATACCTTTCCCAGGGGTATTAGCGCTATATGAAATTCAAACAGCTTCGTCCAGGAATTGAACTCGGGTCGACGAGTCCATTTCCTATGATTCTAACCATTAGACCACGCGCCTTAATGAGACTCGAATTCACTGACAGTGGTTTCTTAATAGGTTTTTTGTGTATAAAGTGTTAATGTATATTTTTGTGTGTAGCAATTTTTGCTCAAATATACACGCAAAACGCGCACACACACACACACACGCACGCATATATATATATATATATATATATATATATATATAAACATGTTTCATATATCTAATTTACACGTATCCAATCTTCAGGTGAACTAATATCGAACCAACCTAACTCTGTTTTTCAATCCTGTAGATACGTATTTTATCTTATTTTTTTGTTGAAATATCTTGATACTACTCGGTAGTCTTCTCTATATAACTCTGTATTGTACAGATTCAAACTGTAAGAGAGAACAACTGTATGCTCTACGTATTAAATCATTCTAAATAATTGTGTACTAAGCTTAGCTTAGATGTGACAAAAGGCCGTGAGAAATAAGGCATTTAATGAGACTCGAATTCACTAACAGTGGTTTCTTAATAGGTATTTTGGACCATATGCTCTTTAGGCAACCCATTTTAGTCTCGATTAAGAAAGGACATGTTTACACCGTCAATATCCGGTTGTTTTAACAGACGATTTTTAGATATTCTTTTTTAAATAATAAAACTACCCCTAACCCTAACCCTAACCCTAACCCCTAACGCTAACCCCTAACGCTAACCCCTAACAACCGGATATTGACGGTGTAGATAAAAACATGTCCTTCCTTAATCGAGATCAAAAAGGGGTGCTTAAAAGTAATATGGTCCCGTATTTTAGATGCCTCCCGAAACAATTAAAAATAGAATTTTGTAATTTTCTTTCTATGTAGCATGTCCTCCTTCTCTTTCTTTCTAATAAATGTGGAATGGTCGATTATTTAGCTGAGGTGAGGACACTCATGAAAAATAAGAAATCAGCGGATAAGCAACATCAGATAATCAAGATTTACATTTTTGCATTTCATCTTGGACGATTTGGACGGTCTCATTTTTAACCAGAGGGTGCTGCATAATGATAACGGTCACACAATTAAGGCACACGAGTATTACTATATTTATATTTACTAACCCCTCCGCACGAGCAGGATGCGACACAAGGTCAATTTCTTAAGCGGAGTTTAACAGGTTTGAATTCAGAGTTTTCCTTCTCCTAGACTGGTTACCTAGCCATGGTTAAAGAGTCCAGTCTGCCCTGCTATTTACCCATAGCTGGAGAGAGAATTGGATTCATACCTTTCCCAAGAGTATTAGCGCTATGTGAGATGCCAACAGCTTTGTCCAGGAATTGAACTCGCGTTGACGAGTCCATTTCCTACGACTCTAACCATTAGACCACGTGCCTCCATGCAATTATCTGTATTACTATATAGATTAACATTTGTCTAACGTTCCCCGTTTAGTTTATTGCTGCGTTTTTATCACTGTGTTTAAGGTAGATACAGATCTCTGGAATACACCTAGAGCATTTGTTAAGGATTGGAGCTGACATTGCGATGATTATTCAAACGCAGTGACCTAAGTAAGTGAACGTGAGTTCGTTCAACAAAAGGAATAAATAAATAAATGAATAAAAAGATGGATCGATCCGCTCTAGGTATGAAGGGCACGTTTTTCAAAGTAAAAAAAATAAAAAAATACTCGTAATCTTTTACCAACTTGATAATTATACAGAGAGATTTAAACGACTGTACTTTGGTTTCACTCGGTATTAGGACGACATTGGCTTCCTCTTTCTCCCTCTTTCTCTCTCTCTCTTTCTCTCTTTCTTCTCTCTCTCTCTCTCTCTCTCTCTCTCTCTCCTCTCTCTCTCTCTCTCTCTTAATATTATATATATATATAGAATTAATAGAGAATAAATGAGAAAAAGTATTGGCATATAAAGGTGCTCAATGCTAATAAAGCAGAGCAGTTTTACAATCAATAATAATGATATCATGGATATTATAAACTCATAACTATAAGTTTCATGCTTACGCAATCTTCAGATGAGTCAAATGAGTCATTTGATTCATCTGAAGATTGCGTAAGCATGAAACTCCTAATTATGAGTTTATAATACCCATAATTCATTATTATTGATTATATATATATATATATATATATATATATATATGTGTGTGTGTGTGTGTGTGTGTGTGTGTGTGCTGTGTTTCCTACGCTACTGCTCGTTTTAAAAGCGAGACAACCGAAACATTCCATCAGTTTCACACCTGAATATGGTAGAAAGACTTACCGAAAGCGCTCGTGAAGATACTTTTGGTGGATTGCTACACCAGTTCCACTCTGACATTAAAAAGATGGCCAGACAGAAAGGCTCGAATAAAACTCGTCCGACAAGAATCGTCAGCAGAGTTTAACACAACATGTTTAAAAGAAAAAATGCAGACAAAGTACACTCCATTGGGGTAACAATGTAATAATACCTCATTTGCAATTACCTAGTTCAATAACATCCCTTCTAAAAAAAGTGACAATTTCACCCAATTTGATATTGTAGATTTTACCCTCCAAACACTAAATCACACTTACCTAATGCATTAGATTTTGGAAGTCATTTTTTAAAATAACAAAAATATCACCAGGCACGCACGAAAGACATTGCGGATTAACGGAGAAAAATCATGCATTCATATTATCCAGGACTGATGTCGCAATGGGTTCCTTCGACAGCGTCAATATTTGCGACCGAGTTGGTTTATTCATCCTCGACTCATTAAAGAATAAATTCCCAAAACACACCTTCGGGATTTATCGTGATGAATAAGGAATAGGTTTGACCAGAGGGTTTATTCCTTATTTCTTATTCCATATCCATTTCTGTCGTAATTAATTTACAACTTGACTTTTACTCAATTCCGGGTGTAAAACTCGAAAAGCACCGGACGAAAGGGCCTTTGTTTTATAAATAAACAATTTTTCTCTCTTTTTATTCATCCTTTTAGTCTTCCAACTATTGTCATTGTGTTGATCACTATGATAATCCTAAACATATTATATAAATTTGCCTGTACCAATTTTTTAAATATGTATATATATATATATATTATATATATATATATATAATATATATATATATATATATATATATATATGTGTGTGTGTGTGTGTGTGTGTGTGTGTGTGTGTGTGTGTGTGTGTTTTGTATGTGTGTGTATACCAACAATTGCGTAAGAACAGGATGTGATACAAGTCAATTTATCGTGTTACATCCTGCTCATGCGGAGGGGTTGGTATATATATATATATATATATATATATATATATATATATACAGGAAATCAGAGGGAACATCTGGAAAAGGTTGCTATGTGTCAGGTTCATTCCTGCCCTGGCTCTTTGCTTATATGACAGGAAGATCTTGCTGACGGTGTAACCGAACAACAGAATAGATTGTTGTATTTGACATACATTGCCTGGGGATGCTGCTTTGTGTCAAAAGGTTTCAGTTTGTCAGAAAGGATATCATCCGTCAACCGAGCAAATAGATTTCTGCTTTAGCATTGATCGCTCACCGAAATTCGAAGAGTTTGGATACATTATATGGAAAAGAGCCTGGCAATTGTGTAAAAGACAGAAAGGTCTATTAGTACCAACAAATTAGCACGCAGAACATTATTCGAAAGGAAAAATTGTGGTATTGTAAAAAGTACCTAGTACCTATTTCTTAATCATCACATTTATTATCTATTCTTTTATCGCTAGCGCTAAACAATGACGCTCTTTTTTCTGGGGTGGAGTATCACACCTACAGTAACCTCTCAGGTGCTTTAGTTCACATATATATTTACCAACCCCTTTGCACGAGCAGGATGCGACACAAGGTCAAGTTCTTAAGCGGAGTTCAACTGGTTTGGATTCAGAGTTTTCCGTCTCCTAGACCGGTTGCCTAACCAAGGTTAAAGAGCCCAGTCTGCTCTACTATTTGCCCATAACTGGAGTAGAATTCATACCTTTCCCAAGGGTATTAGCGCTAAGTGAAATGCAATTACCACGTGCAGGATTTGAACTCGGTGCGATGAGTCCATTTCCCATGAGTTTAACCATTACACCACGCGCTTTACTGCACATATAAGATTATCCAAGCTGCGCTTCTCATGAGCTAGGTTGGCCAGGACCGGCATCGAACCCGGAATTAATAGGCATGGCTTCTCATTTTTGTAATGAATCGTAGTTAAGATCTAAATTTAATGGTTAATGGGAAATCACAAAGAGTAAGTAAGTTCATGGGGTTTGATTTGCAGCAGCCTTCACCTCGGGATAATCAGGAACGGGTTAAATGGAACTTAACGGGCCTAAATTCCACCATCGTATGTTACCCCGCCGAAAAATGATAACAATAATCAGGGAATTAAACGAATTTAATGACATTTTCAGTTTTGATATATTAAGAAATAAAATATATAATGAATCAGATATTTTATTTAAAAACTTCTACATTTTTCTCAGATCAGTTAACGTTTAACCCCGTATCTTTGAGGCGTAACACAGATTATCAAAGATACGTGGTTCAAAGTTAACTGACCTGTAAAAATGTAAAAGCTTTTAAATAAAATAACTTGTGTATTATATCTTGTATTCTTTAATATATTAACACTGAAAATTTCAATAAAATCGGTTAATCCCTGATTGTTGTTATTTTTTGATACGATAGTGGAATTTAGGTCCGTTTAGTTCGATTTAACCTCCATTTGTATATAACAACGAGCAGCTAATCCAGTTTGCTTTACTATAGTAGCCCGTGAGGTGACCACAATTTTTTTATAAACATAATTTAGCCATTCTACCACCAGAGGTTCCCATATGGTACTTAGTAAGCTTAACATTGTTTTGGTATGATAATGGAAATATGGGACACCCAGTGAGAATCGAATTCCCATTCAATGGGTTTATATTCATTATACCACGTGAGGTGCTCATAAATAACTTGCTAAGGTTTGCATTGTTTTGGTACAATACCGGAAGTATGGGACACCCAGTGAGAATCGAATTCACTTTCAATGGGTTGTTATTCATTATACCACGTGAGGTGCTCATAAATTACTTACTAAGGTTTGCATTGTTTTAGTACAATACCGGAAGTATGGGACACCCAGTGAGAATCTAACTCACTAACAATGGTCTAGTAATGCAACTAGGTAACCATTATACCAAGTATTGTTCCAGTTCGTTGCTAAATGAGTTTAACATTGTTGCGGCACAATCTTAGTTAGAATAGAACTCACGAACACTGGTAACACATAATGAATTACAATTCACACAGTAAACGTAAGATGAAATTTTTCTTCCATATAATAGTATATATATTTACCAACCCATCCGCACGAGCAGGATGTGACACAAGGTCAATTTCTTAATTGGAGTTTAACAGGTTTTGAATTCAGATTTTTCCTTCTCCTAGACTGGTTACCTTGCCATGGTTAAAGAGCCCAGTCTACCCTGAAGGGAGAATTGGATTCATACCTTTCCCAAGGGTATTAGCTCCAAGTGAAATGCACCCAGCTTCGTCCAGGAATTGAACTCGCGTCGACGAGTCAATTTCCTACGACTCTAACCATTTAACCACACGCCTCCATAATAGTATATGGCGCTAATAATTCCAATTTAAATATGCAAGTCTTTTGGTTTCAAATGTTATTTTATTCCCGGATGGCAAATGGTTAAAACACTAATTAACACTTGAAAGTCATACTAACGAGCAAACTTTTGTGAATAGGATGAACAATAAACAAGTTCAAATTTTACTTTGATATCCTAATTTGCTGATTGTTCATCTTTGCATAAAATTAATTAGGTAATACTTGAAATAGTTTGTTGCTTTCAGGTTACAGTTTCCCACATTCCTCTGGCTGTATGAAAACTAATTATCTCCCTTTGTGAATGCATTTAGCGTTGAACGAGAGAGATAAGCTGGATGGACCTGCACAAGAATGTTGCGTAGCAGTCTGAACAAGTGTGGAAGCAGCACCCACAAAGAAGACTATATGGTCTTGTGCCCTCCGCCATCTCACAAACATTGGGTGAGACGGACTATGCATGCCGGAACTGCGGAGAACGGGTAGACATCATAAGCGACGTTTCCTGTGGAAGCACAATCATGGACTGATAAGTAGGAGCCCACTAAGGACCACATTGACAACTAGCGAGGATTGGGCATGCTGTCGAGGACCTCCCAGGGGAATGATTTGATAGGGAAGGTTGGAGAGAATTGTCATGGATAATTCGGGCTGAGTGGCGACATGATGATGAAATTTATTAAACTTGTAATTAATTAAATTATCATCCTGAGGTTATTTACAGGTCCGCTATTTTTTTAAAAATATTTAGGAACAGAGGCAAATTAGCACTCAGATTTTTTCCGATTGCGTTGATTGCTGTATTATCTTACAGGTCTGCTAGTATTTGTATTCTCTTTAACTCCATCACCTGCTACTTATTCTTCTTTTATATTATATATTGTCATATTTGTACTCTCACTCGTTCTACTCCGATTCTAGTCTTTACTTCATAATTTCTCTCTTTGTCAATCCGATTCGCACTCTCTGCTTCATGTCTCTCTCTTGCTTTTTAGAGTGTTATTCATCAGACACAGACAAAATATACGAAGAACAGAACAGAACAAAAAAAAAATGCAATCAAACGATTAGTCTAACACTGCTTTCATTTAAGTTATGTATCACATCAAATATTCATGATTTCTTTGGACTGGCGTCACAGTGCTAAGAATAATGTATCGCATTGCAGGATATTTGTTTTGGGTTGCATTTTTGTTAACTAACTTTTTTACTCTTTTTTCCTTTATATATTTGAAGAGTTCACAATATCGTAATCATTTTTTCGCCGATGCGAGCTGATTAAATGGCGGAACTGAATAGTTGCAATTTTGTTTATATATTCTCTTAATGGACAGTCTGAAAACCTGGACATTTTACATGATGTGAACATCTATTTGATACAATTTTTATTATACCCTCAGAGTAACATTGCTTCAATAAAAGATACCGTCACATAAATGCTCAACTGACAGCTTTATATGTGACAAAGTGTGAATATATCTATTCAATTTTCTATGTATGTCAGATGCAAGGATGTTTTATTGTATTGGTGCATACAAAAAAAACAGACAGACAGACAGACAGACAGACACACGCACACACACACACACACACACACACACACACACACACACTATATATATATATATATATATATATATTTGTGCGTGTGTGTGTAATAACAATTTTACGCTAAAATCCATAAAAACTTTACAGTGCACAATACAGAGTATTTTTCAACAATGAAGTAGGATGATAATAATAATAATATAATAAATAATAATAATAATAATAATAATAATATGCACTTAATCATATACTTAAAAAATGTACAGGGGGATACAAATTCATAACTCACAAGAAAAGATAAACCACCTTTGTACATGAGTGACATAAAAAATTGCAAAAAATGAAAAGAATTAGAAATGCTGGTACAACTATTAGAAATATAGCCAGTATATAGGATGGAATTTGGAATTAAAAAATGTACTATGCTAGTAATAAAACGGGGTGAAGAAAATTAATGGACGGAATACAACTGCCAAATCAGGACACTAATAAAATCACTTGATGAAAATGAAAGTTACAAATATTAGGAATTTTAGAAGCAGACAATATCAAGCAAGCAGAAATGAAAGGAAAAGTTAAAAAAAGAAATATCTCAAGAGAACTAGAAATCTTCTAGAAACCAAACTTAACTGCAGAAATCCGATCAAAGGAATCAATAGCTGGGCTGTCCCCATTAAAGATATTCAGGACCATTCTTAAAATGGACAAAAGACGAACCCGATAGATTGACCAAGGACGAGAAAGTTAATGACCATGCATAAGGCTTCTCCACCATAGAGACGATAGAGATATATTATATGTGTCAAGAAAGGAGGGGAAATAGGTCTTGCCAACGGTAGAGAACTGTTTAGAAACACAATCCAAAAACTCGAAGACTACACAAAAAGAGCAAAGACAGATTACTTATGGCGGCTAAAATAGTAGATGTGACATAGTGACAAACAAGAAAAAAACAACAAAGACTAGAAAACAAAAATGGAAAGAAAACAATTATACGGACGCTCAAACGACAAATCGGAGGAGGTTGCACATGAAAAAACTTGGCCGTGATTAAGAAAAGGAAACCCTAAAAAAGAAACTGAATCACTAATAATTGCTGCACAGAATGATGCCATAAGGACAACTATATCAAAGCGAAAATTGATAAGACCTAACAAAATAGTAAATGTAGACTATGCGGTAATATAGATGAGACCGTAACCATGTACTATACGGATGTAGTAAACTAGCAAACGGGAGTAACAAAACTAGACACGACTGGGTTGGGAAGGTGATCCACTGGGAATTATCAAAAAATTGAATTTGACCATACAACAAATAGTAATATGTATAAACCAGAAATCTGTTCTTGAGAACCAAACGCATAACGTTCTCTGG
>CM042158.1:61438578-61440612 GCA_023376005.1 Doryteuthis pealeii | reverse complement strand
AAATTGACAATGGTGACAATATGCTGAACTTATTATCTAATTTAAATTTTTCGGTTTGATAGTACCTTCATAAGATAACGATCATGCTTTTAACTAATATTAGCCGGCACAAAACAGTAATGAATATATATATTAATATATATATATATATATATATATATATATAATATATATATATATATATGACTTTCGGAACATTTTTTCACGCTCAGAATTGGGGAGACATGGAATAAACTGCCCGCGTCTGTTGTAGGCTGCCGAAGCACTGATCTTTCAAAGCCGCCATGCTTCCTGTGATCCGCCGACACTATAACCCGATGCCGCTCTCCACATACATATGCACATACGCGCACACATACATGCATATTACTACTGTAAACTGTTCATGTTCATGACACATACATTATTCTGTGTACTTGACATGAGACTTTGATGAGTTGTGGTGCACATGAGCACTGTACACAATTAAAGTAAATTTCATTTCATATATAATATATATATATATGAAATGTTGTTTCTGGTTCCAACGGGAGAAAATTCAATATTTTATAAAAAAGGAAGGTCCGCAAAATGTATTTTGCTCACAGAAAATGTTTTTAAATTCTTTTTGTTTTACATATGCAACACGTGTTTCAATCTTCTGGTATCTCTTCAGGCGTTGATTATAATATGAAAATGAATTTTTACATGCATGTGCATATATATATACATACACATGAGTATTTCATCCTCTTTCTCTTTTTGGGAGTGGAATGGAATTTCATTTTTAACATTAGTCTTTTAAACAGTGTTTTTGTTTTTGGGTGGTTTACTAATAAAGTCATTAGCTGAATTTTTATAGCTTTTTTTATAACATTTTTTATTTTTATTACTTTTCTATTTGGGTTGTCTTAATAAAGTTCATCAGATGTTCATTTGATATATCAGGTGTGTGTGTGTTTGTAATTTGTTTTTTTTTTTCTGAAGACATTCTATGTTTTTCTACTTAAATTTATACTCTTTGGGTGTGTGTATGTGTGTGCCTACGTATATGTGCCTATGTTTACTTTGTGTGTGTGTTGTGTGTGTGTGTGTGTGTGTGTGTGTGCGTGCGATGTATATTGGTTGTATTCGGTGTGTATATGTGTACATATATATACATATTTAAGAGTTGAATTTTGAATTAAGAATTAAATTTAAGTCTATTCATAACTATCTTTCTATCTATTTATCTATCTATCTATCTTACTTTGTTTATAACTATCTATCTATCTATCTATCTATCTATCTATTTCAGTCTGTTCATATCTATCTATCTATTTCATTCAATTGATATCTATCTATCTGTCTATCGTTTTAGTAAGTTGATATCTATCTATCTCTCTCTCTCTACTATATATACATTATCATGCATATATACACACACATATATAATATACATATATATATACATACACCATATATACATATACACATACATATATGCATATTCCCAGTATGTCTGTGAGCAATATATGTAGTGTTATATGTATATATGGGTGTATATACATTTTCTACAAGGATTTTTATAAATCTCCAAGAGAGCTCAATATATAATAACAGACCATACATTAATATATACAGAGCAATATTTAACTTTCAAAGAAAGAAAAACTTAACAATTGTCATTTGACTATAATAATTTATTTCAAACAGAAACTTAAAATGAGTCTAGGCTCTTCAGATAGGTTTTTTCAAATATTTTTAAAAATATATCTGAAGAGGCTAGACTGATTTTAAGTTTCAGGTCGATATAAATTATTATAGTAAATAGCGGTTGTTAAGAGTTTCATTCTTTAAAAATTATATATATTATATATATATATATATATATTATATATATTTATAAGTATTATATATTAAATTTTACTTGAAGGCACTTCAACTTGCGTTGTAAGTGCCTTCAAGTAAAAATTAATATATACTTTATCCCAGCAACGTGTTCTAAATAAACAAACATCCAAAATCTTATTCACATTCGCGAAGGCATTCGCGTCTGTTGTTGTTGTTATTATC
>CM042158.1:61408578-61433578 GCA_023376005.1 Doryteuthis pealeii | reverse complement strand
TGTATTCTAAAGTATTACAATGTATGATTTCTAAAGGTAATGAAATGTATGTATTTCTAAAGGTATTAACAAGTATTATTCTACAGGTATTAACAAGTTATATATTCTAAAGGTAATGAGCAATTTATGTATTCTAAAGGTATTGACCAATGACATATATTCTAAGGTACTGGACAATGCATGTATTCGACTTTGAAATAAAAACGGATCACCTTATCCCAGCAAGAAGACCAGACCTAGTGTTGATTAACAAAAAAGAAAGAACTTGTCAACTGGTGGATTTTGTAGTTCCAGCAGATCACAGGGTGAAGCTAAAGGAAAATGAAAAAATGGACAAATACCTGGACCTTGCCAGAGAAGTGAAAAGGTATGGAATATGAAAGTCAAAGTGATACCAATTGTAGCTGGTGCACTTGGAACGGGTTTGGAAAGTCTGGAAATCAGAGGAAGGATTGATACCATCCAGAACACTGCACTGCTACAATCTGCCAGAATACTCAAAAGAGTCCTGGAGACCCGAGGAGACTTGCTGTCACTTAGACTCCAGTAAAAGACCATCAGCTCACGCTAATGTGAAAACTCAAAATAAGTAAATAACAATAGCATAATAATAATAATAATAATAATAATAATAATAATAATAATAGCATAATAATAATAATAATGATAATAGTCATATCAATATAATAATAATAATAATAATAATAATAATAATAATAATAATAGAATGATAATAATATTAATAATAATGATAATAACAATAGAATGATAATAATATTAATTTTAATAATAATAATAATGATAATAACAATAGAATAATAATAATAATAATAATAATAATAATAATAATAATAATAGAATGATAATAATATTAATAATAATAATGATAATAACCTCTCCACCCTAGAGATGATAGAGATAGATTGTATGTGTCAAGAAAGGAAGGGGGAAGAGGTCTTGCCAACATAGAGGAATGCGTAGAAACCACAATCCAACAACTTGAAGATTACACAAGGAAGAGCAAAGACAAATTACTTATGGCGACCAACAATAGTAGAAACGGCAGATGGACAAACAGAAAAAACGACAAAGACTAGAAAACAAAAATGGGAAAGAAAACAATTATATGGACGCTTCAAACGACAAATAGATGAGGTTGCACATGGAAAGACTTGGACATGGTTAAGAAAGGGAAACCTCAAAAGAGAAACAGAATCACTTATAATTGCTGCACAAAATAATGCCATAAGGACAAACTACATCAAAGCGAAAATTGATAAGACCCAACAAAATAGTAAATGTAGACTTTGCGGTAATAGAGATGAGACTGTTAAACCATATACTCTGCGAATGTAGCAAACTAGCACAACGAGAATACAAAACTAGACACGACTGGGTTGGGAAGGTGATCCACTGGGAATTATGCAAGAAATTAATTTTGACCACACAACAAAATGGTATATGCATAAACCAGAATCTGTTCTTGAGAACGAAACGCACAAAATTCTCTGGGACTTTGAAATTAAAACGGATCACCTTATCCAGCAAGAAGACCAGACCTAGTGTTGATTAACAAAAAGAAAGAACTTGTCAACTGGTGGATTTTTGCAGTGCCAGCGGATCACAGGGTGAAGTTAAAGGAAAATGAAAAAATTGACAAATATCTGGACCTTGCCAGAGAACTGAAAAAGTTATGGAATATGAAAGTGAAAGTTATACCAATTGTAGTTGGTGCACTTGGAACAGTCCCAAAAGGATTAGAAAAGGGTTTGGAAAGTTTGGATATCAGAGGAAGGATTGAAACCATTCAGAACACTGCTGCAATCTGCCAGAATACTCAGAAGAGTCCTGAAGACCTGAGGAGACTTGCTGTCACTCAGACTCCAGTGAAAGACCATCAGCTAACACTGATGTGAAAACTCAAATGATAATAATAGAATAATGATAATAACAATAATAATAATAATAATAATAATAATAATAATAATAATAACAAAGTAACAAATTGGAAAACACCAGGCCACGATGGCATACATGGATTCTGGTTCAAAAAATTTTCTTCTATCCACAAAAGAATGGCCCAGCAACTGAACAGGTTCTACAAGAAACAGAAGTATTCGAATAGATGATGAAAGGAATAACTACCCTAATCCAGAAAGACCCTTAAAAAGAAAACATGCCCAGCAATTATAGACCAATATCTTGTCTACCCAAGATGTGGACTGACTGCCGTTATAAAAGAAGAAATATACTTTTCACTCAATTGGCTAAACCTTTTACCAGAAGACAGAAAGGATGCGCAAGGGAAAAAGAGGAACACACGATTTACTGTATATAGACCAATACATTCTTAAAGAAGTAAAAAAATAGACGGAAAAATATTGCAATGGCCTGGATCGACTACAGAAAAGAATATGACATGGTCCCACATACCTGGATTTTAGAATGTTTAAAAATGTACACAATTTCCAACAACATCATACATTTCATTGAAAAAGCCATGGAAAACTGGAGAGTTCAATTAAAAGCCAGAAAACAATCCCTGGCCGAAGTAAAAATCCAAAGAGGTATCTTCCAAGGAGACTCATTATCACCACTACTGTTCATTATAGCAATGATGCCTCTCAATCATATACTTAAAAAAAATGTACAGGGGAAACAATTCACTACTCACAAGAGAAGATAAACCACCGTATGTTCATGGATGAAATAAACATTTTTGCAAAAAATGAAAAAGAATAGAAACCCTGGTACAAACTATTAAAATATATAGCCAAAATATAGAATGGAATTTGGAATTGAAAAATGTGCTATGCTAGTAATGAAACAGGGTGAAAGAAAATTAATGAATGGAATACACTGCCAAATCAGGACACTATAAAATTACTTGGTGAAAATGAAAGTTACAAATACTTAGGAATTTTCGAAGCGGACAATATTAAGCGAACAGAAATGAAAGGAAAAGTTAAAAAAGAATATCTCAGGAAACTAGAAAACTTCTAGAAACCAAACTTAACTGCAGAAATCCGATCAAAGGAATCAATACCTGGGCCGCCCCCATTATAAGATACTCAGGAACATTCTTTAAATGGACAAAAGAAGAACTCAGACAGATTGACCAAAGAACGAGAAAGTTAATGACCATGCATAAGGCTCTCCACCCTAGAGACGATAGAGATAGATTATATGTGTCAAGAAAGGAAGGGGAAAGAGGTCTTGCCAACATGGACAACTGCGTAGAAATCACTATCCAACAACTTGAGGATTACACAAGAAAGAGCAAAGACAAATTACTTATGGCGGCCAACAATAGTAGAAGTGACAGATGGACCAACAGAAAAACAACAAAGACTAGAAAACAAAAATGGGAAGAAAAACAATTATATGGACCTTCAAACTGGATGAGAGATAATTGAGAGTTTTTCGTGGAGGCAAAGAATGCATCTTTTGATGTTTTGCTGTATGCGGAGCGACTTTCAGGTTTTCCCGGCTTATGTTCGGTGAGATGTGCACATCTTTCAAGTTCCAGATATGTGTGGATAGGTATGTATTTGTTAAATAATTCCTGTTTGAAAATGAAAGTTTATGGTTGTAAATTCTTTGTTTTAGGGTTCCTTCTGTTGCTCCTATATACTGTTTGACTGAGGTGTTTGTTTTTACTGTGGCTCTGTACACTTTTTTTTTTGTTGGCAGTTTCCTTGTAAAGGACACAAATGCTTATACCTGCAGTTGCACTGATTGTTAGTTCGCATGGTGGTTGGTTGGTTTTCCAACTGTTTGTTGTGGCTTTTTATTATTTGTGATATATTTCTTGTGCACTGTAGCTGATTTTTAAGGTATTTTTGTTAAAAATTTGGCTAGAGGGCATGTATAGGGAAGTGTCACCGCACAGTCTACATTTACTGTTTTGTTGCGTCTTATCAATTTTTGATTTGATATAATTTGTTCTTATGGCATTATTCTGTGCAGCAATTATTAGTGATTCAGTTTCTTTTTGAGGTTTCCTCTTCTTAACCATGTTCCAGGTCTTTTTATGTGCAAACTCTCCGATTTGTCGTTTGAAGTGTACATATAATTGTTTTTCTTCCCATCTTTTTTTTCTAGTTTTTGTTGTTTTTCTGTTGGTCCATACATTTGTTGTTTTTCTGTTGGTACATTATTATTATTATTATTATTATTATTATTATTATTATTCAATTTTATTTTTTAAATATTATTCTTTATTGTGCACTGAGGTAAGTATCTCATGGGCCCCTATTTTAGGGTCAAATTGATTTTGAAACACGTTTGATGTACTTGATCGACTGGTTGAATAGCTTTTGATGGGTGGGATGGAGAAATAAATAAATCTAATAACAAAATAATCATAGCTAAGTGCACGTTACTTCTGCACCTTGTCTGTATACACATATCTCTGGAATATATATATATATATATATATATATATATATAGTGAGAGAGAGAGAGAGAGAGAGAGAGAGAGAGAGAGAGAGAGAGAGAAGAGAGAGAGGAGGGGGGCAGAGAGAGGGCTAGCGTGTGTGGTTATACGAAGGATTATTTATTTATTTCATGAATCTTCGGAAATGTTGCAGGTGCATAAAACATGTTTTCAGTCACAACATATTCGTAATGGATAATTTGAACAAAACTCCAGAGATGTCATTTTCTAACCCTTTTTTATTATGCAAAGAAGCCAACAAAGTGGATAATATAATGTAGAAGTAATACACACTCGGATATGTTTTGATTATATAATGGCCTACCCAATTTTCTGTATTTTTTGCCATACTAGCAGAGTTACCCAACGTTTCCAGGGCTTTAGTATGTTAAAAATAAATGTATTATCTATGTTTACATTTTGATTAATAAAAATGTTTTACTTATTTAATTTCTATGAGAAAAAAAAAGAATAACCATATTCTGATTACTACGAACTTTTCCCTTGTTCGAAATTTATCATTTAAACATTTTGTTCATTCTTGTTGGGTATTAATTTTATTTTTCAAACTCAATGTTTAACCCCCTGTCAACTGGGGCGTTAGAATGCACCGACTGCACCTCTGCAGAGGGTAAGACTCCCCCAATGGGCCACCTGTTGGCCATTGGTGGCGACCCGTGATGCTTAAGGATAGAACCCAGATGGATGAGCGGTTCATGACTTGCAATACTCCACTTTGGCTTTTCTTGACGGGCCGTCGGAGAGGCACCCTCCGATCAATCGGCTGGTCATGTCAAGCCCTAGTACCTATATGATTTTCCCAACCTTATTGCCCTTATTGCAAGCCCCAACCCCTTTTTATCATATGGTGCTGGAAGGCGGTGACGAGGGTATACATGTCATGGGAATGACGTTAAACTCTATCTGATGATGAGGTTCCAGTTTTGGAGGTTTGGGGAATGTGGAGCACCCATTCATCACCATTGATCCCTGGTCCACTCTGACCCGGGTGGTAGTACCTGTTAGGGTTCCATCTATGGGTTAAATAGAAAAATATATTCATAAAAGACATGTATTATCCATTAAGAATTGATTTATTTAAAAACTGTATCGGCATTAATGACCGACTGTGGTTGATATGCCGTAAAACCAAACCAAATAAAACCAAATTAGTTCGAAGGAAATCAAGGTGTATGCAAGATTTCGAATCCGAGTGAACTCTCTTTTCGGAGTTATACGTCGACACGTACATACCAAACATCCTATATATATATATATATATATATATATATATATATATATATATATATATATATATATATATATATATATATATAAAACCCTCCCTCACATATATAAGAGCATTTTAAAAAAATAACCCACCTCATAGAGGTTCTTCATGGAACAAATGGACATGCTATTACTAACACATTCATCTACCCGGATTTTAATAGGATGTCATACCCTCAAAAACACTTAAACTTTTTAGTTCTTCTATAATGCTCCCTTTCTGAAAATCTATAAACAATTTCTTCAAATAAGAAATTTTCTCCTGACGATGACCTAAGGTCGAAACTAGTTGAGAATAAACAACATACATGAAATATTCATGATTGTCTAATTACTTTTTGTTCATACTATATATATATATATATATATATATATATATATATATATATATATATGAGATCATGTGTCAGTAACTAACTGAAACTAGGTAGCCATCGACATCGGGATTTTTTTAGTTATTTAAGTTATATCTCAACGGTGTCTCTATTAAATAAACATTAATATCAATTAGCTTATTATTAATTTACGATGTAACTATCAAAGTCTAAGTTATATTTACCTAAAAACAGCCAATCTTATTGATATTTAAAATCCTGCGATATGTGTTATATATCACTAAGAAATAAATGTGTACAGATGACGTATATAGTTCGAGCAATTTGCATATTGATTTTGCCCCGGATTTGATAGATAATTACTTGGCGTTATTGGTTTCGAATATTATTGCTTTATTCCCGATGGTATAAAAATCAATTTTCAGTTTGATTTTGTATAGAAATCAATTAGAATAAAATAAAGCTAAATGTATGTATATTTTTATAAACGTTATTATTTAGTTTGCTTAGTCTTTCTAATTTGATATTATATTAAAACTTTAATGCTCGCAATCAGAAACACACACACACACACACACACACACACATATATATATATATATATATTTGGAGGATATGTGCTTAATTGAAGTCATACCTAATTTTGAAAATTAATTAGTTAATGATTAATGAAATTAGGCGGGCATATATATTCATTAATTATTAAGCACATATCCTCCAAAAATTGTCGGATATAAGCCATATTAAATGTTTATTTACTTACTCTCATATTATATACATAATATATATATATATATATATATATATATATATATATATAATGTGTGTGTGTGTGTGTGTGTGTGTGTGTGTGTGTGTGTATCCAAAACTGGTAGTAAGGATGATTCTACATGGGATCTTAAAAATCTCACTGTATAATTATAGCATGTTTTAGTAGGTGCAAATACAATTTTTTTATGAATCCCTAAAGAGAGCTCAAAGTATAATAATCTATTTTAGATTAAATACAGAGCATATATACCTATGTAAGGAAGTCACATTCATTTTTCTAATCTATTCAAATGATAGCCTTTGTTTAAATGTAATTTTAAACATATTTAGAAGTCTTTAATTTAAGGGAAATAACAGATAACTTTAAATAAAAGCCCATTTAGCCATTTCTTGATAAATCCTTATAGGAATGGGGCTCTGGACTTGGAAAATTCTCAACAGGATGTTAAGAGTTAAGTGATATCTTGAGTCTGTTATTTAAGTAGTCATCCAATTGTATTGCTATAACTTCGATAATCTAGCAGGAAACGATGATTTCAGTGTGATTTTGTTACATAATCTATGTGGTTACATAAGTTTATTGTCAATCCCCTGTATTTCTTAAGGGATGGCCCTTTTCATATCACGGGCGGGACTTTCCATGGAATAGTACAGAAAGCCCGCGAAATACGTGAAGTCACGTGGGACCTGGTTGAGACCTCAGTTTCAGTTTGACGTCGGGCAGAGAAGATGTGCTGCCTTAACTCACTGTATACGCGCGCTATGTCAGATGTTCAGTTAAGTAAATAAAAGTTTAAGAAAAATAATACGGTTTTGTGATTAATGAATGTCCTGGTAACAAGACTGATTTAGAAGAAGAAATGAGTTAAGTGATCGACCACCAAGACGATAGAAGAGACGCTAGAAGAGACTAGGAGAACAGAAGAAGAACTTAAGAGATGCTAGAAGAACTTAAGATGTCAAAGATATAAGAAAACAGTGTCAGATTTGTAAAGAATAGATAACGACACACAACAAGGCTTATAAACAAAACAGAGGCTTTTATCGTAGCAAGACAAAGTTATCCAATACAATACTATACAATGTAAGTTGGTACAAATGTTTGTGTAAGTTTACAATGTGTAATGTTTGTAAATGTTCAAATTGTGAATTGTTTGCGATTTGATACTTATCGCGGACTTATCTGAAATCCAGGTAGAATGTCTTGCTAGTTCGTTAGTCGCTTTTTACGCGGCAGCGGCTCTGCCTTTGCTGTTCCAATTTCCGTGAACGCCTGGAGTAAAATTACGTCCTTCCGAGAGAGATTCCAGCGACAAGAGGATGATAGCAGTTTCCAACTATCAAAATCGGCGGTCCAAACTGAGACTTGTAACGTGTGCTCGATTGGTCGCCAACAAAGGCCCTAGCCAATCGCATGAGTTTTCTCATCAGCTTATGGCTAAGACATTAGGGCTCTGTTGCTATAGACAAAGGGAGATAATTAGAATTGTTTTTGGCTTATTATGTTTATTATTTGCATATTAAGGTGGAAAATAGATAATATTATTTTCCACAAAGACGCCAGAAGAAGAATAGAAGTAAAAGAAAGTAAAGGGTATACATCAATTTGAGCGTAATATCTAATGTATAAGAAATGTTTTATTTGTATAAAAATGTCTGGAATATATAATCAGCATGGGAAAGAGTTAAATTTATTCATTTATTTCATCTAATCGCTAACCATTAAAACCCTTTACTTTAAAAACCTTATGTTGGTTGTTTTGTTGTTTAACAACACCTCATATCAATAAACCACACAATTATACACATTCTCTATTGAAAAAAAAATTAAGCTCTACTTTTGCACAATTTAATATTACTTTAACTTGAAAAAGCTTAAAATGAGGTAATTTAATAAAACATTGTTTCCTAATTTTCTTATGTTGACATTTGGGATTTCATCTTGGGTTTAAAATATTTGCATTTCTATTTCAGGAAAAATACAATTCAACCTTATCATTTAAAAAAAACAAAACTTTTTTTTATAAACACATCTGAAAAGTCCAGTCACGGTAGAAAACTTGTAACATTCAATTATCCCCCTTCCCACATTAAAAAAAAATTATCCCTCCAACCTGATTGCCAGTTTTTGATAGTTAACCTTTTTTCGAATCAATTCCTTTTGATATGTGGTTACTTACAGTACCTGCTGTTGCTTATATGGTCAGACATCTAAGTATTGAACAGGTTCATCGCTACTTAACTTCGGTGATCTAGCGGGAATCTGTGCTTTCAACATGACTTAACTGTAAGCTAGAATCTTACTTGAAAAATGAAATTAAAAATTGTTTTTCATTATTGTATTCCTACTTTTGCAAATTTCTGTATACGATGTGTAATTCCTCGTTTGATTTATATAAAGTTTGGGAGAATTGATAAATAAACTTATAGAAAAAAGATAAAATAAAAAGAATAACAATTCTTAGCCAGCCTCCCGATGGGCGTTGGCAAAAGAAACATTACATTCATTAAAAAAAATCGACAAATATTTGGAGTAGACCCTAATAAGCGACTAAAATGTGATGGCTCCCGATTACGACAAGAAGGTTCCCGATTACGACAAGAAGGCTTCCGAGTCCGAGAAGAAGGTTCCCGGGTCTAAGAAGATTCCCGAGTCCGACAAAAAATACCTGAAGAAGGCCAGAGGGCATATCGGTCGAAACGTTGTACAGATAACAATGAAGATGAGGACAATAGTCCGAATAATGCAGATAATAAAAATCATCAAGCCTCATATCAAACATTCAGAGAAATTGTATAAAAATTTCTCGAAAGAGTTAACCAAACATTCATTAAAAAAAACGACAAATATTTAATTATCCGATTCCAATTAAATTCTCAGTAATTATTCCTTTACAAACGAATTTACGAAAGCTGCTGTTTTTTTGTTTTTTTTTTTTTTTGTGTGTGTGTGGGAGGACGGTTTTTGTGGGGTGGGGTTATAGCGGAAATAATTATTATGTCAAACAAAACATTCCTTTTATTAGCCGATATATCTCAGTTTGTAATTCAAATAACAACCTACGTGTTTACCTGCAAGTTAATAATGACTTTATAAAAATCATTAGAAAAAGAGAAAAAATGAAAAAACAAAATCAGATAATAGAAATGAAATTAAATCCTAAAAAAATCAGCACGATAAAAAAAATAGGTATGTAACTCAAAAATATGTTATTTTGGTATATATACATCTATACAAATATAAAGGGCACTTGTGTGTATATGTATGTCCGGAGGAAACTTAAAAACTAAAACAATTAACAACAAAGTAAAAATATATACACATTAAATATCACCAGGGCTTGGTTTTTGAGCAAAAGTAATAGAGGTTTGATTTATATTCGTGAAGATAATTAAAAAATAAAATTTAAATGATAACAGCATGGATTTTTTTTTCATTTAATATCTTAGATAGTTGACATTAACATTTCTTTTCAGAGTAGCTGGATCAATGCAAGGTCTTTTTTTACATAGGGATTTAAATGGGGGCATCCTACCAGGATTCAACTCATGATTCAGTAATAATGGATCTGCGGGAATAACTTTAAAAAATCCCCCCTCTACGCAGGCGACGCCGGGTAGCCGCTGCTATTCTATCAATAATGGAGATTCGATCTGCCTTGTCGGTAACAAAAAACTACGTTACTGCTTACGTCACAATACAAAAATCGTCAAAACATAGAACAATGAACAACCCTGGAAACATTTTTTTTAATATTCTTTTTTTACTCTCGCTTTTTTTGTTTGTAACAAGAGATTTAAAATTTTTAGAAATAAATATCTACGATTTCGTGGAAAATGTATGTGTAAAATATTCAAATTAATTATTTATTTGAGGGGGAGATAACTAAGTTTCCATTTCAAATTGTTTTTTTGTTTTTTTTACTCCTTTAATATATTTGATGATTTTTCTTGCTTATACAAAAACCTCCTTAGTAAACAATTACAGTTTCAAGTAATATTTGCTCTTATGGCTGATCCTCTCTATAATATATGTGCCAGAATGTAGTGGTGGAAGTTCTTAGCATCCTAAGTATGACCCTAAACTGTATCTAGTGACAAGGTTCGAATTCTGGAGCTCTGGGAAATATACGGATTGGCCCCTGTATTTTTACGGCATGTGGAATTGACCAAATTAAAATAATTAAGTTTTTTTTAAACAAGTAATTTTACAATTATATAAGCTAAGTTTAGAAATATGTAAACAAAAGAGAATCAAATAAATATTAGTTTAGAAATATTTTAACAACACTAGAAACAGTGGTTTAAACTCATCCGATAATTTATGTCACCAGAATTCCACAGTACCAAAATCATTCGATATTGTATCATTGCAAATCACCTGATATTTGATGAATATTTTAGCTTAATGATCACGTAGACAATTGCAAAAGAGAATTAGAAAAAATACCCTTTTAGCTGAAAGTCCAGACAGTGGGAGCTTATGCTCTTCCCGACTCGACAGAGTTGGGGCGAATGCCTTCTAACTCGACAGTAGGAACGAAAGTTCTCCCCCAACATCGACACAATGGGGAGAAGTCGCTGCCCGAAGATACAATGATATATCAGGTTGGTCTCGTATTTTCGTGTCAAATTTTCTCTATCTCGCTCAACAACAACAAATTTCAATCACAAATTTCAATCACAGACAAAACTGCTACAATGTTGACACAACCAATATAAACAATACATGTCACATTTGTCATACACAACTATGTACAGACACATACAGTCTGCAACACCACTGAAAGAACAATTGAATATACCAATTGTAAATTAATGTATATAAAGTTTGTTTCCTTTATCAATTTTGTCTTCTTCTTTTGTTACCTATGGTAACTACATTTTCGTAGTCTTATACATTTAAATTGTGGGGACCCATAACTCGGATCTTCCTCAACTATATAAACACCAAACAACCACGGTCCCTACAGAAATGTGTAGAAACCCTTCATTGCCATCAGTACCTGGACAACTCTAATCCAGAGGTCTGGGTCTCATCTATGGTTTAAATATATCACAAATGAGTTTAAAAAATTGAATACCCAAAAAGAATACATAAAACAAAAATCATTATATAATAAGCGAAATATTGACATGCTGTAAAATCCAACCGACCAAACAACTTGCTCCATTATATTAAGATGATCACTGAAAACCAATCTATTAGTATATATCTTTTCCTAAGACAGTTGATGGCAAACTGCGTGTGTAATCACAGGCGAACCCTGAACTTATCAAAGAGCTAGGTGGTCTTGACAGAATGATGAAGAGCTTTTGCTGGAAGGACCAATAAGACTCAAGAATATTGAATCCTTCACTGCTGTGTCAGTAATTATCTATGTGAATCGATGATTCGAGCATTTGAATACTCTTTCATGCAAAGTAGAAGACATTTTGGAATTTTAAAGGCGCCAAACGGAATCACTTCTTCCGACTACGCCTGTCACTAACTGGTTTTTCAGTTTATATTCTAAATATTAAAACTACTCTGTGGGCGATTATGTAATCTTAAAGCTGGATTTGAAATGCAAGGGTCTTCTTTTTCTGGGAAGGGAATTCACGTGAAAACATCTGGTTACGATATCTGCCGTCATTTCTGATGCTTGGCCTTGGTTATCTGGAGATTCTTCATCTGTGAAATTCGTTTTAAACGTATGAACTTTCGCCAAGGTTACCACAGCAGATATGGTCATCGACCTCCCGGCCTGTTTAATAAAAGGTGTCTTCCTACTGTCAACTGCAGTAATCGAAGCCGTTTGCTTTGTTTATATCTTCTTAAATACTATACCCTTCCAGAAATAATATACGTAAGTAGAAAGACAAAAGAAAGGGTTATAATTTATTGTGTTTTTGTTGGTTTCTTTTTGTGTTTACGAGTTCTTTGTGACTCCCTTTAAAAAATTTCATAACCCCCGTGTAGGCCAATGTGGCCCCATTGATAACCCTGAATTAATTTGATTAAATTTTAAGAAATTGAAAAAAAAGGGACACTTTGCATAGATCAGATTAAAAATACAACAAATAAATATTTCATTTCTCGGAATTTTTTAGATGAGACTTGATGATTAGTATTATTTGTATTATTCGGACCATTGTCCTCATCTTCATTGTTATCTGTACAACGATTCGGACAATGTGCCCTCCGACATTCTTCAGGTATTTCTTGTCGGACTCGGGAACCTTCTTGTCGTAATCGGGAACCTTCTTGTCGTAATCGGGAGCCATCTCGGAACTTTGAATCTAACCCTTTATTCAGCCCACGGGTGTATCCTATTTTCATTACACTAACCATAACACAGCTTAACGCCTCTACCCCAGCTATGCTTAGCGAAATGAGAAAAGAAGGTGTCCGAGTCCAATATGGTTCCCGAGTCCAAGAAGGTTGTCAAGTCCGACAAGAAATACCGGAAGAAGGTGGGAGGGCACATCGACCGAAACGTTGTACAGATAACAATGAAGATGAGGACAATAGTCCGAATAATACAAATAATACCAAATAAATATTTATTAACAAAATAGCTTAGATTTATTTAATATATCGACAACGTTGATGAGGAAAATACAAACTTTGATGGGACATCAGACACCATGGAATTATCATTCAGCTGAGAATTGAACTGGAAATTGCTTTATTCACTAAGAACATTTCAAGCTTCCTTTTTTAACTAAAACATTAATATAAGTAATTGAAATATAAAGGGTAAATTATTTTTGAAATATTTACCGTAAATAAATAGACAATTGAATAAATAAGTATGTATGTGTTAAACAATGTTAAGATTAAATAAATAATTATATGTTAAACAATGTTACAGCTGATGTAGTTGTTAATTATGTAAGCTGATATTTGTATCAGATAGATTCGTTTTTTTATTTGTTAAACAAACAATACATTTAAAAAGATAAATTATAATACATAATAATATCCTTTATGCACATATTTACACACATACATATATTTTAGTTTGGTTTGAAGAAAATTGAAACACCCAAGAATGAATAAAACAAAATGTCTTCAGCATAAAATAACATAACAAGTGTTGACATGACGTAAAATCCAATCCAGCATCACAAATGATAAGCTTCTGCTCATCCATTTTAAAAAAAATCTTGTCAAATTCTCGAGGTACTTTAATATTTTCTCTGATGCATGTTTCGGACCATATTACATTTAGGCACCCCTTTTTGATCTCGATTAAGAAAGGCCATTTTTTCATTTATACCGTCTTTATACAGTTGTTTGTTAGGGGATAGGGTTAGGTTTAGGGTTAGGGCTTAGAGTTAGGGTTAGGGTTAGGGGCTAGTTTTATAATTTAAAAAAAATCTAAAAATAGTCTGTTAAAACAACCGGATATTGACGGTGTAAATGAAAAACATGTCCTTTCTCCATCGAGATCAGAAAGGAGTGCATAAAGGTCATATGGTTCCATGTTTTTTCTGTATAAATGTAAACATCATTGCCCATAAGTTTGGAAATATTTTATTTCATGCTAGTTTGCAGTGCATATATCATGTGACAGAAGCAGTTCAAGCCATGGTAGGTACCAGTTGTAATTTGTAGTATTGTGGTAGTTGGTGTGCTGACATGTTGTGCATTGTTTCACTGTGTGGGATTTGAAAGGCACACACGTATTTACCTCTCATCCCACTTATGAGGGCGTGACCCAATGACATTTTTATGTGGGCCCACCCACAAGCCGAAGCTCATGGGTGGTAGGTGGAAAAAATGCGTCGATGCCGTCGGCATTCCCCTTCAAAGGGGGGGCGCCTCAGGCGCTGGGCAATAAACCCAGCCCTGTCCCTTTAAATCAAGGGGGCAGGTATTGCCTGGAGGGATAGCCCCCTGGGATCGACGCTATTAACTTGTACAGATCCAGGGCCGAAGCCACTGAACCCCCACCACGAGGGGTGGGTTTATCTACATACTAATAACATGCAATTTTAAAGGCACACAGACGAACGTGCAGTGTCGTCTAATTTGGAAACTTACGTAGGTCATTCTAAGCCACAACTAGATACCTTATGAATGCTGAAGACCTCTGTTTTGTCCGTTTTTTATATATGACACACCTACTCTCAATTTTGTATGGACCTCACCTAGACAGAAATCCAAATTGTTTTTTAAGAAATAGCTCTTCTTTCTGGGTGAGGCTTAACACTTTTTTAACGCCCCTTGTATACTTTAAGAGTTTGAATTAGGCCTTAACACCAAGGAAGCAACCGAAAACATTTGATGTACGAAAGATGAAGGCACTGTTGATCAACCGCCCTGTCGGTTGGGGCATTAGAATGCACCGACTGCACCTCTGCAGAGGGGTAAGGCTCCCCAATGGCCGTGGGTGGCGACCCGTGATGCTTAAGGATAGAGCCCAGGTGGATGATCAGTTCATGACATGCAATACTCCACTTTGGCCCTATCTTGGGCTAGACGGGCGGTCGGAGAGGCCCCCTTCGATCAATCGGCTGGTCACGTCAAGCCCTAGCACCTATATGATTTCCCCAATCCTATTGCCCTCATGGCAAGCCCCAACCCCTTTTTATCATATGGGTGCTAGAAGGCGGTGGCTGCGGGTCTACATGTACTGGGAATGACGTTAAACTCTATCTGATGGTGAGGTTCCAGTTTTGGATGTTTTGGGAATGTGGAGCGCCCCTTCATCACCATTGCTCCCTGGTCCACTCAGACCCGGAGTGGTAGTACCTGTTAGGGTCCATCTATGGGTTAAATAAAAAATGTATTCATAAAAAAATTGTATTATCCATTAAGAATTGATTTATTTCAAAACTTTATCGGCATTAAATGACCCACTGAGGTTGATATGCAGTAAAACAAAAACAAATAAACAAACAAACTGTTGATCAAAGTACAGTAACTGGATGGTTCGAGAAATTTCACTCGGATTGGACAATTAGGCAAAGCTAGTGTTGCATAGACTTCTTTACCGGCACTAAATATCTATATGTTATATACTTCTCTTACTTCTTATTCTGGTCGTATCTTCTTCTGGCCGGCTTTGCTATTCTGATCGTCTATCTCTATCTTGGTCTGGTATATCTTCTAAGGTCTCATCTGGTCTTCTATTGAGGATTCCGGGTCTGGTTTCTGTTGATAGGGATTTCTTTGTTATCAGAAGCCCTGTGTCATTGTTAACTTTTAGTAATAACCACAAGACTTCGATTTACGATTATATTACTTTATTCGTAGATCCCCAGACCAGACATCTGCGCAGTGAGACTCACATCTTGCTAGCTTCGCTTCTAAGTTCTAACTCTAACTAACTGCGTTGCTTACCCCTTAAACCGGAAGGGGGCTTCTATCGGGGTTCCGTTTCTCACCGTCTATCCCGCAAGGCAAGGTCAGAGTGAGGTCAAGCATTGTCACTCACTCTCAAGGCCATCAGCTGTACTAATATGATTTCTACACTATTGTCATAATCATTAGGTGTCTAATGATTATGTAACACTAATGTTGCAGATTACTATTGTTCCAATTCTTTTGGCGCGAAAAGAAATTCAAATAGACAAAGGAATTGAGAAACAAAAGATGTTCCAGACAGACGTCTGGATCGAACAAAGAGGAAGAGTGATTAGGATCAGAAGCTTACTGCTGACCGTGTCAAACGAACGGGCCACAAAAAACAACAATAGCAGGATGACAAAAGGCTTCCTGTTGACTGATGACAAAGCTAGGATTGCAGGTCACGCAGTACAGTTCCGGTGGAATTTGAATACACCAGGGCATGCTCGGTAAAATTGAAAAAGTGACGGTTAGACGAAAAATTCAGCAGTTGAGCTTTGGTGGCAACGAACTTCAGTCACTCCCGTCGACTCTCCGAAGAAAAGACTTATTAGAACTACTGTTCATTTCACCACTCATCCAAGCCGGCGCACACCTCCTTTCATCCACGCCAACCGAGGAAGAAAATAAAGTCCAGCTTTCTTTTGTATACCTACGTTGGTCTTTAATCCAGTGTACTACACACCAGCACTGTCAACTGATACAGTATATAACATTAGGTCATAACACCAAGGAAGCAACCGAAAACATTTGATGTATGAAAGATGAAAGCACTGTTGATCAAAGTACAGTAACTGGATGGTTCGAGGAATTTCACTCGAATTGCAATAGCCTTGACAATTAGGCAAGGCTAGGACGGGTTTAAAACTGTGGATTCCAAGGCCGTGCTCCAAGCCATAGAGGCAAACTTTATAAATAAGCAAGAGGTTTATGCTTTTACAAACACTAACTCGACGTTTAATTCTATTTGCCAAAAAATTAACTTAAATAAGTCGTCTAAATTGTCATGGAAGAATAATGATGACAAATTTTATAAATTATTAGATATTGACAATATCGTCTAAGATCGCAATGCTAATCATCTAAAGAACAGCGTTATGATCAAGATGTGAAAGTATGAAAAATAACAACAGACATCATTATTTTCATAATATCAACATTAATGATCTCTCATTAGCGCTACACACACAATGTCTCTCTTCTTAAATTTTCAAATATTTTTTGTTCAAATTAAAATCTGTTGTCATGTGCTGGCAAATCAGATAAAAAAAAAAGAACAGTTTCCTCGCGTGAACATTAACAGATTATTGGCTTCTAATTTTTAAGACTGTTTTTTTTTTTTTTTAAATTCTAATCGTTCGTCTTGCGTCAAATATTTACTTGGAAGATAATGGGTTCAAGCCTTATCAATTCATTTAGAAGATTAATGGCTAATTACGTTGCAAGACATTTGTTTTGTCAGCATTGTTTCTTATTTACTCTTATGTGTCTTCTCTATTAAAGAAATGATAGATCCACTCTCACAAGAACAGTTATCAGGACTCCGTTAGTTTCTATACTTAGTCTTTATCAGACAGTTTTTAATTAAACGTTGCTTCCTATTTGATTCCCAATGAAAAAAGACTCACCTTAAGATTATTTCCTTGTTAACCTATTTTACTATTTCTTTTGTATCAACCTTAAAGAATTGAGTTTATATTCCTTTATTTTCAGTGTGATAGGTTGAGTCAAAAAGAAAAAGAAAGGAAAGAAGAAAAAAAGCGAGAAAATTAAAAGCGAGAAAATTAAAATTTAAATCAAGATTAATATACTATTTTTCTATAGCTCTAAAGAAATGATATCAAACATTGTAATGAATAAATTATCATACTGCCTTATACCTACAGGACTGGCTACTCATAATTCTTGTGTTCCTAAAAATACGACTGTTATCATCTTGCAACACCCTGGATAAAAATGAGACCGTTCAATTTTTGTCAAAAGATAGAAAGGAAAGGAAAAGGACATGCTACATAGAGAAATACACTATAGAATAAATAATAAAAGTAGGTGGAAGATATAGAAAGGAAAGGAAAAGGACATGCTACATAGAAAAATACACTATAAAATAAAGAATAAAAGTAGGTGGAAGATATAGAAAGGAAAGGAAAATGACATGCTACATAGAGAAATACACTATAAAATAAAGAATAAAAGTAGGTGGAAGATATAGAAAGGAAAGGAAAAGGACATGCTACATAGAAAAATACACTATGAAATAAAGAATAAAAGTAGGTGGAAGATATAGAAAGGGGGTGAGGTCTACAGGTATCGCTAGTTCTGCAATGAGGTAGAAACACGAGGCACAATTTAGCAACTCCGAATGATTCTGCTGATTGATTGGTTGGTTTCTTCTTTTTTTTTCGGAATATCAACCCTTTTCGCCAACCTGTCACCTAGTGCTATCGAATATGTTGACTGCGCCTCTGCAGAAGGGTAAGAGCGAACAAATGGTGTTGCATAGCGCGTCGTCACTGTACTAAATTGCAATAGTTTTATCTTCGTTGTAAGGGATGACAATAACACCAAAGTTATCCTCCAGAAGTTTATTGAAATAAATTCAAGCTTCTTAACTTCGAGAGAGAGGGTCAGTTTAATTAATATATTCAGTCTTTACACTTTCGGTCCTTCAATTAAATTTCTGGGCGACAAGCTTTTTCAGTTGGTAAATATTAAGTCTAGCTTTTCTGACACCAACTACACGAGGTCCCGCTCGGCCGACTACTGACCCCGATCACCTCACTCTCTCTTCGGCTCTACCTCCGGGGCTAACTGACGACTGACCTGTCTGAAGCCCTCGGTTCTTTTATATTCATAGCTACTCCCACGTATTTTTATCTCTTGATCTGATAACGGGCACTTCTTTGTTTAATAAAACCGGAAATTCATATTTCCGTTTGTACAATATATAACAATGGGGCAACATGTTGGCCCTAGGTTGTTAACGTGATAATTAAGTACTGGTGGCTAAGCTGACAATGACATGCAACACTCCACTCTGGCCCTTACTTGGGTTATAACCCTTTTATCATATATGTGCTTAAAGGCGACAGCTAAGGGAGTTAGTGTATATGGTGGGGCGTTAAACTGAATCTACAGGTGAGTTTCTTTCTGAGGTTCTGAGGAGTGTGGAGTACCACTACATCGTAATTACTCTGAGGTCTACTCAGGAAGTGGAATACCCTGTTTGGGTCCCATCTATTGGTTAAATAGAAGAGAAAATAAGATTAAAAAAAAACTCATGTTTATTTATTTAACCCATCTAAATGTTTCCTCCTCCTCCTCCTCCTCCTCCTCCTCCTCCTCCTCATCATCATCATCATCATCATCATCATCATCATGTCATGCAGGCAGCACGGATATTCATGACAATCTCTCGCCAACCTTCCCTATCATTCATTGCACCTGGGAGCTCCTCTGTAGAGCAACCAGCGTTTTCGCATAGCTGGTCAATGTATGTCCTTGCTGGGCGCCCCACACTTGCATGTCCATGTGTTGGCTTCCACAGGAGAACGTCGCTTATGAGCTCATCCTTGCTTTTCCAGCAGTGCCCTGCATGCCTTGTCCGTCTCATTCGGATAGTTTATGAGATGAGGGGCAAGTGACTGTACAGCTGCTTCAATGTGGGATGCTGTTTCCACGACTTGTTCAAGACTGCACGCAGCATTCTTGTGCAGCTCCCATCTAGCTTATTCTCAAGATGCTTTGTTACGGTCCAAGTGAAAAGATTGAATATTCAACAAGAAGGAATAAAACAAAAGCTTATTCGGTATAAAATAACCCAAAGGTTGACATGCCGTAAAATCCAAACCAACCGACCATTTTCAGGTCATTTAAGTTCAGTCATTTTGATATTAGGTTGCTTACAGTACCAGCTATTGTTTAATTTATCAGCCATTTAAGTATTTAACAGGTTAATTCCTGCTTAACTACTGTGGTCTAGCGGGAAGTTGACGAACCATTACTGGACTGTGTGCTGCTGGCTCACCTTAAACTATCCGAGTGTTACATAATCTATGCGGTTGCATAAGATTATTGTCAATCCCCTGTAATTCTGAGGGGATGAACCCTTTCATACCATGGCCGGGTCCTTCTATGGAAAATTACAGAAGCTCGCCAAAAATGTGAAGTCACGTGGGACCTTTTTCAGAGTCCCCAGTTGGCAGTTAGACGTCAGGCAGAGCAGGCAGCCATGATGCTCTGTCTAAAACTGTAACTCTGCATACGCGCGCTATTTTATGTATGGGTTGGGGATTTGGAAATAAAGTAACATCAACGTAAATCGAAGTCTTGTGTTTATTACCTAAAAACTAACAATGACACAGAGCTTCTGATAAAGAGAAATCCCCAAAGAAGACCAGACCCAAAGTCCCCAAGAAAGTCAACACCAGACGCTAGACCAGACCAAGATAGATGATAGACGATCAGAATAGCAAAGCCGGCCAGAAGAAAAGACGACTAGAAGCAAGAAGTAAGAAAAGGGTATACAACATGTATCGATTGGTACTGTGAAAACGTTAATACGTAATACGAGTCCTACTGGCCAAATTTTTCCTCTTTGTCTTGGATTCCATGATATTAGGTCAACATGACTTTGTCTGATCTTCAAGCTTTTTGCAGCCTAAGAAACATTTCTTATACCATCAACTTAATGTACTGTGATCAACTGCGCCTTCATCTTTCACTCAACAGTTGTTTTTGGTAACGTCATTATGGCCCAGTCCACATTCGTAAGGCATAAGTCGCTGAATTAGACAACACTGCCTATTCATATGTGCAGTTTTAAATAACTTAATTAAAATAAATTAAATAGAGTGAAACAATGTATAACGTGCTGTTACATAATTATTAGTACCTAATATTTATGGCAATAGTGTAGAAATAAAAATGGCCGTTATAAGCTACAGCCCACGGCCTTGAGAGTGAGTGACGGCGCTTGACCTCACTCTCACCTTGCCTTCCGGGGATAAATCGTGAGAACCGAAAGGCATAGAAGACCCTTCTTCCGGTTTAAGGATAGTAAGTAAGTTTCAGTTTGTTAGCAAGTAGGAATCGAGCTCGTAGGATGTGCGGAGATGTCTGGTTTGGGGATTTACAAATAAAGTAACATCAAAGTAAATCGAAGTCTTGTGTTTATTACCTAAAAACTAACAATGACACAGGGTTTCTGATATGGAGAAATCCCTAACAGAAACCAGACCCGAAGTCCCCAAGAAAGTCCAGACCTTAGAAGAGACAAGACCATGATAGAAGAATCAAAACCTGCCAGAAGAAAAGACGACTAGAAGTAAGAAGTAAGAAAGGGTATACAACAGTGCCAGCGCACCAACTAGCCCGTCACTAGTAGCGCGTTCAAGAAAATTGGTTTAATTTTGACCTACCCTAGTATTTTAGTAGAGTAGTCGATAACTTATTTTTTAAGAATCCCATGTCACGTTTTTTCCTTTGTGCTCAGAGCTAAAATTTGACGTATGAGCGAACTTCAGATACGCTTATGCTAATGAGTTCACTAAAATATTTAGGTTTCCAAATTTTTCCTACCTAAGAAAAATATAATGTATGATAAATAAATATCCAAACATATTACAGCACATAATTCATTACATTCTATTTTATCATGTTTTTATACAATACTGTGTTATCTTCCTATGAGAAAAGGGTCTTAATGTCCTGGGAATTGACGTTAAAATCTATCTGCTGATGATTTTTTTAACTTTGGAGCTCTGGGGAATGTGGAGTAGCCCTTCATTAGTATTTCTCCAGGTCCACTTTCCTGATCAACCACCGGATTGGTAGTACCTGTTAGGGTCCCATCTATTGGTTAAATAAAAAATATGAGTTTTAAAAGTGTTGTTTTCCTAACTGAAGTATTCCGCATTGGGTACTTATCCTTTAAGTAACCTAATGCTTTATAAGAACCAAAGTTAACACTGTGAACCTCTTATATGCCAACACAAGTTAATGATTCCATGATATATATAAGAACATATATAACATATATAAGAAGTGTCCCAAAAAATTTATCAAGACTGAATATGTATTTATCAAGATAGAAATGAAAAAAGAATGAAACGTTGATTTTATTCAAAAATAGTCATCCGGGAATTCAGCACACTTATTCCAGTGAGTTTTCAATTGGTCAAAGCACCTCTGAAACTTCTCTTTTGATATAGTATGAAAACTGCACTATAGTATTTCTTCTGATGCCTTAAAATTGATTTCAGTTCAGAAAACAATAAAATGTCACAGAGTTAATATATATATATATATATATATATATATATAATATATATATATATATATATATATATATATATATATATTTAAAATTGAGTTTTAAAAAACTGAATAACCATAAAAAATTATTAAGCAAAAATGTCTTCCACAGTGGGTTGACATGCCGTAAAAAAATTGGGTTTTAAAAACTGAATAACCATAAAAAATTATTAAGCAAAAATGTCTTCCACAGTGGGTTGACATGCCGTAAAAAATTGGGTTTTAAAAAACTGAATAACCATAAAAAAATTATTAAGCAAAAATGTCTTCCACAGTGGGTTGACATGCCGTAAAAAAATTGGGTTTTAAAAAACTGAATAACCATAAAAAATTATTAAGTAAAAATGTATTCCACAGTGGGTTGACATGCCGTAAAAAAATTGGGTTTTAAAAACTGAATAACCATAAAAAATTATTAAGTAAAAATGTCTTCCACAGTGGGTTGACATGCCGTAAAAAAAATTGGGTTTTAAAAGACTGAATAACCATAAAAAATTATTAAGCAAAAATGTCTTCCACAGTAGGTTGACATGCCGTAAAAATTGGGTTTTAAAAAACTGAATAACCATGAAAAATTATTAAGCAAAAATGTCTTCCACAGTGGGTTGACATGCCGTAAAAAAAAAATTGGGTTTTAAAAAACTGAATAACCATAAAAAAAATTATTAAGCAAAAATGTCTTCCACATACAATAGGTCCAGTGGGTTGACATGCCGTAAAACCCAACTCTTTACTTTCCATTTTGAATATGCAGGTGCATGGTGTCAAGTTTCTCGTTAAACCTAACTTCGATTCTGAAGAGATAAAAAAAAACGGTTTTAATTACATGATACAACACAAACACATCATGTACCCTGTCTTTGTTATTATATTATGAATAGCTGAATAAGGTGATGATCATTCTGTAATACGAATAGGAAAACCTGCTTGGTGTTGAGGATCATTCCATGTGGTATTCAACTGTAGTAAAACAGGTTAACAGGTTAAAACAGAATACAAGGTCCGTCAAAAAGTACAAAAATACTTTTTTGACACATCTTGTATATAAGCACACATACACACATAACTGTTGAAGCCTTTTTTTAATTATCATGGTGCTTCTCGTGACGCATGTGGAATGATAGGCGTCCCAAAAACAATGATATCATTTTTTAATAATATCTGCAAAGTCATTCAAGGCCTTGCTTGATCAACAGTTCCCAGGTCGGGTCATTGCTATGCTCAGATATACAGGAAAAAACAGAGGAAGGCCGAAGGATACAGCGACCGAAATTTTGTGATTTTACACACCACTATATAGATGAGGACAACAATCCGAAAAATCAAAATTATATATATCTTATTTATTACAGGTTTTCTTATTTTTGGTTAAGACCTCTAATATCTGTCGTCGGTATGATATATTTATTTACCAATATATATATATATATATATATATATATATATATATATACATAACCGAGCTCGATGTGATTATTTCAGATCTGTGAACGGACAGAGCAGTACAAAAATAATTGAAGAAAAGGATTGCTTCATAATAATTGTTGTGGGGTTTTAAGGGGTCAAAAAAGAACAAAACAACGGGTAACGAAAAGTAGAAAAATGTATTAACAGAAAGTAGACAATACAATAGAGAGATGTGGAAATTACGTCCAACGAACAGAGTTATTGGCACTCGCATTGGCTTGCTTCTAAGCCACAATTATTCCTGTTTATTTATAGTAACCTGTCGGCACATTCCATTGGTCAATAGGGTGTATCACCTATAACACCCACCTCCTAAAATTTCACCCCACAGGTGTCTTAGTATCTTTTTCTCTTGGGGTTTATGTTGATAAACTCCGTCGCTCTTCGTTTTCTTGAAGAATGGCGTTGTTGAGGGGCTGCTTGCGGGGTAGGTAAGGTGAATGTGTTATATATAACAATAATATATTTCAAATTCACTTCCCATCACTCTCTCGAATCTCAAGTCAAAACATGCTACTAAATGTAAAACCAGAAATATAGCTACATATTATCCAGTTGGTTCCGATGTAATGGTCCCCAAGAGTCTAAGAAAACAGACTGGAGAAATTGGAAATCAGAGGAATACACACAACAGCATTGTTAAGATCGCCTAGAATAATGGAGACCTAATTTGATGTCGATCAGACTCCAATGAAAAAGATACTTGCAATCAGCTCATGATGGCTGCCGGTATATTTCTGACAATCTCACACGAAACCTCCCAATTGGTCATGGCTCCCGAGACGTTCTCTGTGCACCATGCAGACCCGTTAACCTGCTATTCAACATAGGTCCTTTCTGGATCGCCCACTATCATGCTCATGTACATGTTTCGAGAGAAGACCGTCCTTGCTTCTCCAGTACTGCCCAGCATGATTTGTATGATAAAGGGAATGTGGCCGTACAATTGCTTTCTTGTGAGGTGCTGTTTACACGATTTGTTTAAGAGAGCATGGAGCATTCTTGAGCAACTCTCATCTACCGTATTCCCTAGGTGTTTCGTTC
>CM042158.1:61378578-61398578 GCA_023376005.1 Doryteuthis pealeii | reverse complement strand
TGAAGAAATTGTTGATACATTATTAGAAAGGAAGCATTATAGAAGAGTTATAAATGTTCAAGTGCTATAGTGGGTTTAACATGCTGTTAAAATCCGGGTAGGCGAGTGTGTTTGATAGTAGCATGTTCATTCGTTCCGTGAAGAACTATATATATATATATATATATATATATATATATATATATATATATATATATATATATATATATATATGAATAAACAAAAGCAGACAAAACATGATAATTTGGTCAGCAATCTGAGAACATTTTATTCATCTGATGAGTTCCTTTCGACACTATTAATATGTTTATATTTTAATACTAGCTGCATCTACCCGACATTACACGGATTATATAGTAAGTGTCTTCCTGACATACCACCAGGCCGGATTACGCACGCATAAGCCGAATTTCATGCAGTGGGTTTTAAACATTTTTCAAGTCATCTTTAAGCACATCTTTGTTAACGCATTTTTTCTTTTTACCCCACAAATGGGACACTAAAAACTATCACACTAATAAAACATGTAAAATTATCTATACTATTACTGATAAATATAACTGATTTACGAATCACTAAACAAATACCACTTGAAATTCCCCGAATATCACTACATAGGTAAAACAACACGTTTTCATTTTTTTAAATTTTTCTTTAGAATGCCCATCAATAATAAAAAAAAAGGTAAGTATAAATAATAAATATAAATGGAATATAGAAAAAAATACGATAAAATGATCAAAGTAAATCTTCAATCGATAGGCATATTGGTTAATGACACATTTTATTATATTCATATATATATATATATATATATATATATATATATATATATATATATATAAACACACACACAGATATATATATATATATATATATAGATATATATGCACAAATATATATATATATACACATACATATATATATATATAAATATATATATGTATATATACACAAATATACATATATATATATATATATATATATATATATATATATATATATATATGTACACACAAATATATATTTAAATATGCATACACACAAATATATATATATATATATATATATATATATATATACGCACACAAACATCCGCCACACACAAGCACACACACACACATATATATACACACACACACACACACACACATATATATATATATATATATACATATATATATATATATATATATATACAGCTATATATGTATACACATACACACATATATAAACATGTATATACAAACACACACATATATATATATACATATACGCATATATATATATAAATATGTATAAGCATACACAAATATGTATATATATATATATATAGTTATACCGTTTAACGTCATACTCAGGACAATAAGGTCATCGGCCACCGCCTTCTAACACGTATAGTTATTTCGTAAGCTCCGTGTAGATGTAGCACAAAGCCAAGTGTATGGGGTGCCCAGTGAGAATCAACCTCACGAACAATGGTCGGCAAATCTAGATTGCTAACCATAACACTACGTGAGGTGCCCCAAAAAGGGTTGGACTTTGGCATAAAGGCAATAGGGTTGGGATTATCATATAGATGCTAGGGCTTGACTTGACCAACCGATCGATCGGTACGGTGCTTTCCATCCGTTCTGTCTGACTAGCCTAAGCAAGGGCTAACGTAGAGGGTTGGAAATCACGGAAAGCCACAAGGATTCCATCGTTAAACATCATGGGTTACCACCCACGGCCAACAGTTGACCCAATTTGGTGGGTATTACCTCTCTACCGATTTAACTCTCTTGGTAGAGCGTCAAACTAGGAAACAGAAGGTTCCGAGTTCGATATCGACCCTCGCCAACAACTTACATCACTTTACTGGCCGGGTTAGCTCAGTTGGTAGAGCGTTCGGCCTAGAAAGCACAAGGTTCATAGTTCGATACCAGCCCTTGCCAACTCAGCGTATGAGTAGCACAGGGATCTGTGCGTTAAAGTGTGCAGCTGGTGATAGGTGTGGTGCTCGACCTCAGGCGCTGAAAAAATATTTTTGGTCTAGCACTAGTGAAAAGGGGATAGACTCTCTTGCTGTTTGGTTGATATCGACTTTAGGCCACCCCGACATTTTTTTAACCTCTCTACAGAGGTGCAGTCAGCGTATTCTACAGTCCCAGCTTACAGGACGGTAAGATCTGCTTTTGATAGTGAGTGCAATCCATCATTGCCAGCAAACAACTATGCGTTATTGGACTTTCAATTTCAGCATTTCGCCACGAAATTATCGTGGGATCAACAGAGTCGTTCGTCAAAAGCAATATATTCGATACAAAATTACGATAGCATGGCTCTTTTGCCGAGTTCAATAGAAGTCCTCATGAAATGCTTCCAGCTTAAACGAGACCCAAGAGACAGCGAGACGACCACTGCACCACATTCACCATTATCAAAACATCACAACAAAGACCATCGGAATAAATGGAACAAAATCATACCATGCATAGGCTGCTCCGGCTGTATAAAGTTCCGCTTATTTGGCCGCAGCCCCAAATGTCTCTAAACTAACAAAGCTATTGACTTCAAATTATTACTTTCACGGGATACACAAGTCAGTACATTATATTCGATGTATAGTTCGGCTACGCGGCCCGATAATATGACGGGCCGTAACATCGTATCCAAAAGAATTGTTCTTCATTCTATCTAGTGATAGATGGCTGGTCATAAAGAAAGACTTTGTTAATGCGATGTTCGTGTTATATAAAGGAAATGATATTCCCGCCTCAAAATAATGACTTCAGTATAAAAGTAAGTTGAGGCCAGTGTACAGGTAGCATTGCGTTGTTTGATATCAGTATTGAGGCATTATATTTCTGCAATCAACTAAAAAGGAAATAGGATTATAGAAATAAAAATAAATACATAATAAATACATCTAATGATTAACACCCCATATATATATATATATATATTATGCATTTATGGGAAGATAATGGGAAAAAGAGGCAAACTTAATTTAAGGTAGAATAATTTGTCAGGTGCCATGCTATGGGTGGACACACACACACACCCACACACCCACACACACACACACATATATATAAAAGTTAGGGTAGTGCAGATATGACGTCAACGATGTTTCGTTACATTCAATATATATATATGGCTTTTCGTTACATTCAATATATATTATATGGCTTTTTTTTTAGCCGAAATTTTTGGGAGAATATGAGCTTAATTGAAGTGCTTAATTGAAGTCGTACCTAATTTTGAAAATTAATTAATTAATAATTAATTAATTAGGCGGGCATATCTATTTAAATGTAAGGCTAAACAAAACGAGAAAAATCAATCTCTGTATGTACATTTCGGCCTATTAGGCCTCATCAGCAGAGCTATAGATAGGAAGACCGCCTTGTGCGTGATTCGAAACCAGACTGTCAAGCTGACAGGCGAGCACCGTAACCCCTACACCAACCGGACTTTCTTAGATTTTTCGTTTTGTTTAGAAGTAGTTTTCTGTTCCTCCTAGTGACTTCTTCTACACGACAGTATGAGAAGTAAATACACAAGCGATGTGTTTATGATATGGCTTTTTTTTTTTTTTAGCCGACAATTTTTTTCTCCTAAAAATTGTCGGCTAAAAAAAAAAAAAGCCATATCATAAACACATCGCTTGTGTATTTACTTCTCATACTGTCGTGTAGAAGAAGTCACTATTAGTGGATAGAAACCTACTTATATAATATATATAATTTATATATATATTAATATATATATATATATATATATATATATATTATATATATATATATTAGTGATTGCCCTGCAGCTAATGATTTTGTAATTATAAAAAACCCTGAGATGGTCTGTTTTTTGACCATCCAGGTCTTAATCATACATTTTGCTCTTTTTATTGAGCAATATTTCACGTTTGTTAAGCTGTGAATCCCGAAGTATTTTTCTTATATGCACATATTTGTAAATAAAAGGGCCTTAAATACCAGGGGCATTGTGATTATGGACCATTTGTGCATTGTATGTATATGCAGAGATTTAGAAAGAATATATATATATATATATATATATATATATATATATATATATATATATATTGATTAAAATCGGAAATACGTTAACTAATAATAGGTGAACACAGGCGCTCTCTGGAGAGTAGGGGTTGGAGGGTAAGTTGTAAACACTGAGTAGATCTAAATTCAGATAAAAAATGACCTCCCATAGCAGGAGGGGCAGTACTATCTAACAGTCAAAACTAAGGAGTACAACATAGTTGGGGTTATGGATAAGGGATTTTGATTGAAAAATTAACACGAGATTAAAGCAGACAGGCATAGGCTCCATTACAACTAAAGGAAGAAAACACCACCAACCAAAAGACTCTTCAAAGAAAGAGGACAGAAATATCGCCCCTAGTGGCGGGGAGAAATGTATAAATCTAAGCTAAATTTGGCTATTTAAAACTCGGTGGGCATAAGATACCCACTAGTGTAAATGGTCCTTAATTACAATACCCTTGTATTTAAGACCTTTTTATTCACAATAAATTTGCTATGTTTATTAAAATTAAACATTGATCTCTCATACGAGACCTGAAGTCTGCAACAAACTACTGTTAGAGAATAGGACCGGCTTAGAATCACACTTATACCAAGAAACTTGGTACCACACCAAAGTATATATATATATAATATATATATATATATATATATATATAATATATATATATAGATATATATATATATATATATATATATATATATACATATATATATATATGAAATTATATATATATATATAAAGAGAAATTGAAAATGATATATACATATAAAATAGAAATATATATATATATATATATATATATATATAATATATATATATATAGAGAGAGAGAGAAGAGATAGAGAGAGAGAGAGAGAGAGAGAGAGAGAGAGAGAGAGAGAGAGAAATAACTCAGAACTTTAAGTTTCATGCTTATGCAATCTTCAGATGAGTCAAATAATTGATTGCAAATCTGCTCTGTTTTATTAACATTGAGCACCTTTATATACCAATACTTTTCTCATTTATTCTCTATTCATTTCTCTCTCTCTCTCTCTCTCTCTCTCTCTCTCTCTCTCTCACTATATAATATATAAATATATATATATATATATATATATATATATATATCATTGGTACGTACAGATAATGTGACTCAAGAAAGGAAATATAATTAATTTCGTCACTATTATGAAGCCATTTCCTTTCTATATAAATGTACTTTGAGGAGAGTCTTCGGCTCGAAACCCCCGACACCACCTTTTTTTCAGTGAGGTCACACCGCTACCGACAACATATCGTCCATTTCTTGTTACATTGTCGAGATGCTTCTCCGAGCAACTGTTCCATTTCAATTTACTTAGCACCAACCAAATGCGCTGATAATAGATTCTAATTAGTTAAAAGAGATGACCCTCATGTCTAAAATGTCTGAATGGGTAATTGAAGTAATTTTAGTCTGACGTTATCATTAAATCATTGACATGGAAGCTGCACTCTCTGACTGGATCAATGCGTTAAACAGAAACGACACACAATGACTCTTGTCCGATTTTGGATCTGTGCTAAAATCTCTTCATAATCTTCTATTCTAGAAATTCCAATAAATAAATAATCTAATTAAACCGCGAAAGGTGCTGCTCCGTTGAACATTCCAATGAATTATCTGCTTTCTGTTTGATCATCTATTTAGAAGAAAAGTGCGTGAATTATCAGTGATAAATTCGGCACTTGCATGAGGCTTTTATTTTTATATTTATATTTTTAATTGATATAAGTTATATACTAGTTGATAATTCGTTGTGTAATAAGAAGAAAAATAAAGAAAGAAAATAACGGTTTTAGGAGACAGAGAGACTGGGTGGCCATTTGAAAAGTGACCCTTGAGGGATTCAGTATTTATATACTAGTTGATGACTCGTTGTGTAATAATAAGAAAAATAAATAAATAAATTAATGGTTTTAGGAGACAGAGAGACTGGGTGACCATTTGAAAAGTGACCCTTGAGGGATTCAGTATTATATACTAGTTGATGACTCGTTGTGTAATAATAAGAAAAATAAATAAATAAAATAATGGTTTTAGGAGACAGAGAGACTGGTGACCATTTGAAAAGTGACTCTTGAGGGATTCAGTATTATATATATTTACTAACCCCTCCGCACGAGCATGATGCGACACAAGGCTAATTTGGATGAGGCTTTTATATTTATATTTTTAATTGATATACTATAATAGGTTATTTACTAGTTGATGACTCGTTGTGTGATAAGAAGAAAAATAAAGAAAGAAAATAATGGTCTTAGGAGACAGAGAGACTGGGTGACCATTTGAAAAGTGACTCTTGAGGGATTAAGTATTATATACTAGTTGATGACTCGTTGTGTAATAATAAGAAAAATAAATAAATAAAATAATGGTTTTAGGAGACAGAGAGACTGGGTGACCATTTGAAAAGTGACCCTTGAGGGATTCAGTATTATATATATTTACTAACCCCTCCGCACGAGCATGATGCGACACAAGGCTAATTTGGATGAGGCTTTTATATTTATATTTTTAATTGATATACTATAATAGGTTATTTACTAGTTGGTGACTCGTTGTGTGATAAGAAGAAAAATAAAAAAAGGAAATAATGGTTTTAGGAGACAGAGAGACTGGGTGACCATTTGAAAAGTGACCCTTGAGGGATTAAGTATTATATACTAGTTGATGACTCGTTGTGTAATAATAAGAAAAATAAAGAAAGAAAATAATGGTCTTAGGAGACAGAGAGACTGGGTGACCATTTGAAAAGTGACCCTTGAGGGATTCAGTATTATATATATTTACTAACCCCTCCACACAAGCAGGATGCGACACAAGGCCAATTTGGATGAAGCTTTTACATTTATATTTTTAATTGATATAGTATAATAAGTTATATACTAGTTGATGACTCGTTGTGTAATAATAAGAAAAAGAAAGAAAGAAAATAATGGTTTTAGGAGACAGAGAGACTGGGTGACCATTTGAAAAGTGACCCTTGAGGGATTCAGTATTATATACTAGTTGATGACTCGTTGAGTAATAAGAAGAAAAATAAAGAATGAAAATAATGTTTTAGGAGACAGAGAGACTGGGTGACCCTTTGAAAAGTGACCCTTGAGGGATTCAGTATTATATATATTTACTAACCCCTCCGCACGAGCAGAATGCGACACAAGGCCAATTTGGATGAGGCTTTTACATTTATATATTTTTAATTGATATAATATAAGTTATATACTAGTTGATGACTCGTTGTGTAATAAGAAGAAAAATAAAGAATGAAAATAATGTTTTAGGAGACAGAGAGACTGGGTGACCCTTTGAAAAGTGACCCTTGAGGGATTCAGTATTATATATATTTACTAACCCCTCCGCAAGAGCAGAATGCGACACAAGGTCAATTTGGATGAGGCGTTTACATTTATATTTTTAATTGATATAATATAATAGGTTATATACTAGTTGATGACTCGTTGTGTAATAAGAAGAAAAATAAAGAAAGAAAATAATGGTTTTAGGAGACAGAGAGACTGGGTGACCATTTGAAAAGTGACCCTTGAGGGATTAAGTATCATATATATTTACTAACCCCTCCGCATGAGCAGGATGCGACACAAGACCAATTTGGATGAGGCTTTTACATTTATATATTTTTAATTGATATAATATAAGTTATATACTAGTTGATGACTCGTTGTGTAATAAGAAGAAAAATAAATAAGAAAATAATGGTTTTAGGAGACAGAGAGACTGGGTGACCATTAGAAAAGTGACCCTTGAGGGATTCAGTATTATATATATTTACTAACCCCTCCGCACGAGCAGTATGCGACACAAGGCCAATTTGGATGAGGCTTTTACATTTATATTTATAATTGATATGATATAATAAGTTATATACTAGTTGATGACTCGTTGTGTAATAAGAAGAAAAATAAAGAAAGAAAATAATGGTGTTAGGAGACAGAGAGACTGGATGACCATTTGAAAAGTGACTCTTGAGGGATTCAATATTATATATATTTACTAACCCCTCCGCACGAGTAGGATGCGACACAAGGTCAATTTGGATGAGGCGTTTACATTTATATTTTTAATTGATATAATATAATAGGTTATATACTAGTTGATGACTCGTTGTGTAATAAGAAGAAAAATAAAGAAAGAAAATAATGATTTTAGGAGACAGAGAGACTGGGTGACCATTTGAAAAGTGACCCTTGAGGGATTAAGTATCATATATATTTACTAACCCTCGCACGAGCAGGATGCGACACAAGGCCAATTTGGATGAGGCTTTTACATTTATATATTTTTAATTGATATAGTATAATAAGTTATATACTAGTTGATGAATCGTTGTGTAATAAGAAGAAAAATAAAGAAAGAAAATAATGGTTTTAGGAGACAGAGAGACTGGGTGACCATTTGAAAAGTGATCCTTGAGGGATTCAGTATCATATATATTTACTAACCCCTCCGCACGAGCAGGATGCGACACAGGGTCAATATCTTAAGCCTAGTTCAAAATGTTTGTATTCAGAGTTTTCCTTCTCCTAGACTGGTTACCGAGCCAAGGTTAAAGAGCTCAGTCTGCCCTGCTACTGGGATTCAAAATTATATGTTATCTACAAGTTCATGACTAAATATGTAACGTCATGAACGGTTTAAAGAAAATTCAGATTTTAAAAATTATGGGAACTAATTTCTGGGAAACGAAAAAGAGAAAGAAAATAATATTTTAGGAGACAGAGATCCTGGTGTGAACTTTGAAAATTTACTCTTGAGTGATCCAGGTCAGACCACTCACGTTTAAGTTAGCAAGTCAGGGGTAAATGATTCCAAGTAATTAAGGCAAAATAAATAGATAAACCAGAGGCTTTGAATTTTCTGGGCAACTTAGAACTCTCTAATGGGTTCCAGAGAATTCAAAAAGTATTGGAACCGGAAACGGATATTATCCATCCCCGACACCTGGGTGGAAATAAAAGAGTGACTGAGAGTTTAAGTCACCTGAAAATGGGTGACCCACGAAGAGGTGCGTCGAGTTGACAGCTACTTGTACGAAGAGTGGAGGATGTTAGAAGGAAGTTGCCGTGTGGCTATATGAATAGAAAAAATAGTCAGTCTTTCTCTCTCTTATCAGAATATGCACGCTGGCGCGAACAATTAATGAAATTGACTCCCTGGAATTGACAAACCCCAAAATACTAATGTGTTCGCGTTTGTTTTTTCTATGTCCGTTTTTCTGTCCACTGACTTATGCCTAAGTGACCACATGGCATAAATGGTCTTGGTAGTGACTATTTAACAGTTGCTATTTACGTTGGAAAGCAATTGTGATAAGAGTATAAGGTTCTGAGAGAAATAATAGAGAGAAACATAAGTATTAAAGATAGGGAAAATGTTTTACTTAGAAAAGATAGAAGGAGGACAGAGTTATAAGCAATTCATACGTTGAGTTAAAACTTCCCCTACAATTCCGTAATTTCTCCCTTCTGAGGTTTCGTCAGTCATTATTTATAGGAGAAAAAAAAACAGACGATTCCATTCCCATTATTTAGGTATTATGTGATATATCTCATTTTGAGAATTAACTCTCTTGGCTGTCATACCTTTCCGTTTTGAATTTTTTCAACCCCGTTGCCTAATGCTGTAACATAAAGATTTCGTTGTTTCTTCCTTCCGAGGTTTCGTTAGACATTATTTATAGGAGAAAGACGATTCCGTCCCCATTATTCTGGTATTATCATACAGTGATAGACCAAATATATCTTATTACTGGAATGTGGAGCCTGAATTAAAATTTTCCAAACACAGAAATACGAGTAAATAAAGCAAACAAGGTATTAGGATTAATACGAAGATCATTTGAATGCATGGATAAAGAAATGCTGAAAAATTCATTCATTGCTATGTTAAGACTTCATTTGGAATTTGCGAATCTGTTTGGAGTCCAAGACTAATCAAAGAGAATAAAACTCATTGAGAGAGTCTTGAATTATTGAAAAACCCTTTCGTATGAAGAAAGACTTAGGAACATTGACTCACCAAGTTTGATGCATCGACGTATAAGAGTGGATATGATTGAAGTCTACAAATATACACATGGCTTTTTATTCAATATTGCTCAAAATATCAATACCAGGGGTCTTAAATTAAAACTCTGAACATTTTGTAAAGCAAATGCAAGACAATTATTTTAATAACAGAGTGGTGAATACATGGAATAAGCTACCATCATCAATAATGAATGTCCTATCTCTAAACTCCTTTAAGGCAATGTTAGATAATCTGTGGAAAGATTATAAATATTCTGTGGAATTAAGATGAATTTTTATAAGGAACAGCTGACAGGTCTCAGACCTAATATACTAGCTGAAAGGATAGTATTATTACTGCTAGACTACGGGAAGAGCTATTTAAATCTGTCCTTCCTTGGTGGGCTTTTTTTACAAATTTTCTATTAACGACCTGGTACAATTGCATATAAACTACACTATTTTATTTTAGTTTTCAATAACTAAGAAACGTCCGTTACAAGATTTTCTGTGAGAAACATTTGCACAGAGAATGATAAAATTAATGAAGATATTAAATTCCATTATGTTTCCTTCTTATCAATTAAAACTTGATTGGTTAATGTGGTATGGATTGAGTTTCTATTTTTGAACCATGTGACCTTTAGGTACCCCTTTTGCTTTAATGATTCATAAATACATTTGTTCATTTACGCTATCAACATCCGGTTGTTTGTTAACAGACAATTTTTTGAGTTTTTCTTAATTATAAAACTAACATCTAATCCTAACCCTAACCCCTAAACCCTAACCCTAACCCCTAACAAACAATCGGATGTTGACGGTGTAAATGAAAAAAAATGTACTTATGAATCAGCAAAGCAAAAGGTGTGCCTAAAGTTCATATGGTCCCTATTTTTTTCAAATGGCAGAGAAGAAAGTATGAAAGCAAAGAGAATAGTTTGGAACTAAGTTGATAGTGAAAAACAAAATATAGTGATTTCTATAGTTGGAAGGTGTGTAAACAGCGGAAATTTTAGCCCAATATGCACACAGTGAACTATCACATAGAAGTGTGTATGGGTGGATAGAGAAGTTCAAAACCGACCGACATGCGTATAAAAATGGGAAAGAAACAGTGAATAAATGCTTGCACGAACAAACGAAAAACATCTTCTTGGAGGGAATATGCAAGCTGGTGGGGACGCTGGACCAAATGCTTCGAAAAAGAAAACTGTATAGAAAAATGGCGTACTTTTTGATCCTCTCCTTTAGTGTAAATATATCGAACAAAACAAAAGCGCAGATGATTTTTTTTACTCTCACAGTAGGTTTTTGCCTTTCACTCTCCACTCCTGCTGCTCTCTATATATTTACTAACTACTTATTGTGTTAATCCCAATATTTGGTTGATACAAGTATTAATCGGATAAGTCAGTGTTATAATAAATATAAAGTGCTCAATACGTTAGTAGAGTGGATGTAGTATTAGAGTGTGAATTGAAATAGCCTATATATCTATACACACTGTAATACTATATATATATATTATATATATATATATATATATATATATATATATATATATATATATGTATGTATATAAGAGTTTTATAATTTGCTTGAAGCATTGTGTATATATTGGTTTGGAGGTTGATTTAGAAGGCTATCACAATGCAGGTGTAAAAAAAAAAGATAATAAGGTAACAATGGTGTTGTGTGTTAACCTGTATTTTATTCTTAAATTTACGAGATAAAATCTCCTTTTTCAAAAGATCACTGGAACTGAAGTCGTCTTATTATGGCATTCCTAGTTAAATGAATTTTTTTTTTTGAGAATGATGGTATTTTTTATAACTGTATTCTCGTGTTGCATGTTTACGTGAATGCGTTTTTTTCTTGTACGTATGTTGTCATGCGCGTGTGCATGGAAATACGTGTAGGCTGTGACGTTATGACTCTATCCACGTGCGGGAGTGCATATGAATAACTGAAAGATGTGACACAAAGTCTGTTTCTTAAGTTTTAAAAGGTTTAAACTCAGAGCTTTACTTCTTCTAGACTGGTTGCCTAACCAAGGTTAAATATCCCAGTCTGCCCTAATATTTACACATAGGGGAAGATATATAATAGGATTCATGACTTTACCAAGGGCATTAGCGCTGTTTGAAATGTAAACCGCCTCGTCCAGGATTTGAACACGTCTCGTCGTATCCATTTCCAACGACGGTAACCATTACACCACGGGCCTCTAACGTTGCCTGTATCTGATTTTTCTATTTTACCTTTGGTCAGGATTTGTTTTTAGTCTCGTCGAGTCTGAGGGAAAGACACGTTTCACCTCTCTAATTATCTACACATGTATATGGAATATCGCAAATGCAGTTCTTGGTCAGATTCGTGTCACGTGACAGACCGACATTCGTAATTGGATTGCAAACGACAGTGTCGCAGATGTTAAATCGATTACAAACTCTTTGAATTTGTTCCGGCGTCTTTTTCGTGTAAAGAATTTGGATATTGGCACCACAGCTGTTATGTATAGCCAAACTTTCTCATTGCATCACTTTCTCTATCTCACTCTCTTATATATATATATATTATATATATATAATATGACAATACCATGCCGATAATAGAAATTCACGAAGACAAAGGATAGATGCTTTAACATCAAGGCGGTACATGATTCTCAAGGCGTCTTCCATACTCACCAGATTTAGCGCCTTTAGACTATCATCTCTTCGGAACCATGAAAGAGTTTGAGAGGCAAACATTATTCCAGTGACGAGGAAGTGAAATCGGTAGCGAATACGTGGCTCAATGAACAGTCAACAGAATGTTACGAGGCAGGGATACATGATCTCATTCAAAGCTGGAAGATTGCTATTGAGAGAAACCGTGACTGTGGGGAAGTATGGATGTGATCCACAGACAATCTGCTTTATTTGGATGTATGATACATGTTCACGTGTTGGTAATTATGCATGTCTTGAACAAAATGGTATTACCTTTTGACTCACCCTCACACACACACACACACACACACACACAGACATACACACATATATATATATATGTGTGCTATTTGTGGAAAGGGTGACTTACCGGCGAAACAGGTCACAATGGTTAGTTGATGCATGATTCACAATGATAAGGCAGCGATATAACAAATATAAAGTTCTCAATACGTTGGTAGAACAAATGTATTATAATAATGGTACACGGTAATAACCTACTCGAGTTTCTCCATAATGATCTTCAGGGTTAAATCCACTGGATTAATCAAGATATTGATTAATTTGCAGTGCAATCAACTGCAATTAATCAATATCTTGATTAATCCAGTGGATTTAACCCTGAAGATCTTTATGGTGAAACACCAGGAGGTTATTACCGTGTACCTGGACCCTAACGAGGCGCCTCGAAAATAAGCTAGATGGGAGCTGCACAAGAATGCTGCGAGCAGTTCTGAACAAGTCGTGGAAACAGCATCCCACAAGGGAGCAGCTGTATGGTCACCTGCCCCCTATCTCACAGACTATCCGAGTGAGACGGACTAGGCATGCAGGGCACTGCTGAGAAAGCAAGGATGAACTCATAAGTGATGTTCTCCTGTGGAAGCCAACACATGGACATGCCAGTGTGGGCCGCCCAGCAAGGACTTATATCGACCAGCTATGTAAAGATGCTGGCTGCAGCGAAGAGGAGCTCCCTGTGGCGATGAATGATAGGGAAGGTTGGCGAGAGATCGTCTTGGATATCCGTGCTGCCTGCGCGACATGATGACGATGATGATATATATATATAATCAACCTGTGACGGTGACACTCTGTCTCTTTTTAGCCAATATTCTCTCTGTTATCTCCCCTAGCAAGATCTCCTCACGGCATCCAGTATCCATAAAGAACTGATCAATGTAAATCCTTGCTGGTCGCCCCTCTGATACGGTAGTGTGCAGGGGAAAACGTCAATTATGATTTCTTCCTTTCTTGTCTAGTGTGTTTTCTTCGTCTTACTTGGGTGGTTGGTTTGATGATAGGTAATTGAGGTGTGAGGTGCTGTGTCCAGTTTTGTTCATGACATCACAAAGCTGCTTGTTTAGTTCCAATGAGCTTTTTTCCCAATCGTTTCAAGTGATTCAACCATACAGTAGCACCGACAGTTTTCATCTATTACTCTGTGCGTATATATATATTTATATATATATATAATATATATATATATATATATTGTTTGTTTGTTTGTTTTGTTTTACGGCATATCAACCTCAGTGGGTCATTTAATGCCGATAAAGTTTTGAAATAAATCAATTCTTAATGGATAATACAATTTTTTTATAAATACACTTTTCTATTTAACCCATAGATGGGACCCTAACAGGTACTACCACTCCGGGTCAAAGTGGACTAGGGAGCAATGGTGATGAAGGGGTGTTCCACATTCCCCAAACCTCCAAAACTGGAACCTCACCATCAGATAGAGTTTAACGTCATTCCCAGGACATGTAGACCCGCAGCCACTGCCTTCTAGCACCCATATGATAAAAAGGGGCTGGGGCTTACCATAAAGGCAATAGGGTTGGGAAAATCATATAGACGTGACCAGCCGATTGATCGGAGAGGGCCTCTCCGACCGCCCGTCTAACCCAAGAATATATATATATATATATATATATATATATATATATATATATATATAACTCTGTATATACCAATATGGTTTATAAAGTTATTATAAAAAGAAGACAAACATGTTGTAAAATTTATTTTCATTGACCAAGCAAGGGACTCAAATTAAAATCAAATTGTTCTTTATTCTGAAAATGAAATTACACCCAAAGTACTAAAATTGTGCCCTTTCTTAAATAAATTTTACTATTAGTAATAATACCTATATTAAAAAAATTGAAACTAATAATTCATTTTCTATACCCTGTATTCACTTATTTAAAAATTCAGCATGAATAGAGAAATAATCAAAAAGAACAAAGCAACATAAAACTTTTTTTAAATAAGTACCTGTACAGGCAGAGATAAACTTTCCATATGATCGATAATCTGTCTATTTGTTGCATAGCGCCTTCTTTACCGGCACTAAATAGGTATATGTTATATAATGGTCTTTTCACTAAGCCAAATCAGCATATAACGTTATATACCTTTCTTTAATTCTTACTCTGGTCGTCTATTCTTCTGGCTTGGTCTGGTATATCTTCTAAGGTCTCGTCTGGTCTTCTATTGAGGATTCCGGGTCTGGTTTCTGTTGCTAGGGATTTCTTGTTATCAGAAGCCCTGTGTCATTGTTTGTTTTTGGTAATAAACATAAGACTTCGATTTATGTTGATGTTACTTTATTCATAAATCCCCAGACCAGACAATGCGCGCAGATCCTTACATCTTGCTAGCTTGGCTTCTAACTTCTAACTAACTGAGTTGCTTACTCCTTAAACCGGAAGGGCCTTCTATTGCCTTCCGGTTCTCACGTTCCATCCGCAGAACGCAAGGTGAGATCGAGGTCAAGCGCCGTCACTCACTCTCAAGGCCATCAGCTCTACTGATCGCCATAATGATTTCTACAGTACCTTAAAAAGATTTTAGGGATCCAATAATTATGTAACATATTAACAGTTCATGCTTTTCCTATGCATTCATTGACATCGGTTTCGGTCGATGATATTACTACCTGGGTATGTAAACTAGTCTTTCTAATTTCAGGGCGTTGCCTTCCAATGTGGATATGTCAACATTTTGTTTAAACGGCATGAGTTTGAGTTCAAATTCAGGCTAATTTCTCTTTCTGATTTCTCTAGGTCAGTGGTCCCCAACCTTTTTTGCGCCACGGACCGGTTTCATCTAATACAATATTTTCACGGACCGGCTTTCATATGCTCCGGCCTACATTTGGTCAATAATCGTTAATGACTTAATCTAATAATAAATCATCTGCAGTGGTCTTATGTCAAATGCAAACATCAACAGACAATAAACAACATTTTGTTCATAAATTGATAATCAACAACATCTCTGTAAACGAAAATATTTATTTTAGAACGAAAATCCTTTCTAATAAGAAATACTTATTATAAAAAAATGTCGACCTATCACATGACCGAGACCTGTCAAGAGGCTTAGAAGTCACTTTTCAAAATAAATCATCAGCATTTAGACTGATAGTCAATTAAAAAAATTCAAACGTTCTGTGCGGCCCGGTACCTTATGGCTCGCGGCCCGGTACCGGGTCGTGACCCGGTGGTTGGGGACCGCTGCTCTAGGCTGTGGAGAAGTTATTGGCCTTGCCCTAGATCCTGTATGTCCCACATTATGGTGGGAAGTGATTAAATACTAGGAATACTGATACTAGAAAGAGTACGGTAATCCTCCGGGGAATAAGTTATGGCTAACATCATACACTTGATTACATATTAATACGATAAAATTAATATTAATTTTTATAAAATATAATGTATAAATTGATATATTTATTGATATATATATGTTCTATGAATCACTAGAAAAGTTATCTTTGAGATATCAATCTGATATATTAATATATCATATGGTAGTATGATAATGACAATAATTGATATCATAATCTTTGAGATATCAATCTTTATAAGAGTTCTAGAAAATCACTATATATTGATATATAAACTATAAAATATAAAATTAATATTATTTTTTTTTAAATTAATATTAATACAATAAAATTGTCTTGTTTAATATTATATTACATATACTAGCAAATATATGCACCCTCCGGGTGCAAGTATTTAAGTTTTGATATAATAAAATATCATATTAGATTAGAAAGGCTAATGAAACTGACTAAGAATGCAGATAAAAAAGATCTGTAACAGAGGGGGTATAATCGAAAAATAGAACAACTTTGAAACTAACTATTCCATCATTTTACATTACTCCCCTCTTTCATTGGTAAATTTTCCTAATTTAACTATTTAGTTAAAATAGGAAGTAAAGGATAATATTACAGTTATTTCTTCTTGTAAATAAATTTCTTTTAAGATTTATCCACGAGATTTTTGTTTATATTTCTTAAGATAAAACCAAACAATTAGAAATCAATAATACCAAGCACATATTTATTAAAATAAAATTTTAAATATCAATATGCAAATTAGCCTTCTCGTTCAAACTGTAAACCGCTATTTTGTTGTATATATAAATACAATTGCATGTTATTAGTACGTAGATATGGTCTACAGAATTAATAATGTAATACAATTTTTATTAATAACTGAAGGTTTAAAAGAATGAAATCATGGAGAATTTGACGTAAATAATTAAGGGAATTGTGACTTGAGTAGTAATATAGTTTCGGTTACAGACAGAAAAACACACAATCTCCATTATAATAAGATATATCGTAGACAACTATGCATATAGTTAATATATATATATACTTTTATTATACTTTGATTATAGTCTATAAATGGTGTTTTTATTTTTTATTATTTTTTTATATATTTTTATATATTATTTTTTATTTGTTTTTAATTTTCTACTTATACTTTGATTATAGTTAATATATATATATACTTTTTCTCGATTTGTTTACGCTTTACATTTAAACCGATATGCACGTCCAATTCATTTAATTATAATTAATTAATTAACAAATTAGCTATGACTTTAATTAAGCACATAATATCCCAAAACATTGTCGGCTATCGCCATTTCAAACACACTGTTTGTTCACTTCACATATATATATATATATATATATATATATATATATATATATATTTATATATAATATATATATATATAATGATAGTATGATATAATATATATATTCATGATAATGGGTCGGAAGAGAACCGAAAGTACTTGGCTTAACAATAAGATCTATTTCGGGCAACTTATTATTCATTTTAAAGATGATAACATCCAAAACATTCTTAGAAAACTTGGAAAAAAGAAAGAAAAAGAGTTTAAAAATATAAGGAATCTATTTTGTTTAGTCACATGCACACACACACACAAACACACACACACACACACACACACACACACACAAAAGTAGAATAAGACGCTACGTGCCAAATTTCTTCAAGAGCACTGTTTTTGCTAGCGTTCTTACGCGTAAGGGAAACAGGCTATTTCGAAAAAAGAATAACAACGATTGGTTACCACATATCGGGCATATCTGGAGCGCGATATTTCGAAAGCAGAGTGGGATGAAGGACACAGAACAAAAACAAAAACAAAAATCCGCTAGATCGAATACAATCTTAAGATTTCCCGACAACTGCTCCAGTAGCCATGTGTTATCCAATAGACAATAAAAATAACACTTCGAAGACGTCCAAGTCGATGGTAAATGAAATTCAAAAGCAATTCGAACCAACATTGAGAAGAAGAATAATATAAAAATAACATTGATTGAAATCAAGAGGAAATGAAATGTGGCCAGTCACGTTGAAAACATCAGACGTCTTACCTAATAAAAAGGTTTGGTTTGGTTTGTTTTGTTTTACGGCATATCAACCTCAGTGGGTCATTTAATGCCGATAAAGTTTTAACATAAAACAATTCTTAATGCATAATACAGTTTTTTTATAAGTACATTTTTCTATTTAACCCATAGATGGGACCCTAACAGGTACTACCACTCCGGGTCAGAGTGGACCAAGGAGCAATGGTGATGAAGGGGTGTTCCACATTCCCCAAACCTCCAAAACTGGAACCTCACCATCAGATAGAATTTAACGTCATTCCCAGGACATGTAGACCCGCAGCCACCGCCTTCTAGCACCCATATGATAAAAAAAGGTTGGGGCTTACCATAAGGGCAATAGGGTTGGGAAAATCATATAGGTGCTAGGGCTTGACGTGACCAGCCGATTGATCGGAGGGGCCCTCTCCGACCGTCCGTCTAGCCCAAGATAGGGCCAAAGTAGAGTATTGCATGTCATGAACTGCTCATCCGACTGGGCTCTATCCTTATGCATCACAGGTTGCCACCCACGGCGAACAGGTTGCCCCATTGGGGGAGTCTTACCCCTCTGCAGAGGTGCAGTTGGTGCATTCTAACGCCCCAGCCGACAGGGCGGTAATAAAAAGACTTAAGAGAATATATATATATATATCATCAGCACTTGTGGATATGCCACAGTATGATAATTTGATTATTACAACTTTTTTTTTATAGAGATTTGATAATTTGCTTTAGAAGCATTGTTGAGTAAAGTATATTATTATTTATATTTTTTTAAATATCATCAAATCATTTTAAAAGTCTCATCAGCGATGTATACATCGCTAATGAGACTTAATGAAGTTGAAACAGCTGTACGATGTTCTACGTGTGGCACAATATTTGCCGAGTTCGCTTGTCATAATTATTTTCAATAATTATCGAATTTTATACGATATACGCATTGTAATTGCCTTTAAGCAAAAAAATATATAAATAATAACATTTTTTTATATTTTTACTTAAGAGATATTACAAATAGTTTAATGTGTAAAAATTATAATATTGATTTAACTCTCTCACACATTTTTCTTTCTTTCCTTCATTTCATCGTTTCATTATACTCTATTGACAAGGGTTAGCGTTATCACTTCCGTGCGCTCACCCACTCCCTCTATCTTTCGGCTAGGGCTCTTTTTTCTTTCTTTCTAATGATATTTTTCTGTGTCCTTTTTCTCGTAATTTTTTCATAATAAAAATGCAGTGGTCCATTAAATAAGAATTCAGCGGGAAAGCAACGCCAGATAATCAGAATTTACTCGTTTGCATTTTATCTTGGACGAAATGGACGGTCTCATTTTTTACCCGAGGATGTTACAAGATGATAGCGCTCATGCTTTTAAGGAACACGAGTATTAATATAGTGATTCGAAAAGTTATAAGCGCGTGGTGCAAAAGTTATCGTCATAAGA
>CM042158.1:61366078-61368578 GCA_023376005.1 Doryteuthis pealeii | reverse complement strand
ATTATGTATATTCCGTTTAGTAGGACACTTATACTACGCAAAATGTTGTTTTTAGGTGTACTTATTCCTGGGTAATACTATATATATATATATATATATATATATATATATATATATATATATATATATATAGTAAAATGATATAAGATCTAACATATAAAACAGGACAATAACTCGTGATTCAGAGATTTACTTTTATATACTTAGGTGAACTTGTATCTCATAGTTTTTCGACATTTGTTAGAGATCAGACGTGTTGCTCACCTGAGGATCGTAATCGTGAAACTCAGTTATATATTTTCATATAGTTATATATTTTTGGGAAATTAAAGTATATTTGCATATCTCTCTACATTTTTGTGCAGTGAGAGATGTCAAATCTTAAAAATTAAAAACCACTTTTAGTGTTTGAATATAATCATCATCCACCCTCTCCTTATTTCTCTCTCTCCCCCCCTCTCTCTCTCTCACTTTCTCGCTCTCTCTCTCTGTGTATGTGTGTGTGTGTTAGTTTTTGTATATGTGTGTGTTTATATATATATATGTATATGTGTGCGTTTAATATATATATATATATATATATGTGTTATATATATATATATATATTATATATATATATATATGTATATACATTTTTAAAGATATATTATATATATTTTCCCATACAATGAATCTTTAGCAGTCTTTTTAAAGCACTAATAAAATTCTGTACCACGAAAAAATGTACATATATATATATATACTATATATATATATATATATATAAGGAAAAGGATGCGTAAAATATAATGAGAGCATAGGAAAAGAACAAAAAACAACAATAACATGTTTTGCTTTAATTTCACATCGCCATTTCATGTCATATCCTTCCTTTAACTTCATTTCCTCTAAAAGAAAAAAAGAAAATATATATTCAGCTCTGAATTTTTAATAATTATTCTTAACGAAAACACAAGTCTGATTAAAAGTTATAATCCTCATTTCCAATTTCATAAAATTTTCAAAAGAGAAACACTTTTGTATTCACGTGACTTTCAATAGAGTGGAAAGAAAAAAAAATCACTTCTAAAAGATTGAAATTGGATTTCTACGCATGCGTACAGCTGATTTCCTTCTAACCTCAGTTGTTCTGTTTTTGGCTTTGTTTTGTTTTTTGTTTTTTTTTTAATCGCTGCAAATTTCCTGATGGATATTTCAAATGTTTCGTAGAATTTTTCTTCTCAGTGTAAATTCTTTAGTAAATGTTGTTTTTTTCTTTTTCTGTGTTCACTTTGGATTTTAAGAGTTAAATTGCGTAAAACTATTTCTCTGAATGTTTGAGATGAGACTTGATGATTAGTATTATCTGCGTATTCGGACTATTGTCCTCATCTTTATTGTTATTTGTACAATGTTTCGGCCGATATGCCCTCCGCCTTCTTCGTATTTCTTGTCGGATTCGGGCAGCAGTAACATAGAATAATAATTAACACAGCTTAACGCCTCTACTCCAGCTATGGTTAGCGAATGATAACAGGATACCCCCATGGACTGAATAAAGGGTTAGGTTCAAAGTTCCGTGATGGCTCCGATTACAACAAGAAGGTTCCCGAGTCCGAAAATAAGGTTCCCGAGTCTCACAAGAAAATACTGAAGAAGGCCGTATTTTTGTCGGACTCGGGAAACTTCTTTTTGACTCGGAAACATTCTTGTCGTAATCGGAACCTTCTTGTCGTAATCGGGAGCCATCACGGAACTTTGAACCTAACCCTTTATTCAGTCCACGTGTGTATCCTTTCTCATTCCGCTAACCATAACTTGGGTACAGGCGTTAAGCTGTGTTAATTATTATTCTATGTTACTAATGCCCGAGTCCGACAAGAAATACCTGAAGAAGGTCGGAGGGCATATCGGCCGAAACGTTGTAAAGATAACACTGAAGATGAGGACAATAGTCCGAATAACGCAGATAATGCATAAAACTAATTCAACTATTTACTATTTATCTTTGATGAATCAGATAATCTAGTATAAGAAGATGATACCAAAATAGAAATATTTATACAAAGGTTAACTTGATCGTTATTGATTATCTTCTACTTGAAATCAAGACGAATAAAATGAATATATGTATTTTAATAAAGATTTTAAAAAGTCATCTTCCTGTCATTGTATGCTATTATTCCAGGTTAACATGTACAGAAAACTATTTTCTTAGTGAATCCCTTTATGTTAATGAGGAGCAGTTGATAAACAAGAAATTTGTAACTTTTATCACCGTTACAGTTGATCCTCATGAATTGTCAACATCTCCAACTCTCAATTCAGATTCAGATGATTCCGACTGCAGTTTCATCTCAAATATTTCTTCTTCCAAAAACCAGGACGACCAAAAAAGTGCCTCATCTTCGGATGGAAAATCAATACCAAAAAGTAATTCATTGTTTACTGAACAGAAATCTCATAAGAATATTTATGCGCAAATAGGTAAGTAAAATTTACCAAATATTTTTTTTTACCC
>CM042158.1:61353255-61360978 GCA_023376005.1 Doryteuthis pealeii | reverse complement strand
AAAAAGCAGAGAGATACACCCTAAGTAGTTACGTTCCCATAATTTGTGACCCACAACCATGATGACGCTAGATCATAATTCATTATGTTGTAAATATTCACTGAAATCCTTATATATATATTATATATATGATATATATATATATATATATATATATATATTATTTGGAGGATATGTGCTTAATTGGATCATACATAACTTTGAAAATTAATTAGTTAATAATTAATGAATTTAGGTGGGCATATATGTTCAAATGTAAGGCTAAACAAATCGAGAAAATATTTGTGTTCCTACATGTTTGTTGCTATCCAGAAGGATGTGTGTACGTCTTTGGGTTTACGTATGTATTGTGTTGTTGCTTTCTTCATTGATTTTATGTCTCACTTTGTCTTCCATAGAAATTACGTCAAAATTGTAATATTTGTTTATTAAAGAATACATTTTATCATTCCTTTACTGATCTTGACCTTACACATACATACACACGTATACAAATACATACATACATGGATAAATACATAGACACACACTTTACATATATATGTCAATGTGGTATATGATCTTGATTGTATATATATATATATATATAATATATATATATATTATATATATATATAATATATATATAAATAAATACAAGCAAATCTATAAATACTTTAAGGGTAATCATTATGATCACCTATATAGGTGGATACGAAGGAAAAGAGTGAAAAAAAAAAATTGTTTTATTTGATAAAAAACAAGGGCCCTTTCGTCCGGTTGCTCATCAAGGTTTTTACAGCCGGAGACGACTAAAAGTCAAATTGTAAATACATATGGGTATATATATAGGGGGGTTTTTAGGGAAAAGAAGAAAAAAAAAAAATTTACTTCTTTTAAGTCCCCATTATGTGACACCAGGCCCCAGACACTCGCCCAATAAAATAAGCGAGTGCCTAGGTCTGATCTGTCTGCACAAGGGTAGGACGAAAAAAAATTAATAATTACGGCCTCAAGGACCTGTAAATGGTGTTTCGTCCTAGCCCTGTGCAAATAGAGAATTGGTGATCATTATAACTAGACCGGCAAGCGCTCATGTTGATTAGATGTTCGCAAATCGAAGACTCGCTGCTCTGCGATAACCCGGATGTTATGGGTTTGTGTTCGCGTATTACTCGGGGTATGTGCTGGTTAATTCTGACAGCCAATCTTTGGATCGTACGGCCAATATAAGTGGCTTCACACGCACACGTATATTTATAAACAAGTAAGCTTTGATTGAGTATTGGCAATACGTCCTTACTAGCAGAGCGAAAAGCGGCCCTGGTAGAAAATATTGTTCTAACTTTGGCTGCGGGATAGCAACGGCCACCGAGAAAGTAATTTTGTCAGCTAAAGTCTGACTAGCCGGTCCAACCCAAGGTAGACGAATATACACTGGGCATTTGGATGGACCAAAAGTTGCCTCACGGATATTGACCAATGTCTCCATTTTTGCGCGGATTTTTGTACCGAAGTCTCCCCGTTTCCGGAGAATACCTTTGTGGAACTGATGGAATTGGCTACGAAATCCGTGTCCTTTAGTTTTGACGACATAATGTATCGTCAGATAGACGGTGTTAGTATGGGTAGTCCTTTAGGCCCTCTTATGGCTAATGTATTCGTGGGGTTTCTTGAGAGGCAGTTGTTCAACAAAGTCCCCAAACCGCATATATATTTACGGTATGTTGACGACACATTTGCGTGTTTCAGTAACCGGGATGAAGCTCTAAAATTGTTCCAGAGCTTAAACAATCTGCACCCCTCCTTAACGTTTACTATGGAGGAGGAAAATAATGGTGCCCTGGCCTTTCTTGATGTTCTTGTAGAAAGGTGTTCTTCTTCTTTTGAGACCAGCGTGTTTCGAAAGTCGACGTTCACTGGACTGTACTTGAGCTGGGATTCATTTGCCCAAAAGCCAGAAAGATTAATTTGATTAAGTGCCTAACCTTTCGAGCACTTAAAATTTGTTCAGGTAACAAAATCAATGGAGAACTCAAGAACATCACGGAAATTTTTTTAAATAATGGGTATCCCGAGGATGTCATCACAGACATAATTAGAATTACTGTGGCAAAATTCTATCGTGATGGACCTTTGGTCCATCCAAATGCCCAGTGTATATTCGTCTACCTTGGGTTGGACCGGCTAGTCAGACTTTAGCTGACAAAATTACTTTCTCGGTGGGCCGTTGCTATCCCGCAGCCAAAGTTAGAACAATATTTTCTACCAGGGCCGCTTTTCGCTCTGCTAGTAAGGACGTATTGCCAATACTCAATCAAAGCTTACTTGTTTATAAATATACGTGTGCGTGTGAAGCCACTTATATTGGCCGTACGATCCAAAGATTGGCTGTCAGAATTAACCAGCACATACCCCGAGTAATACGCGAACACAAACCCATAACATCCGGGTTATCGCAGAGCAGCGAGTCTTCGATTTGCGAACATCTAATCAACATGAGCGCTTGCCGGTCTAGTTATAATGATCACCAATTCTCTATTTTGCACAGGGCTAGGACGAAACACCATTTACAGGTCCTTGAGGCCGTAATTATTAATTTTTTTTCGTCCTACCTTGTGCAGACAGATCAGACCTAGGCACTCGCTTATTTTATTGGGCGAGTGTCTGGGGCCTAGTGTCACATAATGGGGACTTAAAAGAAGTAAAATTTTTTTTTTTTTTCTTTTCTTCTTTTCCCTAAAAACCCCCCTCATATATATACCCATATGTATTTACAATTTGACTTTTAGTCGTCTCCGGCTGTAAAAACCTTGATGAGCAACCGGACGAAAGGGCCCTTGTTTTTATCAAATAAAACAATTTTTTTTTTTCACTCTTTTCCTTCGTATCCACCTATATAGGTGATCATAATGATTACCCTTAAAGTATTATATATATATATATATATATATGGTCATGAATGTTCCTTTGTCACCTATTAAAGAGACATGTAAAATGTCTTTATATATTATTTTATTACATTATATATATATATATATATATATATATATATATATATAATATATATAATATATAATTTTGCTTGAAGCATTGTTAAGTATATAAAAATATTAAAATTGAAGGGTAAAATGCGTATTAAAAAAACAAAAATATGTGTTTTATGTCTTATCGATTTCAAAGAAAATCGATTGAAATCGATAAGACATGAAAAACATCTTTTTGTTTTTATTTTTTATACGCATTGTATTGCCTTCAATTTTAAATATATATATATATATATATATAAATATATTATGAATTTAACTTTTTTTAGAAAAAACAAATGATTTTAATAGTTTGCTGACAGAACCTGTTTCGATCTTTTTAACAGAGCAAAATATGAAGGAAAAACGGAATAAATAACCGTTAGAAGGATGGGTGCAGCGAACGCTGGTGTTCGATGATGGAATTTTTTTGAAAAATGCGTATTCTGTGTTAAAAAATAAAATAAAATCTATTTTTTTTAAATCAGAAGCATTATAATCCATGATAAAAACTCTGATATAAAAATATATAAAAAGTGTATAATAAGTATCAAAAATGTTCATGATGTATTCCACCTACAAAAAGTAAGTAAAAGTCCACAGCACAATTGAAGAAAGAAGTAAAGTTTCTAGTGTTGACAAATCCGTAGTGTTGTAGAATACGGCTGGAATATATCAAACTCTTTTGAGTTATTATTATGGATTATAATGATTATGATTTTTAAAAATAAAATGTTTTTATTTTTTAACAAAGAATACGCATTTTTCAAAAATTCAGATTGAAATGATTTCCTCAGGACCCTGCTCTAGTTAACGTAGAGTAGGGCCCTAAGAAAATCATTTCAATTTGATTGAAACCATGGTAGACCCTTTATTTTCCATCTAACAATAATATTATTAGTATTATTACTGCTCTATATTTGTAATATATTAAGCACTTTTGAATTATTTACTGACACCACTGCGACGGAAAAGTTAAAGCGGCAATTGGATACTATATATATATATATATATATATATATATATATACTTATTATAATGGAGATTGTGTGTTTTTCTGTCTGTAACCGAAACTTCATTACTACTTAAGTCATAATTCCCTTAAGTTATTGACATCACATTCTCAATGATTTCATTTTTATTTAAACCTCAATGATTAATAAAATTGTTTTACATTATTAATACTGTTAACCATATCTATATACAAATAACATGTAATTATATTATATATACAACAAAATAGCGGTTTACAGTGTGGACGGGAATGCTAATTTGCATATTGATATAAAAATGTGATTTTAATAAATATGTGCTTAGTACTATTGATTTCTAACTATTTGGTTTTATTTTAATGAATATAAGCAAAAATCTCTTCAATGAATCTTAAATGAAATCCATTAACAAGAAAAGATTACTGTCATTTTATTCTTTACTTCCTCTTTTAACTAAATACTTAAATTAGAAAAATAACAATGAAAGACGAGAGTGATAGAAGAGTAAGTTCAGTTGTTCTATTTTTCGATTATACACCCTCTGTTTCAAAATATTTTATCTGCATTCTTATTAGTTTCATCAGCCTTTCTAATTTAATACAATATTTTATTACATTGAAACTTAAATACTTGCACACAGAGGGTGCATATATTTGCTAGTATATATAAGAGAGTTTTATAATTTGCTTGAAGCATTGAAAATGATGGTATTTTTTTATATAACTGTATTCTTGTGTTGCAGGTTCACGTAAACATGCAAAACGTGAATACAGTTATATAAAAAATACCATCATTTTCAAAAAAAAAAAAAAATCATTTTAAAAAGAAATGCCATAACTAGACTACTTCAGTTCCAGTGATCTTTTGAAAAAGAGATTTTCTCGAAAATTCAAGAATAAAATACAGGTTAACAAACAACACCATTGTTACCGTATTATTTTTTTTTCTTTACACCTGCATTCTGATAGCCTTCTAAATCAACCTCCTAACCAATATATATATATTATATATATATATATATATATATATATATATAATATGAAGTAAAAGATAGTCAAAAGAATACTTTTAATTAGCCGACGCTATACTGTTTTGGTTTGTTCAGCCAACAATCATCGGGGCTATATTCTATATGGAAAGAAACTTGGGCAAATTTTGTAAGCCTTTGTTTTTCTCAGTGTGTTGTGGCGTCCAAAAATATGAAAAGAAAAACACAGATTAAACGGTATAGTACAATTTGTTCGAAATCGTTTCTGAAAATTTTATGAATGGCATTACCTTACATCTATCAATCTCTCTCCCTGTCACTCTCTCTCTCTCTCTCTCTCTCTATATATATATATATATATATATATATATATATGTGTGTGTGTGTGTGTGTGTGTGTGTGTGTGTGTATGTGTGTGTATATCTGTGTGTGTGTATGTGTGGGTATATAATACGTGTGTGTATATATATATGTATATATATATATATATATAATATATATATAGTGAAAGAGAAAAAGAGAGTGAATGAGAGAGGAAGATATATATATATATATATGTGTGGGTATGTGTGTGTGTATATATATATATATGTGTGGGTATGTATGTGTTTGTGTATATCTATATCTATATCTATATCTATCTATCTATATATATATATATATATATACGTGTGTGTGTATATATATATATATGTGTGTGGGTATGTATATATATGTGTGTCTCTGTGTATGTGTATATATATATATATATATATATATATATATATATTATATATACAATGTGGAGAAAAAGAGAGTGAATGAGAGAAAAGATACATAATATATATATATATATATATAATATATTATATATGTGTGTGTGTGTGTGTGTGTGTGTGTGTGTGTGTGTGTGTATGTAAAATGAAAATGGAAGTGAATCCGACGGGGTGTTGAAAAAAAATTAGGGAAATAAAGTATAGAATGGATAAAGTAGGATATTTTAATCAATTTTACTTACACGTCTTTCGTTCATGAGTGTATCCATGTGTACATTATTCAAACTATTATTATTTTTAAATAACCAAATGAAATGAAATAATAATAATAGAAAAAATGTAGAAATATTCCGCACACAAAGAAAATTCGACCTTCATCAGAGTAAATCCTTATTTGAAATGAAATTCGTTGGATAAAAGCGGCGAATTTCTGAAATGTTCGAAAAGAATAACCATTTTTTTTTTAAATTCACATTCAGATACGGTCGAGAAAGACGGTTAATGGCGGCACATCTCATGCGAACAGATTTTAAAATATCCTATTTTATCCATTCTATATTTTTCTTTCTTTTTATTATATATATATAATATATATATATATATATATATATATATATATATATATATGCTGATATAATTTTACTTCTTGGTAGTTTTCACACTATTTTAATTGATGTGTTTTTAGTGACGTCTGAGTGATGGCAAGTCTTCTAAGGTTTCCAGTACACTTTTAAGTATTCTATCCGATTACAATAGTGTCGTGGTATTGCCGGTATCGATTCCTCCTAGGTTTTGGACATTATTCCAAGATTTCCAACTATTAATAGCATTACTGTCATCCCCAAGCTCCATTTTTTTTTAGATCTCTATCAAGATCCAAGTATTTTCTGTTTGACATTTTTTTCATTCTACGCTTAAACAGGATTACTAACTAAATAGCACGTTCTTTTTATCTTGTTAATTAACACTGGGTCAGGTATTCTAATCGAAATATTGTAGTTCGTTTGTTTTTGAATGTCCAATATATTTTTCTGTGTCTCTTTTTATAAGGATATTTGTGTCATACCCCACTTGTATGGACTGCGCACAAGGCCTCGTTTTAACGTGGGCCCACCCACAAGCCGAAGCTCTTGGGTGGGAAAGAACAAAAATTGCGTCGATCCCCTCGGCATTCCCCCTCAAGGGGGGCGCCTCAGGCGCTGGGGAAAAAACCCAGCCCTGCCCCTTGGGATCGACGCTAATAATTGTACTTGAACCTGATCCACTATCTGAAGCACACTGGACTCCCCGAGGGGACAAGGTAAGTCCCAAAGCATAGTAACTGGAACGGATACTACACTCTGATGGCCAATTCTGGTTATTCTATATATTCTTTTTTAACATGGCCAACTTGAATTTCTTGCACAGTTCTCAGTGAAGCAGAATAATTATCCAGTCAGGTTTACTATTCTAATTCTATTTGTAATATTTATATTTGCTTCCATGATACCAAAAGAATTAACTGTTACGGTTCATCCAATAACAACACGTGTAAATCATTAGAAAGCAGGTCTAAAACTAATATTTATTACCACCCTGTCGGCTGGGGCGTTAGAATGCACCGACTGCACCTCTGTAGATGGGTAGGACTCCCCCAATGTCCGTGGGTAAGGATAAAACCCAGGTTGCTGAGCAATCCATGACTTGCAATATTCCACTTTCGGATTTCATTGAGCTAGACAGGCGGTCGGAGAGACCCCCTCCGATCAATTGGCTGACCACGTCAAGCCCTAGCACCTATATGATTGCCCCAACCCTATTGCCCTTATGGCAACCCCCAATCCTTCTTATCATATGGGTGCTAGAAGGCGGTGGCCGAGGGTCTACATGTCCTGGGAATGACGTTAAACTCTATCTGCACGTGAGGATCGAGTTCTGGAGGTTTGGGGAATGTGACCCCCCCCCCTTTATCGTCATTGCTCCCTGTTCCACTCTGACCCGGAG
>CM042158.1:61340755-61348255 GCA_023376005.1 Doryteuthis pealeii | reverse complement strand
GCGTAAAACTATTTCTCTGAATGTTTGAGATGAGACTTGATGATTAGTATTATCTGCGTTATTCGGACTATTATCCTCATCTTCATTGTTATCTGTACAACGTTTTGGCCGATATACCCTCCGTCCTTCTTCAGGTTTTTCTTGTCGGATTCGGACAGCAGTAACATAGAATAATAATTAACACAGCTTAACGCCTCTACTCCAGCTATGGTTAGCAGAAGGAGAACAGGATATTCCCATGGACTGAATAAAGGGTTAGGTTCAAAGTTCCGTGATGGCTCCCGATTACGACAAGAAGGTTCCCGAGTCCGAAAATAAGGTTCCCGAGTCTCACAAGAAATACCTGAAGAAGGCCGTATTTTTTGTCGGACTCGGGAAACTTCTTTTTGGACTCGGAAACATTCTTGTCGTAATCGGGAACCTTCTTGTCGTAATCGGGAGCCATCACGGAACTTTGAACCTAACCCTTTATTCAGTCCACGTGTGTATCCTGTTCTCATTCCGCTAACCATAACTTGGGTACAGGCGTTAAGCTGTGTTAATTATTATTCTATGTTACTAATGCCCGAGTCCGACAAGAAATACCTGAAGAAGGTCGGAGGGCATATCGGCCGAAACGTTGTAAAGATAACACTGAAGATGAGGACAATAGTCCGAATAACGCAGATAATGCATAAAACTAATTCAACTATTTCCTATTTATCTTTGATGAATCTAGTATAAGACGATGAGACCAAAATAGAAATATTTATACAAAGGTTAACTTGATCGTTATTGATTATCTTCTACTTGAAATCAAGACGAATAAAATGAATATATGTATTTTTATAAAGATTTTTAAAAGTCATCTTCCTGTCATTGTATGCTATTATTCCAGGTTAACATGTACAGAAAACTATTTTCTCAGTGAATCCCTTTATGTTAATGAGGAGCAGTTGATACAAGAAATTTGTAACTTTGATCACCGTTACAGTTGATCCTCATGAATGGTCAACATCTCCAACTCTCAATTCAGATTCAGATGATTCCGACTGCAGTTTCATCTCAAATATTTCTTCTTCCAAAAACTAGGACGACCAAAAAAATGCCTCATCTTCGGATGGAAAATCAACACCAAAAAGTAATTGATTGTTTACTGAACAGAAATCTCATAAGAATATTTATGCGCAAATAGGTAAGTAAAATTTACCAAATATTTTTTTTTACCCTCAAAAAAAAATTTCAAATTTTCTCAATATGATTTCCAAATTTTAAAATGGACTGTTTTTCCCCAAAATATTTTTTTAAGTTCTATTTTCGGACCATATGACCTTTAGGCACCCCTTTTAGGATCTCGTTTCATGAGGACATTTTTTATTAATATAAATATTTATACAAAGGTTAAATTGATCGTTATTGATTATCTTCTACTTAAAATCAAGACGAATAAAATGATTATATGTATTTTTATGAAGATTTTTGAAAGTCATCTCCCTATTATTGTATGCTAAGTCACTTATTTTTTTCAAATATATGTTTATTTCCTTTTAGTAGATAACTATTGTGTAGTAATGCAAGCATTGTCAAAAATCACTTACTTGAAATCTGAAAATTTTTCCATATATGTAAATCAACTTAGATTTATATAGGCCCCTTTTTTGGTCGAAATAAATTTATAATGGAATTACAGTATTGAGTTTTTCCTTCCTTTCTATGATAAATATTGCTCTGTATATATTCTAAAAAGTTTATTATACATTGAGCTCTCTTTATTGATTTAAAGTTTCACTGTATTTATACATACTGGATCATACAATAATAATACAGTGTGTCTTCGAAATCACATATAGAATCATCCTCACTACCAAGTTTTGGATACCTCTCATATATATATATATATATATATATATATATATATATATATATATATATATATTAATAAGTCATCCACAGACACGCGTTTCGTCGTTTCACACCTCTTCAGTGTGGCTAGACTCAACTACTATCCTTGGCTAGGGTCGAACTCAGACTGACAGTTTGTCAGCCTAATATCTTATCCCCTTGACCACTGACAGCTGCTGTAGAGTGACTGGTGTTTTTAAACTATTAAATACATAGGTTTGTTTATATATTTTTCACGATCACAGAGGGATCAAGTTTCCTTGAAAATGAACATTGCTTATATGCTTAGTATTGAAAGTTAATTTAAATTAACAATTAGAGAGCTCATACCAATTTATTGGATATATATATATATATATATATATATATATGAGAGAGAGAGAGAGAGAGAGAGAGAGAGAGAGAGAGTAACCACAAGGCTCCTGATTCCATCCCGGTCCTGGCTAACTAAGCGCAAGAGTAACACAGGAATATGTGCGGTAAAGTAAGGATCTGATTGTAGGTGTGGTTCTCCACCTCAGATGCAAAAACAATGTCCTTGGTTTTGCATCAGTGGAAAGGTGATAGATTCCCTCGCTGTCTGGATGATACCCCGAGGATTTTACTTTACCATATATATATATATATATATATATATATATATATATAAAGGATTTTATAATTTGCTTGAAGCATCGTGTATATATTGGTTTGGAGTTGGGTTTTGAAGGCTATCACAATTCATGTTTTAAGAAAAAAATAAGGTAACAATGGTGTTGTTTGTTAACCTGTGATTTATTCTTAATATCAATATTTCGAGATAAAATCTCTTATTCAGAAGAACACTGGAACTGAAGTAGTTGCCTTCTTGCTATGGCATTTTTAGTTAAATTAATTTTATTTTTTCAATTTTACAGATGGTATTTTTATAACATTATTCTCGTGTTGCATGTTTACGTGGATGCGCTTTTTTTGTTTGTACGTGTGCGTATGTTGTCATGCGCGTGTGCATGAAAATGCGTGTAGACTGTGACGTTATGACCGTATCTACGCCCGTGTGTGCGTATGAATGATCGTATCTACGTGCATATGTGCGTATGAAAGAGCGTATTTGTTTTTGTTGGCCATGGTGATGTATAATATTTCGAAGAAGATATTTTATTTCGAAATATCAATATTAAGAATAAATTACAGGTTAACAGACAACACGATTGTTACGTTATTTTTTCTTTACACCTGCAAACCAACACACACACACACACACACACACACACACACACACACACACACACACATATATATATTATTATTATTCTATTCAATTTATCTATCCATTTGCTTTTGGATGCATATCTATTCGTGTTAATACAGGGATTCAATAGCATGTCTTAGGGTAAATGACAAATTAAATTCTTCCTTCGTATCGATCGTTTAAATTTTGATCTAGATCAAGCTTTTTCGTGTGTGTGTGTGTGTGTGTGTGTGTGTGTGTATTTGTGTCTGTTTTATTTGTGTTTTTTCAAGTTTTCTGGCCAACTTTTTAATATTTGGGTGGAATTCGTGGATTAGTCCACCAAGGTTCATGTCCCGAGTACTTTCGGCAATTCGAAGTGCCATCATAAGGGGTGATGTGTTCCAGCTTTTCAAATTTAATAACAATTAAAATTGTGCGTTCGCATTACCTGAAATGGACTTAATTGTTATTAAGAAGACATTTTATGATATTTTTGTGTTAAAGCATGCAGTTGTATTGTTTTCGAAACGATTCTAAGATTTGTATATTTCGCACAGACACAATCAAAATGGCTACCGTCATGTTTCAAAATGAATGTCAAGGGAGGTTACTCTAATTGCCTTATTTACTAGGAATTTTAACAACTAAAGGTGAAAATTACATTTAGATAACTGTAGTAAATACGACTTAGATAATTTGAAGAACTTGAAATAAAGAAATATGAATAAATAAACCAAAAATATGAAGAACTTGAAATGGTTAAATAAATGAAGTTGAAGAATTTAGGTAAATAAAAAGAATATGTTTAAATAAAATGACTGTTTTTGGGTTTTCTTTTATTATTTTTTTAAAATCGGAAGTCCACATTAATTAGGAGAGAAATAATTTATAAAAATGAAACAAAAAGGAAGTCAGAAAAGGAAACGAGAAAGCGAAGTTGTCCTAAATAAAAGAAAATCGACATCTAAAATGTTAAGACAAAAAATGAGCTGAACGAAACAAAACAATTAAAACCATTTATTTTAGGCAAAATAGGATTTCTAAACGAACAGCCTTTGTTTTTTCATATCTTCTTCTTCTTCTTCTTCTTCTTCTTCTTCTTCTTCTTCTTCTTCTTCTTCTTCTTCTTCTTCTTCTTCTTCTCAATATCCTTCTTCGTTTTTTGCTCAATATTTTACTTCCTTCTTCTCAAAATTCTTCTTCTTCTTTTCAATATCCTTCTCCGTTTCTTTTTCAATATTCTTCTTCTTCTTCTTCTTCTTCTTCTTCTTCTTCTTCTTCTTCTCTTCTTCTTCTTCTTCTTCTTCTTCTGAAAATGATCGATATTCTTCTTTATCATTTTCTTGTTCTTATTCTTCCGTTGTTGTTGTTCTTCTTCTTCTTCTTGCTGTTCTTCTTGTTCTTGTTCTTGTTCTTGTTCTTCTTCTTGTTCTTCTTCTTCTTCTTCTTCTTCTTCTTCTTCTTCTTCTTCTTCTTCTTGTGTCTCTCTTCTTCTCCAACATTTTCATCTTCTTATTTTTATTCCTAAGTTGTTTTTTATTTTTGTTGTTTTTAATATTCTTCTTCGTTTTCTTCATCATTTTCCTTTTCGTTTTCAACTCAATATTCATCTTGTTTTAATCACTCTTCTTCTTCTTCTTCTTCTTCTTCTTCTTCTTCTTCTTCTTCTTCTTCTTCTTCTTCTTCTTCTTCTTCTTCTTCTATTTGAATAAACACATAAACATAGATAGGATATAATAATTTAATTAATTTCAACCTCCAATTTCTTTTTTATCCTGTAAGAGTTTTGATAAAAGCCTTTTCCATATCGATTCAAAAAGACATCTTAATGGATTTGATGCACTGTCAAGTGATTATTGCTTTCAAGAAATCATTTAAGTGAAATTCTCTTTGTTTTTCTACTTTCCAATCTTTTAATTGTTCTTTCCTGTTTTCTTTATTTCTATATTTATTTTTTCGTAGGTATCTTAGAGTTCAAAATGACCTGCTTCCCTTAATGAACCTAAAATATAATACTTATGATATTCGCATTTTGAAAATTTACAGTTTCTAAGAAAGTTGAAATGTTTTAGATTAATGATGAAGAAAATGTAATAAACAGTTAGAAGATAAGAACTCATAGATATTCTGTATTGATATGAATATAATTAAGAAGGGGACGTCAGAGGCTGACGATTTATTGCTGTATGTTAAATGCATGCACCTTGTTTTTTTTTACAAAATATATAAGATTAAAGTATGAGTTATTGTTAAAGAAATGGTACACAAAAAACATATTTAATATGATTAATGTACATTTTAGAGTTTGGTTCAAGTCTGGAAATGCATAAAAGAGTCTGTCGCAGTTCACAGTCAGATAAATCACCTTTTGTTCGGATTAATCGGATGTTCTGACATCTCAAATGAATTATGAAAAAAAAAAAGAAGCAATTTCTCATTTTGTTGTCTCCATTATTCTTTTCTCAGACATTTTGGTAATAAGACTGTAACAAAACTGTTTTCGTTTTTTAAGCCTATTTCTTGTTGGTTGGATTTTATGGCATTTCAACTCCTTGGGTTATTTTATGCCGAAGACGGTTTTTTTTATATTCATTTTTGTTGGATATTTAATTTTTGTTAAGCTCAAATTTGTAAAACAGATTTATTACTAATTTATTAATTATTTCTTGTTTGTTGGATTTTATGGCATTTCAACTCCTTGGGTTATTTTATGCCGAAGACGTTTTTTTATATTCATTTTTGTTGGATATTTAATTATTGTTAAGCTCACATTTTTAAAACAGAATTATTACTTGTTTATTAATTATTTCTTGTTTGTTGCATTTTATGGCATTTCAACTCCTTGGGTTATTTTATGCCGAAGACGTTTTTTTTTATATTCATTTTTGTTGGATATTTAATTTTTGTTAAGCTCAAATTTTTAAAACACATTTTTTGTAAATTTATTTTTTAACTATATAACCTATAGATAGGACCCCAACTGGTACTTCCATTCTGGGTCATGAAGGACCAGGAAGCAATGGCAATGAAGGGTAATCAAATTATTTATATTAGAAAGAAATATTTGATTTCATATAACTGTAAAAAAAAAAGACTTTTAACAAACAACTACACGCATTACACCGATTTCAGAATTTCCACCGAAGTTTTACAAAAACATTTCTCGTTCCCCAATGATACCTCAATCGGAAAAATAAGGTCTAAACAATTTGGCTTTAGGTTACCCTTACTGCACTATTAACTTGGATTACAAGCCAGGAGCAACAAAAGTTAAAATACCATTGTATTAGGATTGAGCACTTGTCCATCTTGTTTTTCTGTTCACCTCAAAATGAAATAACAATATATCAATATGCTGTATCAGATTGGGCTCTTTAACCTTTGTAAGTAACCAATCTAGAAGAACTATATAATCAATTTTGAAATTCACAATTATATGCAGTTCAAATTAATTTCCAATACACCTTATTTCTTGTATACATTTACAAACTATACATATATTTGCTGTTTACGCAAATAGAAACAGCATGCCCGCTATCACCTGGGAGAGACGCCTGCGCTGGCTTGGCCATGTCAGGAGGATGGACAAAGGCCGCATCCCCAAAGACCTACTGTATGGTGAACTAGTGGAGGGTACCCGACCGGCAGCCTACACTTCAAAGGTGTCTGCAAGAGAGACATGAAGGCATGCCAGATATACATAAACACGTGGGAGGCTTGTGCAGAAGACCGTGCTACCTGACGCCTCCTCGTCAAACAAGGAACAAAAAGAAGTGAAAAAGAGAGGAAAAAATCTGCCACAGAAAAGAGAGCTAAAAGAAAGGAGAAACAACAGCATCCCCAACACCTACAGAAAGTATCACCTTTTGTTTGCACCCACTGCACCAGAGACTGTCATTCAAGGATTGGTATGTTCAGCCACTCACGTAGCTGTAGATTTTTTTAAAAATGGACACTACGCGCCATCGTCTAAAATAGACGGAAGGTTGCCAACTACATATATTTACCAACCTCTCACCAGGAACTATATATTAAGCGGAGCTTAACAGGTTTGAATTCATAGTTTTGCTTTACCTAGACTGGTTACCTAGCTATGGTTAAAGCACTCAGTCTGTCCTACTATTTACCATGGCTGTAGAGAGAGTAGTTGGATGCATACCTTTCCCAAGCTAATTTTTAAACACATTTCTAAAACTCATTTTTATCTACCTGATTCATAGATAGACCTTAACAATTCTCATCTCCAGAATTGGAATCTCATATATCTAACAAGAATATAACAAAGCGTCTTCGGTATAGAATAACAGAAGGGTTGATATGCCATGAAATCCAACGAACAAAAAATAAGCTTAAAAAACCGGAAATCGTTTTGTTAGAGTCTTATTACCAAAATTATAACGTCATAC
>CM042158.1:61263255-61335755 GCA_023376005.1 Doryteuthis pealeii | reverse complement strand
ACGGTTTTCAATCTATTAATAATGGAGATTCGCTTCCGGTTTTTGTCTGTAACAAAAATTACGTCACTGTTTACATCACATTACCCAAAATCGTCATAACATAGAATAAATTTATTCTACGATTTTTGGCATGTTCAAATTTTGAGTGTATCTATACAATAAATACACTCAAAATTTGAATATGCAACATTAGACAGTCCTCATTGTTTTTTAAAACAAGTTTTATAAATACATGACTGGCATTATATATCTATATATAGTTTGTTTTATTTTTATTTTATTTTTCTAATCCTTTAATGAATTTGATGATTTTATTTACTTAGGTACAAAGTCGCTGACATTGAATTTTTTACTCCCACCCCTCAGGCACTATGTTTCAAAAATATATTTTACATCGCCCGGAGGGTGTTTTTTTTTGTTTTATACTAGTATTTATAATGTTAAATGAATCTTAAATGATCTATAAGCCAACAAGGAAGAAAGAGAAACTAAACTAACGTCAATTATAAGAAGCGACTGAAGAATCCGTTGCCTTTGGGAATTAAAGAACTCTAATGTATAACTGAAAGGTAACAAGGCAGTTTTGTATCATCCTTAATATTGGATGAAAATCCTTTTGTAAAATTAGCTGATGGTCAAATACTTACCAGTGAAACCTCACGTGCGTTGATAGTGACCTAGAGGTCATAAAACTGATTGATTATTTGTGAAGTCTTCAGATCTGGACAATTACCGACAAAACTCTAAGATTTCTGGCAAGTAAAGTGAGAAACTTTCAGGATATTGTCTACTAATTCCTTCGGGTATTCTTTTTTTTTTTTTTTTTGTTTTTTTTTTGTTTTACGGCATATCAACATCAGTGGGTCATTTAATTCCGATAAAGTTTTGAAATAAATCAATTCTTAATGGATAATACAATTTTTTTTTAAATACATTTTTCTATTTAACCCATAGATGGGACCCTAACAGGTACTACCAATCCGGGTCAGAGTGGACCAGGGAGCAATGGTGATGAAGGGCTGCTCCACATTCCCCAAACCTCCAAAACTGGAACCTCACCATCAGATAGAGTTTAACGTCATTGCCAGGACATGTAGACCCGCAGCCACCACCTTCTAGCATCCATGTGATAAAAAGGGGTGGGGCTTGCCATAAGGGCAATAGGGTTGGGAAAATCATATAGGTGCTAGGGCTTGATGTGACCAGCCAATTGATCAGAGAGGGCCTCTCCGACCGACCGTCTAGCCCAAGATAGGGCCAAAGTGGAGTATTGCATGTCATGAACTGCTCATCCACCTGGGCTCCATCCTTAAGCATCATGGATCGCCACCCGCAGCCAACAGGTGGCCCCAGTGGGGGAGTCTTACCCCTCTGCAGAGGTGCAGTCGGCGCATTCTAACGCCCTAGCCGACAGGGTGGTCGGGTATTCTGGTTTTAAGTACGAGAATATTTCTTTAGAATTTTCATCTGTTTTCCGTTCTTGTTCCATAATGATAGGCTTATATATCAGTCCTATTCAATTTTCGTAATCATCTCTGTCTCTGTCTCTTTCTCTCTCTGTCTCTCTCTGTCTCTCTCTGTCTCTTGTTTCATTTTCTGTTTCTTGGTTTCTTTTGCTTTCCCACTCATACGTTTATAATTATATTTGTCTATTATTCTTCCTTTCAAGACTTTTTTTCAGTTATTGGATCATTTAGTGCAATAACTCTGATCAACACTAATTTTATTGACAATGATATAAGGGGCAATTTTTGAGCAGTTTTGATTTGTTGACGGCAAAGAGAAGTTTATGTATGCCTATATATATTTATGTCCCGCCCCTCCCCCCCTCTCTCTCTCTCTCTCTCTCTCTCTCTCTCTATATATATATATATATATATATATATATATATATATATATATATATATATATATATAAAGTGTTGTTGTGGGTCTAACGGGAGAAAATTAAATATTCTATCAAAAAAAGGTCCGCAAAATAGATTATGTTTTTAAAAAAGATAATTTTTAAACACACACACACACACACACACAACACACACACAATATATATATGTATATATATATATATATATATATATATATATATATATATATATATATCGATGTGGAAATTTGATTTTATATACGAGGAACTTGAGTATGAAGCTGAACGTAGTAAACTCGTAAGTCAAGTTACCACTGTATATACAATAGATAAATCTACATAAAAAATTTAAACATTAAAAGTAAAAAGTAAAAGGGAAGCAACAGTCAACACCAAGACACATTATCACATTATCAGTCCATCAATTAGTAGAAAACACTGACGAAACTTATTGCATTGATAACGAAGCCCTATATGATATTTGTTTCCGGACCCTAAAATTGACCACCCCCACTTATGGCGATTTGAACCATTTGGTATCAGCTACAATGTCCGGCGTGACCACTTGTCTGCGCTTCCCTGGACAACTGAATGCTGATTTACAGACTTAAGACATTCTCAGACAAAACGGAATAAAATTCCAATGAGGAAAAGAAAAGAAAAAATGGCCTGTTTAACGTAATTTCAGAGGTGGCTAATTTATTTGATATTTAACTTAGGTGTCACAATTGTAACGTACAATGAAAAAAAAAACTTCCAATATATAATTGATTTTTAAATTTATTTTTAAAATCACAAGATACGGAAAGGAATTTTTTTATTTCAATTAAAAATAAACAAACAAAAACAAAATAAAGACCAAGTATGTAGAAATCTTTTCTCCTTTTCATTTTTATCACATAAATATGGTTATTTTAAATATATTATATTTCTATTTAATAAGGTTTACTTAATTCATGTTTATTAATCTTAAGTCCCGGGTTCAATACCAATTCTCCCCAACTCAGCACCATGAAAAGCATGGCTTGAAACAATGCGGTAATATGGGAAGCTGTAGTGCTTCACCTCTGATGCAAAAAACAATCTCACTGAGCCGGCGCTTTTGAAAAGGGGATACACTCCCTCGCTGCACAGCTGGTATTGACCGTAGGCCACCCTATCTCATAAAATAGGTAATCCCGCCTGCATATAAAGGAGATTAGAGTAATAACATGATTTCAGTGGTGCCATGGAAGACTAACAAGATAATCACTTTACTTAAGCTTTTATTCATTTGAACTTAACAGTGGTACATTTCAGGTGAGCATACTTTAGTATTTATAGTGAATTAATCCAGGGGGAGACATCTACGTGTGACTTCATCACAATGGGTATCAATTATTTCGAAAGCGAGAGTAAGCTCAGCAAAACTAATCTTGATTTTAATTTTGGCAAACTCAAAATAGCCTACATTCATTTAAACGTTCTTGGCAACGATTTCGAAGATTTTAATTATTTTCTTTGATGATCGTGTTTGGCGAAGGCGAGAGCAGTGTTATCCCCCTTGCTTCTTGTTATGAATTAAATGCGGGGGTTTCTGTTCGTATATGTAAAAGTCGACCCAGGTGGTACAATGATTAACACCACGGGCAATGAACTTGCCGATCCGAGTTCAATGTACGTGTTCGATACCCTAGCTTTCACTTCCCATCTGTATTGGTTAACGAGGTGCCAAATAACATGAATCATCAATCGTGAGAAATAGCGGAAGTAGAATAGTTTAGGATATTTTACAGTTCATGCACATGTCTGAAAAAGATGGGTGCGATTTTGGGACCATATTACCTTTGGGCACCCCTTTTTGATCTCGATTAAGAAAGGACATATTTTTCATTTACACCGTCAACATCAGGTTGTTTGTTAGGGGTTATGATTAGGGTTAGGGGTTAGTTTTATAATTTTTTTAAAATCTAAAAATCGTCAGTTAAAACAACCGGATATTGACGGTGTAAATGAAAAACATGCCCTTTCTTAATTGAGATCAAAAAGGGGTGCCTAATGGCCATATGGTCCCGATTTTGTTTTGTTTTGCAATTAAATCAACGAGAATTTAAAGTTTGTTTCTTTTGTTAGTCTTGTATAATATGTGTCTGTGTGTGTATATACATGTGTGAGTGTGTGCAAAAATGTGCGTGTATATATATATATATATATATATATGTATGTATATATATATATATATGCGTGTGTATATATATGCGTGTGTATATATGTTTATATGTATATATATATATATATATATATATATATGTGTGTGTGTGTGTGAATATATATATGTATATACATGTATATATATCTGTGTATATGTATATGTATATACACATATATACGTGGGTATATATATATATATATATATATATATATATTATATATATATATATATATATATATTGTGAAACTCATTGCGTTTTATTGTTGTTTTTTTTTCTTAATTAATTTTAATTCTTAATACTGTTAATTTCAGTGAAAATTAAAAATATAAATTTTATTTATTCTTCATTGCTTTCTACTGCTTTTAACATTATTAGAAATTTGCAAAGTTTTTAAAGGAACAAAAGATCGGACCATATAACCTTTAGGCACCCCTTTTTGATGAAATGAAAAACATCCTTTCTTAATAGAGATCAAAAAGCGGTGGCTAAAGGTCATATGGTCCAAAAATCTTTATGAGAATCAACTAAAATGCCCTGACGAAGAAGCATATCTATTTGTTTCACTAGAATTATCTTCTGGTATACAACTGACCGTTCTATATATGTAGACATGATATCCGGCTAATGACTTTAAAAAAAAAATCTTTTCTGAGCCTTATGTGTCACCCCAAGTATGGCAAGCCAATTTCAAGGCAGGAGCATTAAGCTTCATCTGAAATCCATTTCGTTCCAAGATGTGTAAGTTTGTGTGTTCCTTTATTGTTGTAATATCGTCTGTACGTTTTGATCAATAATGTTCACATAAGATCGTGACCATTAAATCTACAAGCAACTATATGCACCCTCCGGGTGCAAGTATTTAAGTTTTGATATAATAAAATATCATATTAAATTAGAAAGGCTAATGAAACTGACTAAGAATGCAGATAAAAAGATATGCAACAGAGGGGGTATAATCGAAAAATAGAACAACTTTGAAACTAACTATTCCATCATTTTCCATTACTCGATTTTTTCATTGGTAAATTATCCTAATTTAACTATTTAGTTAAAATAGGAAGTAAAGGATAATATTACAGTTATTTCTTCTTGTAAATAAATTTCTTTTAAGATTTATCCACGAGATTTTTGTTTATATTTCTTAAGATAAAATCAAACAATTAGAAATCAATAATACCAAGCACATATTTATTAAAATAAAATTTTAAATATCAATATGCAAATTAGCCTTCTTGTTCAAACTGTAAACCGCTATTTTGTTGTATATATAAACACAATTGCATGTTATTAGTACGTAGATATGGTCAACAGTATTAATAATGTAGTACAATTTTTATTAATAACCGAAGGTTTAAAAGAATGAAATCATGGAGAATTTGACGTAAATAATTAAGGGAATTGTGACTTGAGTAGTAATATAGTTTCGGTTACAGACAGAAAAACACACAATCTCCATTATAATAAGATGTTAAAATCGTAAATCTTTGAGTGGAAATATTGTTTTTAATGTATTTGTTTGTTGTAATCCATTGATTTGATTCTACATGTATATCAATTTAGTCAAAATAAAATGGCTATTCAGACTTTTCAGTGAACTGTTGCTTTCAGCATTTATAGTCCAGTAAATAATTTACATATTTTTGTGTGCTAATATATATATATATATATATATATATATATATATATATATATATATATTCACTACACCAAAACCCACTAGGTATATGGTAACCAGCCATATACCTGATGTCCCGGAGAGGTCAAACTCCGTGATAAAACAACATGCAATCAAAACAAACACCTAACGTGTGGCACACAGTGCACCTGTATGGGCTAAGTTGTATTGATGGAGAGAGTATGCTTTGCATAGCACAAGCAACAGACCACACTTAACAAATCGTAGTGCAGTTTGATCAGCAAATGAGTGACTAAGAATACTCCACCACACACACACATACACACACAAACACACACACACACATATATATATACATATATATATATATATATGTATATATATATTTATTTATTTATTTAAGTCACCAATACAAAGTTCGTCTTACCAATGGTTTCAGATGTTTATCCGTCATCAGCGACGTTGACTTTTTGAAAAAAATGGACAGTTTTTTAACTCGTGCCTCGTGTGAACGTGATCCGTTATTCGTTCTTGCTTTTGCATTCTTCATTCACCGGCGTTCCTATTTGTCGTCATTGAGTCTCGTGTTTTTATGATGATTTTTTTATCATTATTTTGTGTGTGTTTATATATATGTCTGAATTCCTAAATTATGGCGGTCCGAAGTTTTGGTTAGTCCAATTCCATATCAAAATTATATATATATATATATATATATATATATATATATATATATATATATATATATATATATGGTGAGTCACCCGCTATTGGCTAGGAATAAACATTCCACCATCTAGACATTTAGTTTTACTCAGTGTCGATTAAAAAACCACCACGAAACCATTTTTTCCGTCTTTACTATTAAGATTGTTACATTGAAAATCTCTTTATGCACGTAATTCAAAATTTTAGAAGAAAAAAAAATGGCTGTTTTTTTTACAAGCCGGATTTGTTTGTTCAGTAGAAAGCGAAAACATTCTAAATATTCTTGCTTCCAGCAAAATCGATGTATCAACTCGGCTGCTTAAATAAATATGCAAATACAATTTTATATCAGCCAAGGAATATTCAAATATAAAACTAATTCAAAATGGAAAAAAAGGTTCAGTTATTTTCATAGAAATTGAACTGATAACAAAAGCAGTTTTCCACATGGGGTATATACAATTGGATTGGAAAGGCAAGCCACGAAAGCGGATTAAGACTGCAATATGCTTGATAGGCATTCTAAAATCTGGGTATTTTCCCATATATATATATATATATATATATATATATATATATATATATATATATATATATATATATATATATATTACATTTTTATTTGAAGGCACTTACAACGCATGTATCGCATAAAATTCGATACTTTTTCTTATAGAAAATGAAATTGACAAGTGTAATCCCGGCAAAGGATCGCTCGGTGTGTAGAATGTCGTACAGACTGTTTCGACTTTATTAAGTCTCATCAGCGACATATACCAAATGATTTCCCTCCGACAGAAATCGAAACCGGGACCTCAGCGAGCATAGTGAATTTTATTTTATGAGAGGAAACCTCTATGCGTTGTAAGTGCCTTCAAGTAAAAATTTAATATATACTTTATTCAGCAACGTTTCTAAAATAAACAAACATCCAAAAATCTTATATATATATATATATATATAATATATATATATATATACCAACCCTTACACAAGAACGGGATGTGACTCAAGGTCAATTTCTTAAGCGGAGTTTAAACAGGTTTCCTCTCATATCTATATCTATCTATCTATCTATCTATTTATCCACATATATACACACACGCACACACACGCATACACACACACATACACACACACACATATATATATATATATATATTTATTAATTATGGTAGTGGAAAAGAAGTCAACGTCGACTGGTTTCTGACAGTTTCTCGCCTAGCCGAAAAACTTTTTATGCATCATCATTGGTAATTCAGTCTCGAAAGACTATGATAAAAGTTTTTGTGTGCCCTGGAGTTGCAGCGCCTCCTGTGACTATGAAGTCCTATGTTTGAGAAACATTCTCGACCACAGATTTTGCATTTGTAGGTTGTCCCTGTAGATGATGATGTTCCGATGCTTTGTTGCTGTTGCTTTCTTATGGACCTCTTAGCTTCATGATGTTGTATCAGGGTGAATTCTGACATGTACATTTAACACATCAGATCTCTGGTTTAGCGATTCTTTGGGATTGGAATAAGCTATTGCAAATTTTACCTCCATGCATATATATATATATATATATATATATATATATATATATATATATATATATATATATATATATATATCTCCTCAATGCTATACATATATTGCTAAATTATTTCCTATATACAGCATGTTCGGGTTACATTTGAAATATTTATATTCGGTTATTTTTCTCCGTAGGTTGGAGGTATTGATGCACACTATGTATCATTTAAAAGCTTGGACATTTTTATTTCATATACGTGATGACAGATAGAATGGATGACTGGAACCCACCTGCATCATGGAAGAAAATAACTTGTATCATGATGATCATATATAGAATCATCCCTTACTACAAGTTTTGGATACCTCACACACATATATATTTTTTTTTTTGGGGGGGGAAATATGTGCTTAATTGAAGTCGTACCTAATTTTTGAACGTTAATTAGTTCATAATAGATAGGACGACCGCCTTGTGCGTGATTCGAAACCCGAATATAGCTCTAGCTCTGATGATGAGGCCTAATAGGCCGAAATGTACACACAGAGATTGATTTTTCTCGATTTGTTTAGCCTTACATTTAAATAGGTATGCCCGCCTAATTAATTAATTATTAATTAATTAACGTTCAAAAATTAGGTACGACTTCAATTAAGCACATATTCTCCCAAAAATTGTCGGCTAAAAAAAGCCATATCATAAACACACTGCGTGTGTATTTACTTCTCATATATATATATATATATATATATATATATATATATATATATATATATATATAGAGGAAATAACAAATAGGTTAAAATCAATCAAAATGTGATTAAATGTTGAGGGATAAACTAGAAAAAAACACAAACAACTTCATTGAATTAATATTTTGCCTCGATGTATTAAAGAAACTTTATAAGAATGTCATTCATTTTTAGATAAATAAAATTCTGATTAATACACCAAGCCGAAATATTAATTGAATTAAGTTGTTTGTTTTTTATCCGTTTTTATTCCCTAACGTTTAATTGCATATATCTATTAATAATGGAGATTTGCTTCCGGTTTTTGTCTGTAACAAAAATTACCTCACTGCTTAAATCACATTAACAAAAATCGTCATAACATAGAATAAATACAATCAAAATTTGAACATTTAACATTAGACAGTCCTAATTGTTTTTTTTTGTTTTTTTTAAACAAGTTTTAATAAATACATGACTGGTATTATATATCTATATATAGTTTGTTTTATTTTAATACATATTCAAAGTTTACATTTCAAATTGTTTTATTTTTTAATCCTTTAATAATTTGATGATTTTATTTACTTAGAGTACAAACCGACATTGAATTTTTTACTCCCATCCCTCAGGCAACATGTTTCAAAAACTATTTTTACATCGCCCGGAGGGTGCTTTTTATTTTGTACTGTATATATAAATATATATCAGTGTCTTAGACCACGTAGTTGGCGTTCGATTTTTTTCAATTTTCTGAGTTTAGGCACAGGCTATATGAAAATATTAAGCAATTATTTAAAGAAAAAAGAATAGTTTATTGTCAAATGACCGAACTAACCTCTGAAATATTTTTCACGGATATTAGCCTCATCCAGGATTTGAACTCGTCTTGCTGTGTTCATTTTTATGACAGTAACCATTAACAACATACCTCCATAACTTATCTTATTATTAATATGGTCAATTTGATCATAATTGAACATGTTTTAATCTTTCTTTTTTTTGTGTAAGATTTGACTACAAAACCACCTTGTAATTTTCATGAAAAAGTATATACAAGATAAAAGAATGATTTTAAAAAAAGTTGAAATTTTGCTTTTGATTAACTCACGAAACAAAAATCATAGGCAGCCTAAATATAAAACAAAATGGAGGCGCGTGGTCTAATGGTTAGAGTCGTAGGAAATGGACTCGTCAACGCGAGTTCAATTCCTGGACGAAGCTAATGGAATTTCACATGGCGCTATTACCATTTGGAAAGTTTGAATCCAATTCTCCTTCCAGCTATGGGTAAATAGCAGGGCAGACTGGACTCTTTAACCATGGCTAGGTAACCAGTCTAAGAGAAGGAAAACTCTGAATTCAAACCTGTTAAACTCCGCTTAAGAAATTGACCTTGTGTCGCATCCTGCTCGGGCGGAGGGGTTGGTAAATATATATAAAACAAAATACACCATCAAATTAGAAAATTAAAAATCTTCAAAGAAACCTAAAAAAAGTAAAGAGATGTCTGTTTTAAAAGTATATTACTGCAAATTCATATCATGATCATTCTTGTTTTTAGGTATGGCTTAAAATTATTTACTTTGATATATTCACAAATTGCATTATTCACATTAACTGAATTTTTTTTTCTTGCTCCGACGTTGATCTATACCAAAAATATTTCTAACTTTGGGTCATAACACAGATAGTAATTCAAGCTCAACTATTATATATCTACAACTTTATACATAAACAAATGTCTCGTCTACTTTTTTTGCTTTATTTTGGTTTATTGGTTTATAGTTTATATCAAGAACTGTCAGCTAAAGGCTTATTCTAAGTGTAGGTTTCAGTTAAAATAATAGTTATCCCCTGAAAAGTAATTCTGATTAGCAAAGTTGTTTACAAGATTGGAATGCTGTCAATAGGTACATAGAAAATCATAGAACTGTTAGTTACTTTTTTCTATTTCTACAAGCGAAAAACAAAAGCTCCATTATTGACTAGTGCTATTTACCGATTTCTGTTGGTTTTTTTATACTTGGCAGTAATCTTAAGTAAATCTATTATGGGATTTATGTCTCAGCATCAGTGACTGCCAAAAATACTTATATTTTTTGCTGTCTTCTTTCAATGTAGATTAAGAAATTTACAGTAACTTCAGCTGCTAGGGCGAATCAAAAGTTCTGCAATATTTTAGTAATACGAGGAACAATTCGGCAGCTTCAAATGCTTTCGACGATGTTGTAAAAGCCATAAACATTACAGGAGTGTGGCATTTCCAGATTGCTTCCTCTCTTCTTTACCATCAAGTCAATAACTCACTTTTTTGTCTTTACATTTCTCTCTCTCTTTGTCTCTGTCTCTCTCTCTTAATCCATTCTCTCTGCTGCATTTCCCACTCTTATCTCTCAGTAGTCTTTCCTGCTAGCAATGACTATTTCTTTTTTAGTCTTCCCTCTTGCTATTTCTTTCTCTCCTAAATCCTAAAAATGGATTTTCTCTACTCACATCTAGATCTCCACCCCCACCACAACACTGATAATAGATCAATTCAAACTATGTCTCTCTCGCAACGATGAGTCCTTTTCAAAAGACTATTTTCAGTTTTTGAATCTTCTATGTTTTTCTTTTCCTCTTCTCTCTGATTTCTTTCTAAGTGATACTCTTCGGACTTAGTTGATTGGTTGGTTGGGTTTTAAGGCATGTCGAAAAAAAAGACCTTCTTGTTTTTTGGGGTATTCATTTTTTAAACTCATTTTCAAAGACATATCAACACACACTGGATAACTAGGCATCTCCACGCTGGTTGGTACGCCTCTGAAATTACTAGACCAGTTCAAATAACAAGGTAGTAATATCACATCTACCAAGATCGATATCAATGTACGGATAATAGAGGAATCTCCACACTGGTTGGTAAGCCTCTGAAATTAGTAAACCAGTTCAAATACCAAGTTAGTAATATCACATCTACAAAATTCGATATCAATGCACGGATAATAGAGGCATGTACTTATATATGTATATATATTATCTATATATACGATGAAATACAGAAAAGCTGATTATATGAAGGTTGTAACTAATATATATATATATATATATATATATATATATATATATATATATATATATGAATTAAACATTTTTAGAAAAAACAAATCTGTTTTGACCTTTTAATAAAGCGGTCTTCTTGAAGAGGGAAATATTTATGATCAAATATTATTATTATATGATCATCATAAATATTTCGCTCTTGAAGAAGACCGCTTTATTAAAAGGTCGAAACAGATTTCTGTCAGTGAACTATAATATCATTTGTTTTTTCTAAAAATGTTTAATTCATACTGTCGGATTCACTTCCATTTACTTTATATATATATATATATATATATATATGTGTGTGTGTGTGTGTGTGTGTTGTGTGTGGTGGGTTTCTGTGAAGCATGTGTGTGAAATAATTAAGAAACTGAGTTGGATATTGTGTGTTAAGTTTCATTTTATTTCCTTCAATATTTCGGAAGTGTAAGGTTCTCTTTTCAAGAATGTATATATACGATATACATAACTGAAAGTGGGTTATATATATATATATATATATATGAAGGATATATATATATATATATATATATATATATATATATATATATATATATATATATATATATATATGAAAGGATATGAAAACAACACAATATAAAAAGATTAATATCATATTCATAACTAATATTGAACAATATTTCGATTTATAAAAATCCCCTTCCTTCTTGATTTATTAAAATTTATAAAAATCATCGTCCTTTTCGATTTATAAAAATCATCCTCATTTATAAATCGAAATATTGTCAATATTTGCTATGAATATGATATAAATCTTTTCTCTTTAACAGCATAGTGTGTTGTTTTCATATCCTTTTATCTATACTCATACCATCGGATTTGTTTCTTTTCTCTTAGATTATATATATATATTATATATATATATATATATATATCTTATTATAATGGAGATTGTGTGTTTTTCTGTCTGTAACCGAAACTATATTACTAATCTAGTCACAATTAACATAGTTATTTACATCACATTCTTCATGCTTTTATTTATATTTAACCCTCAATTATTAATAAAATTGCTTCACCTTTTTATTAGTGTTGTCCATGTCTACATACTAATAACATGCTATTGTATTTATATATACAAAAAATAGCGGTTTGCAGTATGAACGGGAAGGCTAATTTGCATATTGATATTAAAAATGTAATTTTATTAAATATGTGCTTAGTATTATTGATTTCTAACTGTTTGGGTTTATTTTAATGAATATAAGCAAAATTCTCTCCAATGAATCTTAAATGAAATCCATTAAAAAAAAAATAAGTGTAATTTTATTCTTTATTTCCTAATTTAACTAAATAGTTAAATAAGTAAAATTCAGCAATGAATGACGGCAGTGATGGAAGAGTAAGTTTCATTTCTATTTTTCTATTATAACCCCACTCTGTTTCAAATCTTTTTATCTGCATTCTTATTAGACTTTCTAATTTAATACGATATTTCATTACATTAAAACTTAAATACTTGCACCCGGAGGGAGCATATATTTGCTAGTATATATAATCATTATTAAAAACACCAATAAATCATAGGTATCTAAAGTAGCCTACACTGCACATTCTTCTGTATCTAGTCTTGTAGTGTTGACAATAGCCATTTCTCCCATATTTGGTTTGATGTTTATAGACTCGTTCACTTTACTTTGCATTTTTAGGTGATTTTAAATATTTCCGTTCTTTGTCTTAATTGAACGTTGTAGACATTTCTCTACTCGTTAATCGTGTCTTGTCTGTAAGCATTTCTGTCATGTTTGATGTGTTGTATGTAGATCTCTCTATTCTATTTCGAATTGTTTTGGTTGTATTTTGTTCATCTCGCCTTTGAAGTCGATTTTATAGACACTTGACTTGATCCAAAGTCTCTAGTTATTTGCGCAGTCGATTCACCTTTACGTGATTTCTATAGACATTAGTTCAAAAGTGTTACAATGCTATAGAGTTGTAATCAAAATTATCTATATAATAATACTCTTGTTCCTACAAAATACGACTGTTATCATCTTGCAATATATATATTTACCATCCCCTCCGCAAGAGCAGGATGTGACACAAGGTCAATTTCTTAAGCGAAGTTTAACAGGTTTAAATTCAGAGTTTTTCTTCTCCTAGACCGGTTGCCTAACCAAGGTTAAAGAGCCCGGTCTGCCCTACTATTTACCCATAGCTAGAGGGAGAGTAGAATTCATACCTTTCCCAAGGTTATTAGCGCTAAGTGAAATGCAATTAACACGTCCAGGATTTGAACTCGGGTCGACGAGCCCATTTCCCATGACTTTAACCATTACACCACGCACTCCTACTCGGAAGCTATAACCCTAATCTGTTTCAATCGAACATACGGGAAAGATAAAAAAGAACGAAAGATTGAGAACGTTAAATCAAGATTATTATGCCTTTTACACATTAAACTATTTGCAATAGCTCTTACGTAAACATATCAAACTTTCTAATAATTAAATTATCATACTTTGGTATATCCACAGGTCCTGTTAGTTCACAATTATTGCAATAGCTAACCCGATTCTACCAACAACGGTAGGCATCTTCGCACGATTTGAACTGCATCAGTCACCTGATATTCGCGCTGCAAACTACTACTTACTAAAATATTGCAAAACTTTTCACTCCTACTAGAATATATATATATATATATATATATATATATATATATATATATATATATATATATATATTAACAGATCCACACTAATAGGATGTAACACAAGGTAAGTTTCTTAAGTGGAGTTTAATAGGTTTTAATTCAGACATGTCCATCTTGTATATTGTTTGCTTAACCCAGGTTACATTGTCCAGCATTTCCTAATATTTTTTGGAATATTTTTTATATAAGATGTGCTCTAGTTCCCCACCTGGATTTATAGACTAGCCAGGGTTACGAGAGTTGTTCTTGCAGCCAATCACTAACCATACTGCGTGGAAGACACTATTTACGCCCCACCATCTATGTTCATTATTACAACTGCGCTCACTGAGGACGGACATAGGATTACCAGATCTTTACCAATACTTAGGAAGGACTTATACGATTACCATAGGAACCGAAGGATTCATTATCGAAGGACTCTTTACCAGGAACTGAGAACTCTTTACCAGATGAACCGAAGGATTCATTATCGAAGGACTCTTTACCAGGGACTGAGAACTCTTTACCAGAGGAACCGAAGGATTCATTATCGAAGGACTCTTTACCAGGGACTGAGAACTCTTTACCAGAGGAACCGAAGGATTCATTATCGAGACTCTTTACCGGGGATCCAATTCCACTGGACAAGCACTCCTGCTTTAAGGCCAAAGGATGGCCCATAAAAACTTAACCCTATTTATCCATAGCTGGAGAGATTATAATTGTAGTCGTACCTTTCCCAAAACTATTAGCGCTAGATGAAATGTAACCTGCCTCGCCCAGGATATGAACTCGTATTGCCGTGTCCATTTCGGGCAAAAAACATAATAATAATAATAAAATAAATAAATAAAATTACACAACACCTGCACTGACTGACCTTTGTTTCTTAGTTGGGTTTTTTATCCGCAAATTAATCATTTTGATATCAGGTCGCTTACAGCAGCGATCCCCAGCCAGCGGGTCGCGACCCGGTACCGGGCCGCGGGCTATTAGGTACCGGGCCACACAGGACGTTTGGATTTTTCTTTTTTTAAGTATGTTTCAAACAACAACTGTACCAGTGTTCTGGATTAGAATCAAGGCAGGATATCTTGAGATCGCTCAAAAAGCATTGAAAACCCTGCTTTTATTTCCAACCTCCTATTTTTGTGAAGCAGGTTTTCAACAGTGACCGCAACCAAACCGAAACTACAGAATAGACTGGACGTACGGAACACAATTCGTGTGTCACTATCTCCCATGACCCCGAGATGGGACCGGCTCGTTGCAGAGAAACAAGCTCAGGGCTCTCACTAATTGTCATTATTATTATTATTATTTGATTCACTCTTTTATATAGAAATGATCAGTATTGTCACTTGAATCGACTTTTATTATAATTATTTTTTATTAGAAAGGATTTTCGTTCTTAAATAAATATTTTCGTTTTTTCAGAGATGTTGTTAATTATTAATTTATGAACAGAAGGTTGTTTATTGTCTGTTGATGTTTGCATTTGACATAAGACCACTGCGGATGATTTATTATTAGAGTACGTCATTAATGATTATCGAGCAAATGTAGGCCGGAGCATATAAAAGCCAGTCCGTGAAAATATTGTCTTATACGAAACCGGTCCGTGGCACAAAAAAGGTGGGGAACCGCTGGCTTACAGCACCAACTTAAATGGCCACCTATCTAAGTATTATACAGGCTCATCGCTGCTTACCTTCGCTGATCTAGTGTGAACCGGTGATTTCAGCGTGACTTGACCGTAAGCCCCAACCATTTTATACATTGTAACCAATAACCCTTTTATTATATGAAAACTTTTCAAACATTTCATTAATGTATATGAACGGTAATTTAAAAAAAAAATGAGAATGCTGGCAAAAACATCGTGATTTGCTTCAATTATATAATTTTCTAAATTTGTATTTCTCAGTTTAGTTTTGTTGGTCACGAAATTTGGTAATAATGTTTGCGTTGCGCCGTTTCTATCTTGACGGTATGACAAAATATTTCGTCTGGCGTTTGTTATGATGAGATGACTGTAAACATTCTGGTTACATTCGTCTTCATATGATTATATCTCTGCCCACTTTCTCTCTGTACGCCTCCCTCTCCCATCTCTCCTCTCTCTCTCTCTCTCTCTCTCTCTCTCTCTCACCTTTCTCTCTTTGCTGTCTGACCCATCTCTCTTCTCTCTCTCTATCTCTCTTTCTTTGACTCTTTGCTGCTGTTACACACTCTCTCTCCCATCTGTCTGTCTGTCTGTCTGTCTGTCTGTCTCTCTCTCTCTCTCACCCTTTCTCACTTTGCTGTCTCACCCATCTCTCTTTTCTCTTTCTCTATCTCTGTTTCTTTGACTCTTTGCTACTGCTACACACTCTCTCCCCCATCTGTCTGTCTGTCTATCTGTCTCTCTCTCTCTCTCACCCTTTCTCTCTTTGCTGTCTCACCCATCTCTCTTCTCTCTCTGTCTATCTCTCTTTCTTTCACTCTTTGCTGCTGCTACACACTCTCTCTCCTATCTGTCTGTCTGTCTGTCTGTCTCTCTCGCCCTTACTCTATTTGCTGTCTCACCCATCTCTCCCTTTCTCTTCTCTCTCTCTCTCTCTCTCTCTCTCTCTCTCTTTCTTCTTTCTTTCTTTCACTCTTTGCTGCTGCTACACACTCTCTTACCCCCCCCCTCTCTCTCTCTCTCTCTCTCTCTCTCTCTCTCTCTCTCTAACATACACTCAAATTTGATCTTCTTTTTTCACTGCTATTCTATTTCTTTTCTTTTTCTTTACGCTTTCTTTCCTTTGCTGCTGCAGCTACTCTCCCCCCCTCTCCATTTTTTCTCCTATCCCCTACCTCTACCTCCCTAACCCCTCTCCCTCTCCCTCCCTCTCTCCCTCTCCCTCTCCCGTATCTATCTATCTCTCTCTCTCTCTCTCTCTCTCTCTCTTTCTAACACACACACACACACACACACACACACACACACACACACACACACACACGCACACACACGATCTTCTTTGCTATTTCTTTTCATTTTCTTTACGCTTTCTTTCATTTGCAGCTCTCTTTCCTTCTTTTGTTCTTGATCTATCTATCTATCTATCTATCTATCTATCTATGTCTTTTTTCTCCTCTCCCATTCCATTTCTTTTCATCTTTTTTCTTATTTCTTTATACTTTCCTCTTTTTACTACTCACCCTTTCTCTAACTTCTCTTCTCTTCTATTTTTCCCCGCCATTCCATTTCATATTTCTCTCTTCACGTTTTCCTTTCTTTTCTGCTCTCTCTCTCACTCTCTTACCCCCTCTCTCTCTCTTCTTTTCTTCAGTCCCTACATTTCTTCTCTTTCATTGAATTTCATTCTTCTCCCCTAACGGTTTTTTCTATTTGCTGCTATCGTTCTATCTATCTATCTCCTTTTCTTCTCATTCATTCTGTTTCTTGGGTTCTTTATTTACGCTTTCCTATCTTTGCCACTGTTTCTTTATCTCTCTTCTCTTCACTTTTCTTATCCCCTTCCCTGTCGTTCCATTTCTTTACTTCTCCCTTTCTTTGCTGCTTTGCATCTGTGTGCCTGTGTGTAAGTCTGTCTCTCGTTCTCTCTCTCTCTCTCTCTCTCTCTAAATATATATATATATATATATATATATATATATATATATATATATAATAAGTAATCCCACAGACACGTGTTTCAAGGTTTCACCTTTCATCAGTGTGGCTATACCGTAACAGCTACCCCTGGCCGGGTTCGAAACCCGAATGAACTTTCGTTCGCCAAACCTTTAACCCGTACGGCCAGAGGCAGCTGTCAAATATAGGAGAATGTTTAATTGCTACATTTCTAAGTGGAAATGAATTCACTAGAGTCCTCAAACGTTTGTAAACAAACGCGAGGGTTAGCAAGACGCCAGAACGGTGAATCTGCAATTAAATCCCTATTCAGAGAACTCAACCATTAATGGGAGTATTATATATATATATAATATATATATATATATATTATATATATATATATGTGTGTGTGTGTGTGTGTGTGTGTGTAGTATCAGATTTACTCCTTGTCTGTTGTCTGTTGATCTGTCCTAGAAGTAGAAAGATGTAGTATCAGTTTTAATCCTTGTCTGTTAATCTGTCTCTGAAGTAGAAAGATGTAGTATTAGATTTACTCCTTGTGTGTTGATCTGTCCCCAAAGTAGAAGAATGTATAAGATTTAATCATTGTATGTTAATACTGAAAGCTGTTTATCAAGCAAGACATTTTAGAACAGCTTATCAACGCCGTAAAATACTAAATTGAATACATCATTGTCGTTTTTAATTGGTCAATTCAGTAACCGCCACATATGAAGTCTATAAATATAAGTAGCGATATCTCGCATAGGGCCGGTTTAGCTCAGTCGGTATAGCATTCAGATAGGAATCACAAGGTTCCTACTTCGATATATGCCCTCGCTAACTCAGTGTATGAGTAGCACAGGGACATGTGCGGTAAAGTGAGGAGCAGATGGTAGGTGTGGCGCTTCATCTCAGACCTAGGAGATTATTTCAGCATCAGAGGTGGAGCAACCGTCAGCTCCTAAATAACGTATTATTCAAAATGGATATGTAAGAATTTAGTATTCTTATACAATAACTTATCTAGAATATAATTTTTGATTATTCTCTCTCATGAAAATGTGATTATATGTGTAGCGATTTTCTTCCCCTGTTGGGATGGACTTGTATCCAAAAGCATTATATTCCCTTACCGCAAGGGTTTTTCCACTAGGGGACACTATTAGTTGGATATTTAATTTGGACATTGAAGCCCTTTAGCACCCCCCTCTCTCTCTCTCTCTCTCTCTCCTCTCTCTCTCTCTCTCTCTCTCTCTCTCTCTCTCTCTCTCTCTCTGGTCTAACATCCACAAAAGATGGACTAGACGCGTGGTGTCTTTGTCCATTAAGTGGGAGGTTTTTTCCCCTTCCAGTTATCAGCAAGTGACTCTCATATTCTTCATGAATTCTTTCGTTGTTTCAAAGGACATTCGTCCTATCTTTTTGTATAATGGCATGTATGTCATGTTCCACGTGCTCAGACAATAAAGTCTGTATTGTTGTTATGTTGTACTTCTTTGTTCGGATTTATTGATGTATATATTCGCCTACGTTGGAATTTTACTCTGAGCCTTCTAACGTATTATAAGAACCACACATTCAATTCTTATATATGCATCGTTAATGACGGGAGGTGGCGTGACGCAGTGGTTCACCTGCTGGAGTTTGACATCGTAGTACGCCAGTTAGAACTTCCGTCGCAATATTACGTTAATCTTCGGACTTGGGAAAGGTATAATCCCCTAATCCCTTCAGCAAGGTCAATTTCTTAAGCGGATTTTAACAGGATTAAATTCAGTTTTCCTTCTCATATACTGATTACATAGCCATGGTTAAAGAGTCCAGTCTGACCTACTATTTACCCATCGCTGGAGGGAGACTATTTGGATGCGTACCTTTTGCAAGTATATTAGTGTTATGTAAAATGTGTTCACTCTCGTCAAGGATTTGGACCCCATTTCCTACAACTCTAACCATTACACCACGCACCTCTACGTAAAAGAAGATGTAAATGCAAACAATTAGGGGATAGACTCCCTTGTAGACTACTATATTTTCTTCGCCTTGATAAAGTTTTAGAAGCCCTGGTCTAAACTATTGACAGTTGTTATATTACGAGATAGCCAAGCGTAAACAATTTCTTATTGTTGGTAATTTTATAAAGCCTATAAAAATATATTGAACTTTCTGTCTCCCTAATTGTCGAAAAAAAAAAGAATAAAATAAGGTTAAATTCACACTCAAGATAATACACCAATTATGCGTGTTTATACAATGCCAAATAACAAAGAAGAAAAAAGAAAGTAAAGAAATGAACTGCTTAATATTTTCGTCTACATAATTTATATGATAGAGATGTTTAAATGAAAAAAAAAAGAAAAAAAAAAGGAAAAATAAAATAAATTTCTCTCTGCTCATTTAACGTGGGGAATTGTCCTTAGAGTATAAGTTGAACAGGGTTATTTAATTCAATTTAGAAACATCTTACAGAACAACTCCTAAAAAGAGAAAGAATAACACATTTTTCTTTTCTTTCTTCTTTTTCTTTTTCTCAATTTCCTTATTTTTGTTTCTTCTTTCTATCTAGACATCTTTTTTTTTCTTTTCTTCGGCTTGTACTGAGAGCTTACGGCTATTAGAAGGTGAATCAATAATCAAGTACTTTTCTCTACCAAAGCACGTGCACCTTTTCATTCATAATTCATTCTACTCGTAAATAGGCATGTTTCAACTGACACATATAAGAAAATATTTTTTTTATGGATACCACTGAGAATTGTGGCTTGAGTATGCGCACCAAAGATTTTCAAAAGATGCAATGATACTGATATAACCGTTGCATTGATACGGCTCTTAGGTCACTATTCACAGTGGTTGGTTGGTTGGTTTATTTTATGCTGAGGCCGGTTTATTTCAGTCGTTAGAACACACACCTAGGAATCTGAAAGTTCCTGGTTCGATACCCGTCTCCGACGACTAAATGTATGAGTGACACAGATTGAGTAATCTGATCTGTGCAGTACGGTAGGTGTGGCGCTCCACCTCAGCAAATAACAATCTACCTGGTATAGTAATTGCAAAAAGGGGATAGACTCCCTGTGTGCCTTTTTGATACCGACACTAGTCCACTCCGTCAACAATGCAGAATCTAGTCAGTTTTGAATCGGACTCGTTCTATTCTTCACAGATGCGATCGCGTATAGAGATGGCCTTTCCGTAGCACGTCTACCGCCGCAGAAGCCACCGCCGACGCGGCCGTCGTCCCGCTGTCTGTGACGCCGCTGCCGATGTCGTCGATTGCTCGACCGCTGGGTCTCCTCCTGATGTTTTCGAATTTCTCTTCGCCTGAACGCCGTCGTCACCGCCGATATTGCCCGTGAAGACGACAGCAGCAGGTTGATAAGAAGACTGAAAACTCAAAAAAGGACCCGAGTAGAAATCCAGGACGAGACTGTTTGCTTTTTATTTGGCACGTATGTTATTGGGAAAGGTATGAAAAACGTGTTCTTCATCAAGATATGGTTAAATAGTCGGACAGACTGGGTTATTTATTTTTTAAATATGACAGCCAGTCTATGAGAAATAAAACTCTGAATTCAGACCAGCTGTAATCCACTTATAAATTGACCTTTTGTCACATCCTGCCCGTGGCGCAGGTTTTTTAGGCAAATGCACACACAGTTTGGCAGAATAGTATTATAAATCATTCTCATTCTACTGAGGTGGATAATCCTCGAGACCCTCGACTGCAGGGTATATTGCTGACCTCCTACCAGGCTGGAATCGACACAAAAAGTCATTATTGCCTGTGTGGATGGGTGTCTTGAAACTCGCTGTTAATTTTCTCTGGATTTGAGATCTAACGGCCAAAGACATTAAACTGGAGGTTTAAGTCAGATCAAACTAAGATTGTAACACTTTTGGGTTTGTTCTCGAATCCCAGTCGTGTTATATAAAGCGATTGATTTATTCTAAAAGCACTAGCATATACATGCAACCACCGTTTTAATCTAATAAAATATTATATTAAATGAAAAAGGCTAATGAAACTAAACAAAAAAAAATGAAACTGAGTTGGGGTACAATCGAAAAATAGAACATCTGGAACTTATTTTTCCATCACTCCCGTCTTGCATTGCTAATTTTTCCTCATTTAAATGTCTAGTAAAAATAGAAAGTAAAGAATAAAATTACAGTTATTTCTTCTTCTTAATCGATTTCATTTAAGATTTATCTCCGAGATTTTTGCTTATATTAATTAAGATAAAACCAAACAAGTAGAAATCAATAATACTAGGCACATATCTATTAAAATCAAATTTTTAATACCAGTATGTTTTGTGGGGTTTTAAGGGGTCAAATAAGAACAACACGACGGGTAACAAATGTAGGAAAATGTATTAACAAAAGAATAAACAATTACAGTACAGAGAAGTGGGAAATACGTCCGACAATAGAGTTATGAGCTGACTCGCATTGGTTTCCTCTACAAGCCATAATTGTCCCTGTTACTTATATTAACCGTCGGCGTATTCCATTAGTCTATAGGGTATATCACCTATACCAGTATGTACATTAGTCTTCCCGTACACACTATAAAGCACTCATTTTTTTGTATATATAAATACAATTGCATATTATTAGTATGTAGATAAGGCCAACAATATTAATAATGTAAAATAATTTTATTAATAAGTGAGGTTTAAAAAAAAAAATCATGGGCGTTAATAACTAATGGAATTGTGACTTGTGTACTGATATAGTTTCGGTTACAGACAGACACACAATCTCAATTATAATAAGATGTCAACTCATCTAGGGTTATTTTATGCCTTGTGGTTAGTGAATTGCGTTAATTCTACGCTCATAATTATATTCTAGTATAGATAGTCAATAACAGATGTAACATTGCGGGATCAATTAAATGTTTGTAGATTGCAAAAGTTATTATATTGCAATATATATTCTAATATACCCAGATGTTGGGCATATATACGATTGTTCTTTTACTGGAGAGAGGGGAGAGAGATAGACAGGTAGACAGAGAGATGCTATGCATAGCTAACTTTCTTCTCTGGCCGTACGTCTGATGTTTAATCGCCATGTTGACTTCTATCTTGTTGGTTGTTCGTCTTTGATTCATTCCTTCTTCTTGGTCAGTCTTTTTGCCAAGACATGCATCAACCAACAACACCATGTTATTTCCTTAAGACTTTTATTTTTAACTAAACTACTTTCTCTAACCAAACACAGCGCACGTGTGCAAGTGAGCCCCAGCTAAGGCAAGACATCCTTCTTGCCTGATGTTCTAGCTGGTACTGATGATTTCACTAGCTTTCACGTGATTCTCGGCTTTCCCGCGTCTCGGTTCAAAGGTCTCCAACAGTCTGTATCTTTCCATGGAAAACCGCCGCGCGTGATATGAAAAGACCATCCCTGCAGAACTACTGGGGGTTTACAATAATCTATGCAACCACATATATTATGCAACAATATGATGCGGCGTTTAATAAGGGCGTATGTAGTTTCCATACCTTATATACACAATTCACTTAGCACAAACGGGGAAGCCGTTACGGTGTTTTAAAAATCTAAATGCGCTGACGTTTGTCAACAATTTTAAATTGATTTTTCTTCCTCACATTTGAACATCAACAAAAAAGAATCCCAACACACCAGAAGAAGAGGTTCGCTGACTTTTTATTTTCAGTAATAATTTATTTTTCCTTAAAGCAACGAAAGCCCTGATAATGGTCTATCGAAACACACCGAAACATTGCAACGTAAGCGAAATAATCATTATTCGTTTATAAAATTGTGTTTTTTCAATTTTTTACAATATCACACACGCACGCACACACACACACACACACACACACACACACACAACCAACCCACCCGCACTAGCATGAAGTGATACAATGTCACTTTAATGAACGGAATTTACCAGGCTTGAAATCAGAGTTTACATCTCCTAGAATGGTTATTAAGCCGAGGTTAAAGAGCCCAGTCTACTCTACAATTTATTCAAAGATGTAGGTAGAGTAGTTGGGCGCATATCTTTTTCAAGGTGAAATATGTGAAATACTAACAGTCTCATTCAGGATTTGGACTCGGGCCGACGAGTTTATTTCCCATGACTTTAACCATTAGACTCCGTGCCTCTAACAAGACTGCTAGAATATAAATCTTTTAATTTAAAGACTGTTTACAACCAAGTTGCTGACCTGGATTTAATACAGGAAAATAATTAAGCTTATGATGTTTAAACATCAGTTGCAGTATGTGAGAATAATCAAGCAATGTTGTTACGTTGCGGCTCTATTTAAGAGGAGTGATGACGTGTTAATAATAATCGTAATATAGTTATCTTCTGTTTCTGTTTTACTTCCCGAGGCTGGGTCAGAGTTGCTGGTATCAGCTTGTTGGGCTGGATGGTATTTTCGCTGTTTGGGTCTGAAACAACTTGGGATTCGTTTGAGGATGTCTTGCCTTGTGACGTTTATAGCTTTTAAATAACAATTGTAGGCATTCTTGTTTTTGTTTATGTTTTTCTCCTGAACTGATTTATTTTATGTCCAAGACAAAATGCTTTGGGTTATAGACACGAATATTGCGTCTGCTCCCTCGAATTACTTAGTTGCAACTGATATTTCATTCTTTTCTCTTACTACCACTCTTCTACACCCGCCAGGTTATATTCATGGTTCAATAAGAAATAGACAATAAACGTTGTGCTGGCTCGTCCAAAAATATTTCTTCTATTATCTAGACATAATTCTTATTTTTTCTCTCTTTTTATTATGTTATAATTACTATGAAACTAATTGCCGGTAAGACATATGTAACCAATATTCGAAAAGGCTTGAGCGTGTCCGTCGCGAGTAACAAATTCAGTTTCCTACCAAATGTAGTTGTAATTAAGTTCATATACCATCGCGAGGGCCAAACATAAAAGTGTTATTTCCTAGTTGAGTAACATGAGTCACCCAGAAAAAACTGAACCCAAACTATTTTTCTCTTTAAACGAACCCTAACCCTAATCCTAACCCTAAACCCTAACCCATTGATGGATTTCTTCACCCCATAATCTATCCTGATGAAGGTTTAAATCGAAACGTTTAAGCGTCAATAAATAAATTCATTTTATTTTGGAACACTTCGTTTCACAAATTTCTTAATATTGTCAGATTTATTTCTATATTTACTCCCCACCCATATATATATATATATATATATATATATATATATATATATATATATCAGAGTGTTCTGCTACCTGCAAATTTGCAATTCTGTACGAACATGGTAATATACAGGTAGGTCTATTCGTAACATTCTGTGTAACTATATCGGGGCATGTGTTCTCGTATATAAGAAATCACAGGAAATACTGAAACAATTTTATTAGGCTCTCAGCTGAGAAGACATAAAAATTTCCAAGCACCTATCATTAAGTCCATCTCTTTCACTTCAACTGTCTTCGGCAACCCTCGCACTCATTCCATTTTTATGGCCTCTTTACATTTATTAACCAATAGTAGCCTCTTAAAGGGCCCCGTGTATAATAGTGACACTCTCACGTAAATTAGAGTCAAGATTTTAGCCGGTTTTTAAATCAAGATACACGGTTTGTATAGCTAATACGTTTGCTCGAACCCCAATCGGTCTTCATGTTGAAGACAAATGTGACCCGAAAAAAAAACAACAACATCTATATTGAAAATAAATAAATAAATGAATTAAGAAATAACATCAGGTTTTAAAGTGTGTGAAAAATTCAAGTGCGATTTTATGAACTTTAGATATTTACTGTAGAAATTGAAACCATTTTTTCTTGTTAACATTGTGATAATTATTGACGCACCAGTCATGAACTAGGCTTATTGAGAATATTTTACAATGAATTCTAACCGTATTTTGTAAACACACACACACACATACACACTCACACACACACACACACACACACACAAACACATACACACACAAACAAACAAACAACAAACACACACACACACACATATATATATATATAGTATGAGCAGTTGAAAAGAGATATTCGCAAGAATAAAAAAGTAGACAACCAAGGGCTTCAAATCGGTCTACTATGTGACCAGTGTGGAAGGCTATGTATGAGCAAAGCTGGCCTGATCAGTCACTAATCTGTGCATCGGAGGGATGGACTAATAAAATACCCTTTGCTCCCTGGAAATACCTGTAATTGTGGGAAGGTGTGCAAGACATTGGCAGGACTAAAGAGCCACTTTCGTGTAACTAATTGTTGAACTTTTTTGAAGCTCACCATTATATTGTTTGAACTGTTGAGCTTTTTTTTCTTTTTTTTTTTGTTATTATTATTATTGTTACTATATCGAGTAATGGCAATACTTGAACACGAGTTTGCTGCCATCATATATATATATAAAAGTCGACGGGGCGGCCTAAAGTCGGTATAAGCCAGTCAGCGAGGGAGTCTATCCCCTTTTCAATAGCGCTAGACCAAGGATATTGTTTTAGCGTCTGAGGTGGAGCGCCACACCTACCATCAGCTCATTACTTTACTGCACAGATCCCTGTGCTACTCATACGCTGAGTTGGCGAGGACCGGTATCGAACTAGGAACCTTGTGGTTTCAAACCGAACGCTCTACCGACAGAGCTAACCCGGCCCATTAATTGAGAGTACGCAAACAGTATGCTTGATATGGTGATAACCGACATTTTGGGGGAGAATATGTGCTTAATTGAAGTCATACCTAATTTGAAAATTAATTAGTTATAATTAATGATATATTCGCCTAATTCATTAATTATCAACTGATTAATTTTCAAATTAGGTATGACTTCAGTTAAGCACATATTCTCCAAAATATATATATATATATATATATATATATATATATATATATATATGTATATATATATATATATATATATATATATATATATAACAGAAAAACATTAAGTATTCCAAAAGGTGAGTTAATTCGTGGGGAAATGGATTTGTTATAACGTTTCGGTTTATCCAACCTTCATCAGTACAAGTGTTGTTTATGGGTGACTTGTGGAATATAAGTAGTGCATATATATATATATATATATATATATATATATATATATGGGTTTTATAATTTGCTTGAAGCATTGTATTTATATTGGTTTGGTGGTTTGTTTTTAAGGCTATAACAATGCAAGTGTAAAGAAAAGTAAGGAAACTATGATAGTTCGCTTACCTTTAATTTATATTTGAACATTTCAGGATAAAGAATTCTTCATGAGAAGATATCTAAAAGCGTATTTCTGAAGCTGTTACCTTGTTGCTAGGATTTCTCCATTCAGTTGTATGCCTGGTGATATCTATCTTCGAAATCTTTGCGTGTATGTATCTGTAAGTCTGTGTGTTTATGTGCGTGTGTCGTTCGGGAAATAACGAATGGTTTCATGCCTTTCCAAAGAGTATTAACGCGAAGTGAGACGCAAATAGACACGTCAAGGATATGAACTCGGATGGTCATCTGTTAGTTGTAGATAATCAATGACTTCAGCAGAGTACTCTACTGTGATACTGTAGTCGGCGAGTTCGAACTCGCCGACTACGATTTTATAATGTCAAATAATGGTTTGGCCGCCAATTTTAGCAAGTATTATCACACTGTCAGTTTATTTTTGCTTTCTTTTGCCACATGCATGTCTGAATTGGATAAAATCCGTCCTTGGGTTCATGCGTTCTTGGATCCAACCGTGGGGTCCATCAATTGTCACTCGAGATTCGTCTTTTAAAATTACTTGAAAAAAGAGAATTTTCATGTATTTCTTGTCTCAATTTTGACGCTTTGAAATATTTTCTTAGTGAGACGAGGTTGCCTAGGGGATTCTTTTTAAAGATCTCAATTCACAAAGTATTTATCAATGTTTATCCTTCTTGATTCCTTCAATTACCTCCTTTGCAAAGATCCAAGCGCTGATCAGATGTGCTTGTTTCGCTATAACACGAATTAGTTTACGTTCATCTTGAGTAATATAGTTCTTACGACCATTTCCTATGCTTTGCGTTCTCAACCTCTGTATATATTCAAGGACATTCTTGATCATTCAATGATCTCAACTTCTGTATAGTTTCAAGGACATTCTTGATCATTCAATGATCTTCTTTGATATCTCCAATGTGGACATTTCTTTATTCAATAACTTTGTTCATTTCTGTTTTTCAGCCGTTGCTTGATCTTTCATATCACTCATGTTTCAATATAAATTATGCACAAAAAGAAATATATTTTATGAGATTCTAGAGTTCTTAAGCCTAATGTTGACACAGGAATTATTTATTCATTTTAGCAATGTTATCTGCGGGAGACCAAGAAACATATTAAGATGAGGCTGATTAGAGTGATAAGAGGGTATCAGAAGAAAATACATGTTTTCCTTAAAATAAATCCTAACGTAAACACTTGATTTTTGTTCCTGGCGTTGAGGATTTTCAGAGGGGACATTATGGTTGGTGGTGAGACGTCAGGCTTCTTGGTTAGAGTGCAACATAGGTGAAGGGCTGGTTTAGCTCAATTGGTAAAGCGTCAGCCTGGGAACCATAAAGTTCCTGGTTCTATACCGACCCTCACCATCTCAGCGTATGAGTAGCACAGGGATGTGTGCGGTAGAGTGAGGAGCTGATGGTAGTCGTGGGGCGCCAACACAGACGCTAAAACTCGGTCTCGCGCTAGTGAAACGGGACAGATTCCCTCGCTTTACGAGTTTACTTATTAGAGATGGTCGATGTGACAGGAACCAAGTGGTTTTCCAAGCAGCCCTCGGTGTCTCTCTGTTTTGATGAGCAGTAGGAAGTTTGCTGTACAGTGAGGTTTTAGGCAATGATTCCTCATCTTGGAGATATGTCTTGTCTAGTATAGCCGTTACTTGGAGTAGCATGGTCTCAATGACTTTCACTTTGAACCTATCTTGGGCTAGACGGGAGGTCGGAGAGGCCCCCTTCGATCAATCGGCTGGTCACGTCAAGTCCTAGCACCTACATGATTTTCCCAACCCTATTGCCCTTATGGCGAGCCCCAATCCCTTTTTATCATATGGGTGCTAGAAGGCGGTGGCTGCGGGTCTACATGTCCTGGGAATGACGTTAAACTCTATCTGATGGTGAGGTTCCAGTTTTGGAGGTTTGGGGAATGTGGAGCACCCCTTCATCACCATTGCTCCCTGGTCCACTCTTACCCGGAGTGGTAGTACTTATTAGGGTCCCATCTTTGGGTTAAATAGAAAAATGTATTTTCCATTAAGAATTGATTTATTTGAAAACTTTATCGGTATTAAATGACCCACTGAGGTTGATATGCTGTAAAACAAAACAAAACAAAAACAAAAAACTCAATGACTTTTAAAAAGAGTTTAAGAGCTTGTCTGCTTGTTTTCATATTATACCAAGTTAAAATACAGACAAGAATCATCAACAACAGAATAAAAGGTATATAAATCGTGTCTGGAAGATTTAAAAAAAAAAAAAACAAAAAAAGGTTTCCAGTAAGAATGTGACTCAAAACTAACTTACACTCAACACACATAATTTTACATTGGTAATCCTACAATTAAACAGGAAACTTAATGTTCACAGAGAAATAACTACCATAAAAGTCAACACAAGGGGTTTAATTCTATTTCCGAGACCCGATATTCTCACACACTGATGCCAAAAATAAAAATATTGTATAAATATTTTAAGAGTTACAGATCATTCTAACCTTCGTTTGTGCTAGTTATTATTTATTATTTTATTCATTTATTTATTTTGTAAGAGTTTTTAAAATGAGTATTGTCACATTAAAAAAGAAAAAAATTAAATAACCGTGACTTAAGTAGTATGGTCTCAATGACCGTTGCATTTTCAAGGACTTTAATAATACTGATGAAATCACTCTAGTGGAAGTTTTAAATAGTGTGGAGTAGCACTGGTGGAACCGCTCAAGTAGTCAAAAGTGGTGATGATAAATGACCCACGACATTGAAGCGTATCTGAGGGTGGCATGGACTATGGCTCTACTATACACGCTGATCTTTGTGCTCTTCAAGTGTCTGTTGTACTATTCGCATTGTAGAGTCTGCCAACAGCACCGCTTAAAAGGCCTTATCCTTAAAATAAACCCTAACATAAACACGAAGGGTAACTTATATAACATTTGTAATTGAATTAAATGAAATATATTTTAGATTATCACGTTTGTTATGTTCATCTGTTCTGTAATTGACTTATATTTTCTTTGCTTTGAATAAATACACATTGTATAATGTAGTTCGTTGGTGTTCGAATCTCTAATATTCTTACATGATTTTAATTCTCATAGTGTTTCACTTCCTATTGAATTCTTCTTCTTCTTCTTCTTCTTCTTCTTCTTCTTTATTATTATTATTATTATTATTATTATTATTATTATTATTATTATTTTCATTCTTCTTCTTCTTATTATTATTATTCATTCTTCTTCTTCTTCTTCTTATTATTATTATTATTATTATTATTATTATTATTATTATTATTATTTCCTTCTTCTTCTTCTTCTTCTTCTCTTCTTCTTATTATTATTATTATTATTATTATTATTATTATTATTATTTCATTCTTCTTCTTCTTCTTCTTCTTCTTCTTCTTCTTCTTCTTCTTCTTTCATTTTCAATTCCGCCTTCATTCAAATGTTATTTTTAATAGAAGAAAAATTGTTTTCTTGCTTTTTCCCACCATTATCACACTTGATCTGAGTGTTCTAAACCGAAGGCATCATTCTGCCAGAGTTGGTCAGTACCAAAAAGTCCTTGATTCGCTCAACAGAATTAACTTCATATGATTACTTCTTCTGGGATACCCGAAGGCTAAAGTGTTTAACTCTTTCCCTACTTAAAGCCGCCCACAACTGCTCTCCAACCAAACCTAAATAAAATACAAAAAACTGATGATTATTTCATTATAAATGTGCAGACCCACTCGGATTACAATAAAATGAATTTATTTGAATAAAATGAGTTCTGAGGTGAATGTAAACAATCTCGTAAAGGATTTGAACTCGTCTTACCGTCACCATATCAAAATTGTGCCCCCACTATTACACTGATATACAGTATATAAATTGATGTAAATAGACATTGAAATATCAGCAAAATCCAAGCAAACGACACTAATTGATGTTTAGTTCCTTATAATTGAACAGAAAGACTAAGATTACAATACAATTTATTTGATTAGAGTAAGATCTCAAATGAATGCGGAATGTCTCGTAAAGGATTTGAACTCGTCTGATCATAGCCATTTACTACGATTGTAAACATTACACCATGCGCCCGTGTATTACACGATTATACGGTATATAAGTTAAAGTAAACTTTGCGCTAATACGCTTGGGAAAGGTATGAATCCTACTCTCCGTCCAGCTATGGATAAATAGTAGGGTAGACTGGGCTCTTTAACCTTGGTTAGGCAACCAGTCTAGGAGAAAGAAAACTCTGTTGAACACCGCTTAAGAAATTGACCTTGTGTCACATCCTGCTCGTGCGGAGGGGTTGGTAAATATATATAAGTAAAAGTAAAGTTGTCGGGGTGGCCTAAAGTCAATATCAGCCAGACCGATGGAGTATATCCCCTTTTCACTAGCGCTAGACCAAGGAGATTGTTTTCGCGTCTGAGGTGGAGCGTTACACCTACCACCAGCTCTTTACCTTACCACACAGATCCCTCTACTACTCATATGCTGAGTTTGCAAAGGCCGGTATCGAACTAGGAACCGTGTGCTTTCTAGCCGAACGCTCTACCACCTGAGATAACCCGGCCATTGAGGTGATGTAAATGGACATTGAAATATCAGCAAAATCCGAGTGTGTTTTTCTGGGTTACCTTAAGTTAAAACATTACTAACGGCCCGTATATACTTAGCGCAATTGTGTTTTTAAAACAATCTTAAATCGTTTATCTGTTAATCCCAAGCCAATCCGATCATTCCTGGAAGCAATGTTTTTCTCTAAGTTCTAAGTGCCACTTATTCTTGCTGAAGTTCTGATCAAACACGATGTGCAGTCGAAATTGCAGACAAGTCTGGAAGCCAATATAACAATTAGACCCTTCAAATAGACGATAACCGATGCCCACGGGCGACTCTTATGTTTTAACCACTGACAAGTGCTTTCCCTTTCCCAGGCGAGGGTTAAACCAAAATATGCGGAGAGTATGTGAAGGAATCCGTACGTGAAGTGAGAGTGTAGGTGTAAAAGGGACCGAGCTGTTAATCGATGAGGTGGGAAATTAATGATAGGTTTCATATTATCGATTTCTCTCCGCCTTTGTTTGTATCGCCTCTTTGCAAATAACTTTCGTTCTCACTTTCGTCTTTCCTGTACTTACTTTGATGTAGCTTAAATGCAACCACTGTATACTTATTTGTACAATGAATCAGAATCTATTTGATAGCTTCATGGATTGGTCTAGATATTTATTTATCGGACGATTTAATAATGACGAGTCTCTAGTGACTAAAGTGGTAAGCAGTTAGCCTTTTGTAACAAATAAACTGGGATAGACTACGACTTCAAAAGGACAGTCATGACGTGTACCGAACTCTCGGGCTTTAGACTAAGCTTTATGTACGTTAATTACCAACTATCAAGAGACCTGAAAAATAAACACACCATTAATAATAATAATAATAATAATAATAATAATAATAATAATAATTATTATTATTATTATTATTATTAAATAAATAACTAGTAAATAAATAGAATATATTTTTAATAGAAATAATTATAGATAAAAATGAATTTTAAATAAGAAATTATAAATAAAGATAACTATATTTTACTGTGGTAAATCTCCAGGTCCACCTATTTACTATTATTATTATTATTATTATTATTATTATTATTATTATTATTATTATTATTATTATTATTTACTCATTATTGTTATTATTATTATTATTATTATTATTATTATTATTATTATTATTATTATTATTATCATTATTGTTTACTCCTTTTGAGTTTTCACATCAGCATTAGCTGATGGTCTTTCACTGGAGTCTGAGTGACAGCAAGTCTCCTCAGGTCTCCAGGACTCTTTTGAGTATTCTGGAAGATTGCAGCAGTGCAGTGTTCTGAATGGTTTCAACCCTTCCTCTGATTTCCAAACATTCCAGACCCTTTTCCAATCCTTTTGGGACTTTTCCAATCCTTTTGGAACTTTTCCAAGTGCACCAACTACAATTGGTATCACCTTCACTTTCATATTCCATAACTTTTTTAGTTCTCTGACAAGGTCCAGATATTTGTCTATTTTTTTCATTTTCCTTCAGCTTCATCCCGTGATCTGCTGGCACTGCAAAATCCACCAGTTGACAAGTTCTTTCTTTTTTGTTTATCAACAATAGGTCTGGTCTTCTTGCTGGGATAAGGTGATCCGTTTTTATTTCAAGGTCCCAGAGAATTTTATGCGTTTCGTTCTCAAGAACAGTTTCTGGTTTATGCATATACCATTTTTTTGCATGGTCAAAATGAAATTTTTTGCATAATTCCCAGTGGATCACCTTCCCAACCCAGTCGTGTCTAGTTTTGTATTCTCGTTATGCTAGTTTGCTACATTCGCAGAGTATATGGTTTACAGTCTCATCTCTATTACTGCAAAGTCTACATTTACTATTTTGTTGGGTCCTATCGATTTTCGCTTTGATGTAGTTGGTCCTTATGGCATTATTTTGTACAGCAATTATAAGTGATTCCGTTTCTCTTTTGAGGTTTCCTTTTCTTAACCATGTCCAGGTCTTTTCATGGGCAACCTCTTCAATTTGTCGTTTAAAGCGTCCATATAATTGTTTTTCTTTCCATTTTTGTTTTCTAGTCTTAGTTGTTTTTCTGATTGTCCATCGGTCGCCTCTACTATTGTTGGCCGCCATAAGTAGTTTGTCTTTGCTCTTTCTTGTGTAATTTTCAAGTTGTTGGATTGTGGTTTCTACGCAATCCTCTATCTTGGCAAGACCTCTTCACCCTTCCTTTCTTGACACATATAATCTATCTCTATCATCTCTAGGGTGGAGAGCCTTGTGCATTGTCATTAATTTTCTCGTCCTTTGGTCAATCTGTCGGAGTTCTTCTTTTGTCCATTTTAAGAATGGTCCTGAATATCTTATAATGGGGACAGCCCAGGTATTAATTCCTTTGATCAGATTTCTGCTGTTAAGTTTGGTTTCTAGAAGTTTTCTAGTTCTCCTGAGATATTCTTTTTTAACTTTTTCTTTCATTTCTGTTTGCATGATATTGTCCGCTTCTAAAATTCCTAAGTACTTGTAGCTTTCATTTTCATCAAGTGATTTTATAGTTTCCTGATTTGGCAGTTGTATTCCATCCATTAGTTTTCTTTCACCGCGTTTTATTACTAGCATAGCACACTTTTCAATTCCAAATTCCATGCCTATATCCTGGCTATATATATTCTAATAGTTTGTAATAGGCTCTCCAATTCTTTTTCATTTTTTGCAAAATTTTTTATGTCATCCATGTACATAAGGTGGTTTATCTTTTCTTGTGAGTTAGTGAATTTGTATCCCCTTGTACATTTTTTTAAGTATATGATTAAGCGGCATCATTGCTATAATAAAGAGTAGTGGTGATAATGAGTCTCTTTGGAAGATACCTCTTTGGACTTTTACGTCTGCCAGGGATTATCATTATTATTATTACTATTATTAGTATTCTTCTTCTTCTTCTTCTTCTTCTTCTTATTATTATTATTATTATTATTATTATTATTATTATTATTATTATTATTATTCACTCCTTTTGAGTTTTCACATCAGCATTAGCTGATGGTCTTTCACTGGAGTCTGAGTGACAACAAGTCTCCTCAGGTCTCCAGGACTCTTCTAAGTATTCTAGCAGATTGCAGCAGTGCAGTATTCTGGATGGTCTCAATCTCTCCTCTGATGTCCACATTTTCCAATCCTTTTTCCAATCCCTTTGGACCGTTCCAAGTGCACCAACTACAATTGGTATCACTTTGACTTTCATAGTCCATAACTTTTTCAGTTCTCTGGCAAGGTCCAGGTAGTTATCCATTTTTTTCATTTTCCTTCAGCTTCACCCTGTGATCTGCTGGAACTGCAAAATCCACCAGTTGACAAGTTCTTTCTTTTTTGTTAATCAACACTAAGTCTGGTCTTCTTGCTGGGATAAGGTGATCCGTTTTTAGTTCAAAGTCCCAGAGAATTTTATGCGTTTCGTTCTCAAGAACAGATTCTGGTTTATGCATATACCATTTTGTTATTATTATTATTATTATTATTATTATTATTATTATTATTATTTTAATAGCTTTTTAAAATACCATCAGCTAAAATTGGCGTGAAAAACTCTAACAACAACAACAACAATAATAATAATAATAATAATAATAATAATAATAATAATAATAATAAATAGATGGGCTTGTGGATATACCACAGTATAAGAATTCGACTTTTACAACGATTGATACGTTTATTTAAGAGCTTTTGCAAATAGTTCAATATGTAAAAGTATAATTATCTTGATTTATCTCTCTCTAAATCTTTTTTTCTTTCTTGCCTTTTTACATCTCTATCTCTCGCCTACACACTTTCTTTTTTCTTTCTTTCTATCTTATTAATTTTTCTGTGTAGCATGTCTTTTTCTTCCCTCTCTTCCTTTATTTCTTGATAATAAAAACAGAATCGTCCATTATTTAGCTGAGGTGACGACACTCACAAATTCTGGGGTTAAGCAACATCAGATAATCTGGATTTAAAGTTTTACATTTCATGTTCGATGATATGATTGGTTTGGTTTTGTTTTGTTTACGGCATATCAAAAGTCAGTGGGTCATTTAATGCCAATAAAGTTTTGAAATAAATCAATTCTTAATGGATAATACAATTTTTTATAAATACATTTTTCTATTTAACCTATAGATGGGACCCTAACAGGTACTACCACTCCGGGTCAGAGTGGACCAGGGAGCAATGGTGATGAAGGGCTGCTCCACACTCCCCAAACCTCCAAAACTGGAACCCATCATCAGATAGAGTTTAACATCATTCCCAGGACATGTAGACCCACAGGCCACGCCTTCTAGCACCCATATGATAAAAGGGTTGGGGCAATCATATAGGTGCTAGGGACCGACGTGACCAGCCGATTGATCGGAGGGAGCCTCTCCGTCTAGCCCAAGATTGGGCCAAAGTGGAGTATTGCAAGTCATGAACTACTCATCCACCTGGGCTCTATTCTTGAGCATCACGGGTCGCCACCCACGGCCAACAGGTGGCCCCATTGGGGGAGTCTTACCCCATCTGCAGAGGTGCAGTCGGTGGATTCTAACGCCCCAGCCGACAGGGCGGTGGATGATATGAACGGTCTCATTTTTAACCAGAGGTGGTTGCAAGATTATAAACGTCGCACTTTCAAAGAACACGAGTATTAAATTATAGTAGTAAATTGAGTATAGAATACATTTTGACCATGCAGCAAATTAGTGTATGCACAAACCAGAATCTGCTCTTGAGAATGAAACGCATGAAATTCTCTGGGTCTGAGATACAGACGGATCACTTTATTCCAGCCAGAGCACTGGAGCTAATAGGTGATTAACTTATCCACTTGTAGACTTTATAGTCACAGCAGATAACAGGGGGAAAATGAAAGAAAACGGAATGATAGAAAAATTTCTGGACCTTATTTGAAAAAGAAAAAAATGTGAAATATCAAGGTGAAAGTGATACCAATTTTAGTTGGTACAATTGGAACGGTCTCCAAGAATTAAAAAATAAACAGATAAGAGGAATTGGAAATAAGAGGAAAAATTGAGACAATCCAGACAACAGCATTGTTGAAATCAACTAGAATACTCAGAAGAATTCTGGAGACCTGAAGAGGCTGAGTGACTTACTGACATTCAGCCTCTAGGGTGTTACCAGCTAAGACGGGTGTAAAAATCTCTCATTCCTTGAAATAATAATAGGAATACAATATTTACCATTCTATTAAATGGTATATGCACAACACAGAATCAATGCTAAATAATGAAAGGAATAGATTTCTCTGAGATTTTCAGAAGAACGGATCAGCTAATCCTAATCTGGAGACCAGACCTTCTGATAATCAAGAAGAAGAAAATAATTTTTAATGTAGTGGATTTTGTCGTTTCAGTGGATCAGAAAGTAAAAATGAAAGACAAAGAAATGATAAACAAATACATAGACCTTGCCACATAAATAAAAAAACATGTCTAACCAAGGTTAAAGAGCCCAGCTTGCCCTACTATTTACCCATAGCTGGAGGGAGAATAGGATTCATACTTTTCCCAAAGGTATTAGCGCTAAGTGAAATGCAATTACCACGTCCAGGATTTGAACTCTGGACGACAGGTCCATTTCCAATGACTTTAACCATTACACTACGCGCTTCCACAATATATAGACAAATACCCGGACCTGACCAGAGAACTGTATAACCGTAAAATCCAAGCAACCAACAAAATTCAGCCAAGAAAATTGGGACTATATGACCTTTAAGCACCCCTTTTTGATCTCCATTAAGAAAGGACATGTGTTTAATTTACACCGTCAATATCCAGTTGTTTGTTAGGTATTAGGGTTAGGGGTTAGGGGTTAGGATTAGGGGTTATTATTATAATTTTTTAAAATCTAAAAATCGTCTGTTAAAACAACCGAATATTGACGTTGTAAAGAAAAACATGTTTTTTCTTAATCAAGATCAAAAAGGGGTGCCTAAAGGTTATATGGTCCGAAAAGGCAACTAGAATAAGTAATAAACAAGAGAGAAAACAGGAAAATCAGAGAAGAAAAAGGAGGTAAATAAACATGAACGCAAGACCAAAACGAGAAAAAAATTAAACAAGAAAGTGTTAAAAACGATGAGAAAGGCTCATTTGATCCGGGCAGACAAAGTATTATAGAAAATAATTAAACAGATATGAAATCAATAGAACAAGGAAAATGCAGGGGAGAAAATAAGGAATTAAATATGAAAAGGAACAGAAGAAAATGGGGACCATAGGACCTTTAGGCACCCCTTTTTGATCTCAATTAAGTAAGGGTGTTTTTTTATTTACACCGTCAATATCCGGTTGTTTTAACAGATGATTTTTTAAAAAAATGTAATTATAAAACTAATCCCTAACTCTAACCCCTAAACCTAAGCCCTAAAAAACAACCTGATATTGACAGTGTAAATAAAAAACATGTCCTTTCTTAATCGAGATCAAAAAGGGGTGCCTAAAGGTAATATCGTCCGAAAATTGAATGTGAAAATAAAGGAAATAAATATATTAGCGAAGAAAGTAAAAATTTAATAGGAATAAAATGCTTAGAGGACTAAATAGAAATGGCAGAGAATGCACCTAGAATACAAAAAAGAATTTCACAACAATTATAATAAAATATTTAAAAAAATAAGAAAAGTAAATTAAGACAAAAACGGAAAGAAAATGGAAAGATCAGGTAAAAATGAAACAATTTAGAAAGAAAAATATAAAAACAAGCAAACAATGGGAAAAGCAGGAGAAACTTGAGATAAGAAAACACAACAATAAAGAAAAAGAAAAAATAAGTAAGATATAAAAATGGAAATCAAACACAGAAACGAAATGTATTATGAAAGAAGAAAATTAGTAAAATGAAAATCGGTTAAAAAAATCAAACGAACAACAACAACAATAACAAAAACAGAGAAAGAAAATGGTGAATAAAAAGAAAAAAAATGTAAAAATCGCGGGAAAATTGAAAAACTTCAGAAAAACAAACAAACAATGAAAGCAAATAAACACAGATAAAAAGAAAAAAAAAACAAACAAACACATAAAGCACATAATAAAAACAACAAAAAAATCAGTAAGGTATAAAAATGGAAATAAGTTAGAGAAACGAAATGATGTAAATGACGAAACGAAAGAAATCACACATAAATAAAATTCAGTTAAAAAACAAAAAAGCAACAACAAAAAAGAAAGAAGGAAGAAAACATAAATGGTAAGAAAATGAAAAAATCAGAGAAAAATCAAAAATTAAAAAAAAAACAATAAAAGCAGACAAACAGAGATAAAAGCAAGAAAATATTTTTTTAGATACACCATAAACAAAATAAAAAAATAAGTAGTGTATAAAAATGGAAATAAAATAGAGAAACGAAATGTGGTAAATGACGAAACGAAAGAATTCACACATAAATGAAATTCAGTTAAAAAAGACAACAAACAGAAACAAAAGCACCAACAAAAAAACAAAGAAAGGGAATAAGACATAAAAAGAAAGAAAATGTTTAAAAAATCAGGGAAAATACCAAACAATAAAAAAATACAATGAAATTAGAAAAGAGATAAAAGCAAGAAATGATTTTTAAAAAGACACAATAAAAAAAGTAGTGTGTAAAAATGGAAATAAAAAAAGAAACGAAATGGTGTAAATGACGATATAACTGAAATCATACATAAATGGAATTTTTTTATTTTTTAAAAACAACAAAAAAGACCAACAAACAAGAAGAACATAAAAAAACAGCGAAGGAAAATAAGGCATAAAAAGTGGAAATAAAAAGAAAAAATCAGTGACGAATGAAAGTATTCAGTAAAAACAAAAACAAATAATAAATATAAACAGACAGTAAGAAAAAACCCAGAATAAAACAAAAAATAAGGTATAAAAATTGAAATAAAATAGAGAAACCAAATTATGCAAATGATGAAACGAAAGAAATCACACGTAAATAAAATTCAGTTAAAACCAACAAAAAGAAACAAAAAGAAAGAAAAGCATCATCAAAAAACAAAGAAAGGGAATAAGACATAAAAAGAAAGAAAATTAAAAAAAAATCAGAGAAAATATCAAACAATTAAAAAAATACAATAAAATCAGACAAAGAGATAAAAGCAAGAAAATGATTTTAAAAAGACACAATAAAAAAGTAGTGTGTAAAAATGGAAATAGAAAAAAAAAGGAACGAAATGGTGTAAATGAAGATATAACTGAAATCATACATAAATGGAATTTAGTTTTTAAAAAGAAACAACAAAAAAAGATCAACAAACAAGAAGAACAACAAAAAACAGCGAAGGAAAATAAGACATAAAAAGGAAAAAAAAAAGGAAAAATCAGGGAAAAACAAAAGTATTTATTAAAAACAAAAAACAAAAAACAAACAATAAATATAAACAGACAGTAAGAAAAAAAAAACAGAGTAAAACAAAAATATCAGTAAGGTAAAAAAATGGAAATAAAATAGAGAAACGAAATGATGTAAATGACGAAACGAAAGAAATCACACATAAATAACATTCAGTTAAAAAAAAAGATGACAACAAAAGCAGCAACAATAAAAATACCATACTGAATTATTTTCAAAGAAAAAGTGAAAACAAAATAGCAAAAAGTAAAAAAAGCTGAACACTTACAACAACCAAACACAAGAAGATTACTTTGATTGTAAGAGCGTGTGAAAAGGTGTGGATTATAAATATATTTAAAAAATATTTTTTTGTAAAGAATAACACTTCCTATTTTTTTTCTTTCACTGTTGCTATGAAAACCCTAATCAGATCGCATCGAGATAAAGTGAGCATTGAAATTCAATAGATTCCCATAATCAGCCTCTCAGAATCTAATTATGCTCCTCGGCCGGTCATTCAGACAATATTTCATTCGGGGTTAAGCCAACTCTCCTTTGGAAGTGAACCAACTAATCGCTCTTTTCAACATTCCATCTCTTTCATGATTCTATTCTCCAAGACAGAAGCCAGCCATGTTTTTTATGAGGTCTTTTAGTTTTTGTATATATTTTTAAAAAATATTCATTTCCTCATACATTTATGGTTGTACAGATAATGTCTCAATGAGTGAATATGTGAAAGTGCTTTTACATATTTTTAAGGCTTCTCCATAAACGACTTTCTTTGCTTGGCTGGTTGTTTGGAATTTACGGCATGTCAACTCTTGACGGGTTACTTTATGTCAGGCACATTTGTTTATTCATTCTTCTTGGGTATTCAATTTTTTTTAAACTCAAGTACTTTTTAAAACACATATATTTAACCTATAGATGGGACCCTAACATGTACTGCCACTCCGGATCAGAGTGAACCTGGTAGTAATGGTGATGAAAGTGTGCTCCACATTCCCCAGAGCTCCACTAAGAACCTCAATAATAGATACAGTTTAAAGCCATAGCCAATACACGAAAACCCTCGGCCACCGCCCTCTAGCCCATATAAGGGACCTGGGAGCTTGCCATAGGGGCAATATGATCGGACAATCATGGAGGCATTAGGGCTTGACGTGGTTTAGGTTTAGGGCTAAACATGGCAGGGGGGAAATGTTTGTGTATTTCCCAAGATGAGGTAAGGAAGTTGTTGTTGATTTACCTGTGATTTATTTTCTTAATATTTGGGGATGAGAAATCCCTTCCCCTGAAGATATGTAACATTTCTGCATCCTATAAGGGGCTGCAAACAGCTGCTTTCATAAATCCAGTTTGCGGTGGTGGTAGCAAGTGTTTTTATGTTTGTTTAATGTATTAGTATTCTTTCAAATTCTTCATGTGTCTGTCTGTCTGTCTGTCTGCTGTCTCTCTCTCTCTCTGTGTGTATTTGAGTGGCCTCTTTGGAGTTATCTGAACACAACCTTTACCCATTCTTTGGGGATGAGGCTGGTCCTATTCATTTATTCGATTCCCTATCATGTTTATTTAATTGTATAATGTCATCTATCCTATGTTGTAGGTATATTTTCTGGCTAAACTTGCAAATCGGTCGGAAAATTAAAACATATTACAAGGTGACCCAGAAAAAACAGAACCCACATTATTTATTTATTTTAGAAAACAATTAATTCATAATAGTATTGTCAAATTTTTGTGGGGCTGTAACGTGAGACTACGAACTCATAAGCGACGTCCTCCTGTGGAAGCCAGCATATGGACAAGCCAGTGTGGGCCAACCAGCAAAAACGTACGTTGATCAGCTCTGTGCGGATGCGGGATGCTGCATAGAGGACCTCCCGAGAATGATGAGCAATTGGGACGGATGGAGAGAGATTGTCATGGATATCTGCGCTGAAAGCGCGACATGATGATGATGAAAAAGTATTGTGAATTAGGAATCGTTTTTGAAGATAAGGTGTGAAGACGAATCCCACATCGCGCAGTCAGTATAAATCTGGAATAAATAATTGTTCTTGAAATAGAAATTCAAGGACTATTGTCCATATATTTATTGTTATCTGTACAATAAATTGGCCGATGTACCCTCCGGCCCTCTTCAGGTATTTCTTGTCGGACTCTGGAGCCTTCTCGAACTCGGAACTTTGAACCCAATCCTTTATTCAATCCAAAGTTCTGTGATGGCTCCCGATTACAAGAAGGTTTCTGATTACGACAAGAAGGTTCCTAAGTTCGAGAAGGCTCCCGAGCCCGACTAGAAATACTCGAAGAAGACGGGAGCGAATATCGGCCGAAACGTTGTACAGATAGTAATAAAGATAAGGACAATAGTCCGAATAATCCAGATAATACAAATTATCAAGCCCCATCTCAAAAATTCAGAGAAATAGTTAGAAATTCTTCATCATAAGAAGAATTAATAAATTAATTTTAGAGTACGTCTCCTATCTTTCTTTCTTTTTACATTTGAATCAGTGTGCTTTTATGTATCACACAATATGAGCACGTCTCGGGACGTTCTTTTGTTATTTTATCACGAAATATTATTAGCCGTTGGCATATCGCTGTTTCTGAATTCATATATAGTTGGATTCTTTCCTTTTTATTGTTCTAGCAATATTTCACTAGAGAATAATAATAAAGGACACATCTACATTTACTTATTCTTTAGATAAGACTTTAATGTGACTCTGGTAAATATCTTTGTTCAAAATCATTATTTACTTATCGAACAAGGATACTGTTCGGCTAGGAATCACAAGAATCTTTGATTGATACCGGCCTTCGCCAAATCAGTGAATGAGTAGCACAGGGATCTGTGCGGTAAAGTGAGGAGCTGATGGTAGGTGTGGCGCTCCATCTCAGATACTAAAATAATCTCCTTCGTCTAGTGCTAATTAATAGGGGATAGACTCCCTCGCTGTCTGGTCGATACCGACATTAGACCGCCCCGACGACTTACTTTGGGAAATTAAGTGTAATATTTTTGTGTAGGTGAAACACAATTGGCAGCCCCGGATGCTTTTTATAAGATTGTGAAGATGACGAACACAATGAACTGTGGTATGCTGAGCTCGCCTGATACTCTCTGAGTATTACGCATTATACTTACCTGTATGGCTAGAGCACGGTCTCGGTATCCACACTTTTAGGGCAACCTAACATTGGCTGTTAGTAGAGGTTTTTGCAACCGTGGGAAATCTCTTGAACCTTCTGGTTACTGCTTGAACTGTTTTAATCGGGATATATATATATATATATATATATATATATATATATATATATATATAAGCAATGCTCTTCTCTGAATGGAGCACTCTGTGACGGCCTTTACACACAAAGCGATGTGTGTATTAAAGCAGTTAAAATCCCCTTCCATTCTGTAAGTGAAGACAGCCTAATGGTTAAGGTGCCGGACTGACACCCAACCGACCGGAGTTCAATTCCGGCTGTAGGTAGCTTACAAAATGTCTAGCCACACTGAAGAGACTTGATAAGTCGAAACACGTGTCTGTGGATGACCCTATATATATATATATATGTATATATATATATGTGTGTATGTGTGTGTGTGAAGAGAAAAATGGAAGTGAATCCGGCGGTATGTAATATAGTGAAAAATTGAAAAAAACACAGCTTCATAAAATGAGTGATGTTTCTTCAGACAACGCTGCAGTGTTCCAATCTATTTAGTAGATCTTCTTCAGGGTTTTGTTTTAAGGAAAATCCGTGATAAATTTATTTTCCTTAAAACAAAATCCCTGATGCCCGTTATGAAATGTTATAAAATGTTGTTTTCATATCCTTTTATATAATATATATATATATATATATATATATATATATATATATATATAGCAACCCCTATGCACGATCAGGATATGACACGTCAATTTATTAAGTGGAGTTAAACAGGTTTGAATTCAGAGTTTTCCTTCTAATGGACTGGTTACAAAGCCAACCTTAAAGAGCCATGTCTGCACTACTATTTACCCATAGTTGGAGGAGAGTAATTGGATCCACCTTTTCTCAATGGTATTAGCGCATATGTGAAATGCAAACAGCCTCGACCAAGATTTGACGTATGATCCAGTGACAACGTGCTTATCTATATATTAATACTCGTGTTCCTTAATTGTACAATTGTTATCTTCTTGCAAACACCTCTGGTTAAAAATGAGACCGTCCAAAATCGTTGAAGATGTAATGCGCAAATATAAATCCTGATTGTCTGGTGTTCATTAACCGCTGAATTCTTATTTCTTATGAGTGTTATCATCACCTCAACTAAATAATGAACGATTCCGTTTTTTTTATTTTAATGAACGAAATGGAAGAAAAAGTTGCTATACAGAAAAAAATACAATAAGAAATAAAATAAGAAAGAAAGTCAGTTGGGGAAATAGAGAGAGGGTGAGCGCGCGGAAGCGATATCATTACTCTGTTTCAATCGAACATAATGATCATATGGGTGCTAGAAGGCGGTGGCTGTGGGTCTACATGTCCTGGGAATGGCGTTAAACTCTATCTGATGGTGAGGTTCCAGTTTTGGAGGTTTGGGGAATGTGGGGCACCCCTTCATCACCATTGCTCCCTGGTCCACTCTGACCCGGGGTGGTAGTACCCGTTAGAGTCCCATCTATGGGTTAAATAGAAAAATGTATTTATAAAAAAAGTGTATTATCCATTAAGAATTGATTTATTTCAAAACTTTATCGACATTAAATGACCCACTGAGGTTGATATGCCGTAAAACAAACCAAACCAAACCAAACCAAACCAAACGAATATAATGAAAAGAAGGAATGAAAGAAAAGAGAGTTAAAATAAGATTATTATACATTGTACATATTGAATTATTTAGCAGTAGTTGTTAAGTAAACATATCAAAATTTGTTGTAATTAGATTATCATCCTGTGGTATATCCACAGGTGGTGCTAGTCATTAAATAATTATATTTGATGGGTCCGAGTAGGATTTTTTGGCCGGATTCATGTTGTCAACATTTGAGCGTTTGCAGAATACGATACTGCTATTAATTGTCTTCATAATCACTGTCTGTCAAAAAACACCTGAATCCTCGTCGCTCAGGTGGTTCTATCTCGTTTTCAGTGACATCTCCAATCTCGTCTTTCCACACTTATTTTTTTTTCGCGGTCAGATCGACATGTGAACCGCACCTGCAGAAGACTACTTAAACTTTTAAACATGGCTGGGAGGAAGATGTCCGTGTATTTCCTAAGAGTGTCTTGTATGAAATGAACTTAAAACTGTCCAATGGGAAGACTGAACTATTTTTACTGATTCTATTTTCCGTGACATTAATTGGGATTAGCTGGAATCAGGAAGATAGTTGGTTTATCTCTATGTTGTGTTATATGTAAGAAAAAAAATTGATATATATATATATTTTTAAATAACGTTAAAAATTCAAGACGGAACTAATAGAATTAAATTCAAATCTATATGCCTGTGAGACTTGGATTGTTTATAAATGACATCCCAGGACACTCGAGAGATTCCATCAGAATGGCCTTCGCAGGATTTTAGGGATAGAATGGTTGTCATTTACACCAGACACCACAATATTTGAAAGATGTCATCTACCTAGTATTGAGAGTTTAATCCTTAAATCTTGTCTTCGCTAGTCTGGTCACATGAATTATTGCCGAATCCCAAAACAACTATTTTACGGGGAAATCTGAACTGGCAAACGTCATCAGTGCAAACCCAAATTGAGGTTTAAGGACTGCCTCAAAGACACTCTGAAGAATACTAGATATAAATAACAGACCTGCTTGGAGAGCCACCATCTACCTGTCTGTGAAAGAATTTGAGTCCAACCGAATCAAACACCAAAAATTGAAACGGGCTATTAGAAAGGGTAATTTTCAGCCTAACAACAGTCAAAGCGGAGAAGTTCTAAAATGTAGTTAATGTGGAAGAGTATGTCTCCCCAGGGTTGGCATGGTGAGTCATCTGAGAAAAAGCAAGGATATAGTGTCAAATGCTACTGGCACCTAACTATGATGATAAAAAAAAACAAAAAAAAAACAGGAAATGGTCTTACTCGAACACGAGTTGACGCCCATTATTATTATTATTATTATTATTATTATTATTATTATTATTATTATTATTATTATTATTATTATTTGTTATATGTAATTGTCTTAATCCTATAACCTTTCCGATTAAATCATAAATCACAACCACAATTGTTGTTTCAGATATTATTCATAAAACATCAACGTAATAGACGTTAAAACTATGTCCATCAAAATCTCTTCCTTCACACAGATACAAGCAGACAGACACACACACACACACACACACACACACACACACACATATATATATATATATATATATATATATATATATATATATGTATATATATATATATATATTTGTTGAAAAGGAAAAATAAACAAAGGAAAGAAAATGCTGAATTGATTAAATATATTTTATTTTACTAACACGTGTTTCGGTCAGCAGTTTGTTCATGTATTCTATTTATTAATATTTTGAATATAAAATAAAACATCCGTCGTAGACGACGATGACGTCAACATCACTATATTCTATCGCTGTGGAACGTTTCTTTTTTCTTTTTTTAAAATTATTTTTTCGAACATTTCAAAATTCTCCGTATTTTGACCGCTTTAATTTCAAACACAAAACAGTTTACTCTGAAGAAGGCCGTTATACTTTGTATAATTAAATATTTTGTAGTTTTCTATTATTATTATTATTCAAAAAAGGGAGAAAGAAAGAAAGTTTAAATAAATATAACACATACAAGTAAGAAATGATCGTTCGTGTAGCATAGTCATCGAAGATTTCTATGTTGCTGATGGCTAATCGTTAAATGTGGGAGGCGAAACACTACAATATATAAACTTGTCTCAATTGTTAGAACCTCTGTTACTTTATTCTCTCCGTTCTGTATCTGATGAAGTGGAAGTAGGCGTAAATCGATAACATAACCTGCAGGGTATATTCTTTGTACTAGTAGAATGCACGTTTCACGTATATTTGACTGCCCTGTCGGCTGGAGCTGTAATATACACTGACTGCACTTCTGTAGAGGGGCTAAATCTCCACAATAGAGTCATCTGCTGGTACTTTTTTAGAGTCCCTTCTAAGCTTAAATAGAAAAATGGGTCCTAAAAGAATGTGTTTAAAAAACTGATTTAAGAAAATTGAATTTTAAAATAGAATTAGATACCAAGTAAGAATGAATATAATAAAACGGCTTCAACATAAAATAACCCAACAGGGGTTGACATACGTTGGATATTGTACAAACAGTAATATGAATTTCCGGTTAAATTAAACAAAGCGAAGAAAAGACGACAAAAATGACAAAGGACTTTTTCCCGGTAAAGCGAACAAAAGAAGGATGAGTAACAATAAGTTCGGAAATTGTTATCAGATAAAAAGATAAAGATGCGTAGGCGCTCGTCAATACAAAAGCCAGAGGATCGAGCCGACAGCAGACAGACCCCAGAGGGAGACAGCCGACGGGAAAGTGCGTGACAGGCCCGGTCGCGCACCATCGCTGCCAGCGGGCAGTGAGGTTCGTCCACCCCTTCCGCCTCAACATGGCCAGACCATTCCAGCAACAGTAGTAGTCATTGCCAACGCTCGTCCACCCACCTACACGCACCACGAGGGAACTAAAGAAATAAAAGTTCAATCTCCTACTACATACAGCATGTCTTGTGTCTTCGTTAAGCGATCCCTACATATATCGTCTAAGGGTTAGAGACGATACCCGCAGTATACCAGCAACGTATACGATTCAGAGTAGCGAAGAAGGCGTTACGCAACACATACAGTAAGAATATTTTAGGGTCACATCTAAGGGATAAATCGAATAAGGATTTTACCAATTTGTTTGAAAAATTGAGTTTAAAATGAAATGAGTTTTAAAAAAGAATCAAATACTCTTTAAGAATGGATATAACAAAACGTCTTCGTATAAATATTATCTGCGTTATTCGGACTATTGTCCCCATCTTCATTGTTATTGGACACATTTCCGAGTGGATAAGGCAGTTAGGTTAAGACAGTTCTAAGTGACAGTTATCTCTGGAACCCGAGTTCAATCCTGAGTGAAAGCATTTAGAAAAATAATTAATTAACACAACTCCTACCTCAGCTATGGTTAGCGGAATGAGAACAGGATACCTCCGTGAAATAAATAAAGGGTTAGGTTAAAGTTCCGTGATGGCTCCCGAATATGACAAGAAAGTTCCCGAGTCCGAGAAGGTTCCCGAGTCCGACAAGAAATACCTGAAGAAGGCCGGAGGTTATATCAACCGAAACGTTGTACAAATAACAATGAAGAAGGGGACAATAGTCCGAATAAGGCAAATAATACTAATATTCTAGCATCATCTCAAACATTCAGAGAAATAGTCTTCGTATAAAATTCGTATAAAATAACCCCACAAGTTTTGACATGTTGTAACATCCAACGAAGCAAGCATCTGGTATTAGAAAAAAACACCTATCTATACGCAAATAATTCAACTACACGAACTATACTATGATAGTATACAAATTAAAGATATCTAAGTATCTCGTGTTTTGTTATAAGATTAAACATTTGAATACTGTCTTTTCGACAGACTTCCAAGACGCAGCGTGAATTTCTTCCGAGAAATTCAAGCAAGGAATCTCATTATAAATTATCTAATAATTTCGAAAGCAAGGTTTTAAAAACCTTTAAAATGAAATAAGAAAAGAAAAAAAAATAGATTAAAAACTTTTACAAAGAAAGCGCAATCAAACATTTGTTTAATAATAATCATTTTCATGTTCAAAAATGAATATTTTGCTGCGAGGAAACTAATGATAGTTTGCCATTACTTAATGGCCGACATTACACGGTTTCGTTTTTTTTTTTTTATATTTGCCATTTATTTTTCTCATTAAGCGAATAGGGAATTATTTTGTTATTTTTGTGATTATAAAGAAAGACGCCATTTTGGAAACATCTAAGGAAAATAACAACTTGCTTCTTTTCATTTCATTAATCTTAGAATTTTTTTTATTTATTTTGTCGTATTTTAATCAAAATGTTTTCCTAGAATTTCTTTAAACTCATCATTATAATGATTAACCCAATTAAGACTGTTTCTAGATGTGCAGTTTGGTACCTTTCTTCAGGAATTTTCTTCTTCTTTTATATTACGACTAATTCAACAATTTGTTTTCAGTTTGATGAGACTGTGAACAAGATCCATGGATTTGCATGGAATCCTTATTGTTCACCGATTGATATCTAGAAAAAGATCAAGGTGAATATTTTAATATTTCTCTGAATATTTTTAGATGAGGCTTGATAATTTGTATTATTCGGACAATTGTCCTCTTCTTAATTGTTATCTGCACAAAGTTTCGGCCGATTTGCCCTCCGGCCTTCTCCAGGTTTTTCTTGTATTTAAAAGTGTGTAGACTATAGTGTTTAAATCAAGCCTATCTAATATCATATTCCTATTACTTTAATAGTATATTATAGCTCTTTACTAACTACCCCAGTATTACTTTACTATCATACTATAATACTTCCTTAACTATCATAGTTTTTACTTTATTATCATAGTATTACTCTTTACTATCCACCATAGAATTACGCTTTACTAACTATCGTAATATTACTTTACTATTGTTATATCCCGAGATGTAGGATATACACAATTGATAATAAAAACGGTGAATATGTTAACAATAACAATATTTCTTTTATTTATTCTCACTGGCAGGGAATACAGTGAGTTGGTTTTAGATTACAGTCCAGCTAGATGTATCATACGTGTGGTACATATGGAACCGGTCCTTCTCTGTCCGTATTTTGTCTCCCTCCTTATTAGAGAGTATCCGGTTTTACTTCTTAGGGGGAGATAACTCTCCCTAACAACTATTATAGTGTTACTCTTGACTAACTATTCTCAAATACTCTTCTAACTCTCCCACCCTGTCGGCTGGAGCGTTAGAATGCACCGTCTGCACCTCTGTAGAGTGGTAAGACTTCCCCAATGGGGCCACCTGTTGGCCGTGGGTGGCGACACGTGATGCTTACGGATAGAGCCCAGGTGGATGAGCAGTTCATGACATGCAATACTCCACTTTGGCCCTATCTTGGGCTAGACGGGCGGTCGGAGAGACCCCCTCCGATCAATCGGCTGGTCATGTCAAGCCCTAGCTCCTATATGATTCTCCCAACCCTATTGCCCTTATGGCAAGCCCCAACCCCTTTTTATCATATGGGTGCTAGAAGGCAGTGGCTGCGGGTCTACATGTCCTGGGAATGACGTTAAACTCTATCTGATGGTGAGGTTCCAGTTTTGGAGGTTTGGGGAATGTGGAGCACCCCTTCATCACCATTGCACCCTGGTCCACTCTGACCCGGAGTGGTAGTACCTATTAGGGTCCCATCTATGGGTTAAATAGAAAAAATGTATTTATAAAAAAATTGTATTATCCATAAAGAATTGATTTATTTCAAAACTTTATCGACATTAAATGACCCACTGAGGTTGATATGCCGTAAAAAAAATAAAAATCTTCTAACTCTCATACTTTTGTTCTTCACTCAAGCAATCATTAACAGACAATCATTGTATTAATCTTTATGAATATGAACCCATATAATGGATATTTCCCAGTGAGCAACATAATATTTTAGACTTTTTATCTAAATGTAATTAAACGAGGCACCGGAAGTTTCATATTTCTAGATTAAGGCGATTTTAATGTACAGCGTAATATTTAGGTGAAAGATCTATCAGTTCAGAAAACATAATATGGCAAATATGTTCCGTTCTTTATGTAATGGAATAAAGTAATACCTGCAGCAAAAATCTGTGCACTCTGATATTTTTTTTTTTTGGCTTGTCTGTTTCTCAACGTTTTTTTTTAATGTGCTTACTCAGCAGAATTTTCCCCCCTCTCTCTCTCTCTCTCTCCTCTCTCTCTCTCTCTCTCTCCGTATATAAATATATGTGTGCATGTGTGTGTATGTATGTGTATATGTATATATGTATATATATATGTATATATATAAGTATGTTTATATGTATATATATGTGTGTGTGCCTATATGAATATGTGTGTTCGTATATGAATATGCGTGAGTGTGTATGTGTATATATATATATATATATATATATATATATATATATATATATATATATATATATATATATATATATATATATATATATATATATATATATATATATATATATATATATATATATATATATATATATATATATATATATATATATATATATATATATATATATATATATATATATATATATATATATATATATATATATATATATATATATATATATATATAGCACAGCACCATACACTACCAAAAAATGTGGCAGAACTTACCTTTTTCTCCTTACCTCCCCCTCTTATTTGTACATTATTTATATTCCAATCTGTCTTAACTAATAAATTAATTATGTTAAGTGAATGAAGTGTCTGAAATCAACACAGACGAAATATCAACTGATTTGGTTTGTTTGTGTTCGTTATTCACCTTTTCCTTTTTCTATTTTCACATTTTGTCGGGACTTTCTTAAACTGTTATTTTCTTCATACATATAGAATTAAAGTCGGTAGTGTGGTCTATTTTCAGTATAAGCTGAACAGTCAAAGACTCTATTCATTTTTTTTGGTAGTGCAAAACCATGGAGCACCAAACTAATCGTCAGCTTGCAATTGCTTTACCGTACAGATTATGTGCTACTCATGCGTTGAGTTGGTGAGGAGCAGTATCAAACTCGGTCCCTTGCAAGTCCTATGCAAATGCTCTACTGACTAAGCTAATAATGCTGATGGTGATGATGATAGGGGATGAGGATGAGGCGCCTTTAAGATCAATGTTATTTCTTAGATCAAAAGATACTTTTATTTGTGTGATCTTTTGTTAACTATTCTAAAGAAAACAAAATATACAATGATGAGAATTCTCTTAAATATATTCCATCTGCGCTGTGATTAACAAAACAACGTTAAGTACATATTAGTGTGGCAATTTTGAATGCCGAAAACTTAAAAAAAATGTCCTAATACCGGCCTATATTTGACTGCATTTTATGCAGCTCCCTTCTATCCTATTCTCCAGGTGCCTCATCAAGTGGTTCACTGATACCACTGGAAGAATTGTAACTTTAATTTGTCGGTGAGATCTTTTGTTTTGTTTTGTTTTACGGCATATCAACCTCAGTGGGTCGTTTAATGCCGATAACGTTTTGAAATAAATCAATTCTTAATGGATAATACAATTTTTTTATAAATAAATTTTTGTATTTAACCCATAATGGGACCCTAACAGGTACTACCACTCCGGGTCAGAGTGGACCAGGGAGCAATGGTGATGAAGGGGTGCTCCACATTCCCCAAACCTCCAAAACTGGAACCTCACCATCAGATAGAGTTTAACGTCATTCCAAGTACATGTAGACCCGCAGCCACTGCCTTCTAGCACCCATATGATAAAAAGGGGTTGGGGCTTGCCATGAGGAAATAGGGTTGGGAAAATCATATAGTTGCTAGAGCTTGACGTGACCAGCCGATTGATCGGAGGGGGCTCTCCGACCGCCCGTCTAGCTCAAGATAGGGCCAAAGTGGAGTATTGCATGTCATGAACTGCTCATCCACCTGGGCTCTATCCTTAAGCATCACGGGTCGCCACCCTCGGCCAACAGGTGGCCCCATTGGGGGAGTCTTACCCCTCTGCAGAGGTGCAGTCGGTGCATTCTAACGCCCCAGCCGCCTTTCCCCATATATATATATATATTATATATATATATATATATATATATATGTGGGGGGTGTGTAGTCATTCGCAGACACCATGTTTCCACGTACGTCTCTTCAATGCTTGCAGGCTACCTCCAGCCGGATGGAAACCCTATCGATTTATCATTAGTCAAACTTCTTACCCACTCGGCTATCATTAGCCACTACGAACTGGGAAGAGAATTGCAACTGATAAATACATCCATATTTATATATGTAAAGGCCGCCATAGAGTGCTCAATCCGTTTCTTTATAGGAGAGCATTACCTTTAAGCTTAACTGGTAGTCATACTAGAAGCCCCTACTCGATTTCACCTGGGTAGAAGCGGGGAGGAGATTCTTTGTTTCACTGATCCATTATTACTGAATCATGAGTTAAATCTTCACATGATGACCCCTTAAAATCCTATATTTGACTGAATATCTATTTGATAAGTCATTATAATGTTATTTGTATATTTAGGAATTAACTAAACTACGTTAAGTAATTAATAATGTGGCAATTTTGAACGCAGACAACTGACAAAAAGTCTTACTACTGGCCTATATCTTTCACTGAATACCTATTTAATAAGTCATTATTGTGTTATTTTTATCTTTAGGAATCGCAGTGTCTATGAACATTTCTAAACACAGCAAACAGTTTACATGAATAACCAAGCTAAAAGAAATTGAATAAAAATAGAATAATTCACGAATCCTATCGATTTCAATGGAGATTAAGTGGAATTTATATGGAATATAAATCCAAGTAAAGAGCGAATAAATTGACTGAGCAACCGTCATTGAAATTTATGACTGAAAATTAAAGTGACATAATACGAGTTATTTTAAGAAGGCATACATTTAAATAAATATTTCTATTTCTGATATCTACTTTAATAATAGGAAATAGTGTCTGTCTGTCCTCTTTAAACAACGAGTCCCAATGATAAATACATGATAATTTGGGCGTGTATAACTATTTGACCCACGTAAAACCTATTATGTATGCTTCTTATAGAGAGAAACCATTAGTCCATGTGAAGCTATGTAACATATATATATATGTATGTATATATATATATATATATATATATATATATATATATATATATATATATATATATATATATACTTTGGTGCAGTACCAAGTTTCTTGGTACAAGGTGATTCTAGGTGGGTCCTAATTCTCTACCAGTAGTTTGCTGTAGAGTTCAGGTTCCGTATGAGAGCTCAATGTTTAATTATTGTAAACAGAGCAAAGTTATTTGGGAATAAAAAGGCCTTAAATACCATGGGTATCGTGGTTATGGACCATTTGCACTCGCGAGTATGCTCACGAGTTTCTTCAGACCACTGATATATTTTATTTTGCTTAATAAAATAAAATATATCAGTGGTCTGAAGAAGCTCGTGAGCATACTCGCGAGTGGAAATGGTCCATAACCACGATACCCATGGTATTTAAGGCCTTTTTATTCCCAAATATATATATATATATATATATATATATATATATATATATATATATTAAACAGTATATGATGATGATAATAGAAGGACACGAAGCTAAATAGATTAAGTCTCTAAACAGTGTCGTCAAACGACTTCTAATCTAACAGATCAGCAAAACAATAATTTGGAATAGGATGGACATATTTTTTCTAATCACCTTTATCATCTTTCTCTGTTATGTTGTGTCTTCTATGCTAAGTTGACCTTTTCTCTTCATCTGGTCTAAGACTCATCTTTGTGTCCATTGTTCTTGGTAACAAAGATTGGGCCATTTCAAACGTTTTTATTTAGCCTAAGTTAACAATCATGCATCCGTGAAAAATCCATCTTGGATACATGCCCGCCTCCTTCAAAAGCCAAACTAAATTTCACTTTCTTGATTCTTCTTCCTGTTCTCACGAATCGCTTTGATCCATACAAATTCATCGAAAGGCCAAGCCTTGCCATGTTATGTTTTTTCATGATTCAGAATTACCGTTATTTTTAATTTCTACCATAACCTACATGATTTATAGGCGACCCATCAATTTTAGATGTACTTGCTGCTAACTATTTTGACAATTTTAAATTTTGTTTGGCCCTCCATCCCCAAAACATTTATATCTGCTACAGTCCTGCCTGAAGAAGAGCTTAGAATGGATTGGCAGAAATGTTGTAGTATCAATATCAAAGACACAATAAAGAGATTTAACTGTCTGAAGAAAGAAGAATGGAATATCTTTTTAAAGTGATAAATAATATAATTAATTTTGTCTTAAAGAATAACTATTCGCATTAAATTAGGAATTACTAATTAGGGTTAAATGTACGAGGATGAGTCAAAATGTAATGTCATTTTGGACCATATGACCTTTAGGCACCCCTTTTTGATCTCGATTAAGAAAGGACATGTTTTCATTTACACCGTCAATATCCGGTTGTTTTAACAGACGGTTTTTAGATTTAAAAATACAAAATAACCCCTAACCCTAACCCCTAACCCTAACCAATAACCCTAACCCCTAACAAACAAACGTATATTGACGGTGTAAATGAAAAATATGTCCTTTCTTAATCGAAATCAAAAAGGGGTGCCTAAAGGTAATATGGTCAGTCATTTTCTTTATTTTATGTGAAGTTTTTTTTCAAAATAAAATTAAGGCCTACAATGACATCCTAACGAGGCTCAGAGCAAGAATCCGACGATTAAGACCCAACTTGCAAATCGGCAATTTCCCGCTTCTGTATGGTAATGTTCGATCACACACAAGCACCAGGATAAGGTAGAAAATCGCCTCATTCGGGTGGACATCTTTACCGCATCCTCCATACAAACCAGATTTAGCGCCTTTAGACTATCATCTCTTCGGTCCCATGAAAAAAATAAACATTATATCAGTGACGAGGAAGTGAATATGTAGTGAAGAAGTGGCTTAAAGAACAATCAACCGAAGTTTACGGTGCAGGGACACATGCTCTCATTCAAAGGTGGAACATTGCTATTAAAAGAAACGGTGATCATATGGAGAAGTAGGGTTGTGATCCAGAGAGGACCAGCTTCATTTTGATGTATGATACACGTTCCTGTGTTGGTTATTATATCAGTCTTAAACAAAATGGCATCACTTTTTGACTCGCCAATGTGGAAAAGATGGGATGGGATTCACAGAGATCCAGCTTCATTTTGATGTATGATACATATTCCTGTGTTGGAAATTATACCGGTCCTAAACAAAATGGCATTACTTTTTGACTCGTGTCTGTGGAGAAGAAGGGATGTGACTCAAAGAGAACTAGCTTCATTCTGATGTATGATACATGTTCCTGTGTTGGTAATTATATCAGACTTAAACAAAATGGCCTTACTTTTTTACTCATCCACGTGGAGAACAAGGGATATGATTCACTGAAAAACAGCTTCCTTTTGATGTATGATACATGTTCCTGTGTGGGTAATTGTATCTGTCTTAAACAAAATGGCATTACTTTTTGACTCGCTTGGAGTTATTCAATCTAGAAATGAAAAATGATGATGTATAATTATTTTTCGTAAAATATCGAGGATAAAATGAGAGCATCTGAAATGTTTGAATGGCCGGTTGGTTGGTTGGTTAGTTGGTTTTACGGCATCTCACACCTTGGACTATTTAGTGTCAAAAATAGTCCTTCTTTTCAAGCACCTATATGGTTTCAAGTAACAGATAATAATTATCTCAGAAAAAACAACTACTGTCTCAAGCAACGATTCTTAACACAAAGGAGTTAAGAGGATACACGCTGCTAAATAATTACAAGCACACGTATTTAACTTTGTGCTTAATGTAAGCCGTTCATAGTGGCTCTGTGTCCCGATTACGCATTGGTCATACAAGACTAACGCACTCCAATATACTCATACGAGAACAAGAACCACAATGTGGAACATGTCAAACACCTTTGACAGTTAAAAACTTATTCATGGGATGTAGGTTTTTGGTCACATCAGAAACCGTTATATTAAAGCAAACAATATGAAAGATCTGTTTGAAAATGTCAACATGGAGGATATTCTCTCTTTTTTGAGGGAAATAAAACTATACCATAGAATATAGACATGAAATAAATCAATACCATACAACGTAATCCCCAATAATGCTAACACATTGTTAAAACCAATAATTAAAAAGTATAAATATAAATAAATACACGATATGTTTAACTTCCTAACCGGTAGGCATGACATAACCCCAGATGGGTTGATATGCCGTTAAAATCAATAAACAACAACAACAACAACAACAAAACTAATGTCTGATTATAATTAAGCAGAAGGACCCAGATTACAATAAGATATTTGGTAGTAAAAGAGTTAAAAACTACAACTAGCAGTGAGTGAAAGGAAACAAGGAATATTACTGAAAATTGAAGCATTTGAAAGAAACATAGAACTCATTCAAGAAATAAGTCGGCAGTGGTGTGTGGCGAAATACATTGGTTGTTCAAAGTTAGCTATGTCTCAATTTCGGTGCAGATACTAAATAAACCCACTGTAACGCCTGAGGCAACCCCTTGAGGGGGAATGCCGACGGGATCGACGCAATTTTTGTTCGCCCACGTAAAAACGAGACCTTGTGCCCAACCCATACAAGTGGGGTATGATGTAAATACCTACTAAATGAACCCACTGCATGATTTAAAAATAAATCATACCACTAATTTGCATAAAGTCATCTGCAATGTTGAAGTTACATTCTATGTAGAATTACTATTCAGTTAAGAAATAAAAATGTTTTCCGTCTTAGCTGATATTAGTCTATTTACAGCTAAAATCAAAAATATGATATAAACATCATCAAATGTGCTAATTCCATGATTTTTACCAGTAATAGTGTTATGGTTTAACGATGGTTTGGCGCAAAAAATTCGGAAGGTAACAAAGGACTTTTCCGGAAGAAGTTAAAAAGCGGAAGCGAGGATTTCCGGTCGGAGAGACAAAGGGGTTAAGATGCCGGAAATAGATTTGATCGTTGATAAAACGCGAACAAATGAGGCGCGTAGACGTTTGAGATATACAAAAGGCAAGACGGTTCGACCCGACGCGAACAGTCAGGAGCAGACGGCGAACGGAGTGACCGACGCTCACGGTCTATTGCTGCCAGCGAGCAGTGAGGTGCGCCCCCCGCGTCCACCTCCCGATCGCCAACCTGCAACATTAGTAGTTCCCATTGTCAAGCTCACTACCCACACGCACCAAGAGGGAATTAAAGAAATAAACAGTTCAATCTCCTACTAGATACAGATGTATTGTGTCTTCGTTAAACGACCACTACATATATCGTCTAGGGTTAGTGACGATACCCGCTACGATACGTACGCCGATTTAGCAGCATGAGTTTGAAGAAGCCGCTATATAACATATATAGAATTTGATGCCAGTATATAACAATAGTACATAACCTAGAAAAATGAAAAAAAAAAAATGAAATGAAATGAAACAACAAAACGACTTAGGCTTAGCTGCCAAAAATGGCTGAATAAATTTACATTATTTTGAGGAGGAGATAAATCTAAAAATGTCTTCATTTTTGCACTCTTGGCTTTTATAGTAGCCAATATCTTTATAATGATGGAGATTGTGTGTTTGTCTGTAACCGAAATTATATCACTACTCAAGTCACAATTCCCTTTGTTATTTACATAACATTCCCCATGATTTTGTATCTTTATTTAAAACTCAATTATTCATAAAAAATGTTTACATTATTAATACTGTTTGGCATATCTGCATACTAATAATATGCAATTGTATTTATATATATACAACAAAATAGCAGTTTACAGTGTAAACGGGAAGGGTGAATATCATATTGAAATAAAACACTTGATTTTAATAAATATGTGCTAAGTATTATTGATTTCAAATTGTTTCGTTTTATTTTAATAAATATGTGCAAAAATCTCGGGGATAAATTTTAAAAGAAATCCATTAACAAGAAGAATTGTAATAATATTCTATACTTCCTAATTTAACTATTTAGTTAAATTAGGAAATGTTTGCAATGAAAGACGGTAGTGATTGAAGAGTTATTTTCAGCCGTTCCATTTTTCGATTGTACCCCCCCCCCTGTTTCAAATATATTAATGTGCATTCTTATTGATTTTCGTTAGCCCTTCTAATTTAATATAATATTTTATCACAATAACACTTAAATACTTGCAATATGTTAACCTATTAGAAATGTCATTGGTGTTACAATCTATGTAGCACGCTACTTAGCCATTTGCCAACTTAAAAACCGCTCACAGCGGCTCTGCCGCCACTGCGCATATCACACCAAAGCAAAGTACAAAATTTGGTGATTAGTTCATTATAATTGAGCAGGATTCAGATTACGATGATAATAGGACATTATTTGAGTATAATGAGTTCTGGGTTGAATAGATAGGGAATTTGAAATATCATATCATACAATAAAAGATACCAAAACATTTGATACAACCATGGAGGAAATTTGGTAGGCAAAGAGATAAAGACATGGCTGACGAGACAAAATAAGTATAGTGCTTTGTTTTTCGTTTGTTAACTTTCGTTCATTTTTTATTTTTATCATTTTTTTCGTGATGTGCGATTGTCTCCATGGCGGAGTGGTTAATGATTGGCTTGTTGAGTTTGTTTTGTTTGACGGCATATCAACCTCAGTGGGTCATTTAATGTCGACAAAGTTGTGAAATAAATTCATTCTTAATGCATAATACAATTTTGTTTATAAACTCATGTTTTTTTTCTATAAAACCCATAGATGGGACCCTAACAGGTACTACCACTCCGGGTCAGAGTGAACAAGGGTGCAATGGTGATGAAGGGGTGCTCCACATTCCCCAAACCTCCAAAACTGGAACCTCACCATCAGATAGAGTTTAACGTTATTCCCAGGACATGTAGACCCTCAGTCACCGCCTTCTAGCACCCATATGATAAAAAGGGGTTGGAGCTTGCCATAAGGGCTATAGGTTTGGGGGAAATCATATAGGTGCTAGGGCTTGACGTGACCAGCCGATTGATCGGAGGGGACCTCTCCGACCACCCGTCTAGCCCAAAATAGGGCCAAAGTGGAGTAGTGCAAGTCATGTACTACTCATCCACCTAGGTTATATCCTTAAGCGTCACGGGTCGCCACCTACGGCCAACAGGTGGCCCCATTGGGGGAGTCTTACCCCTCTGCAAAGGTGCAGTCGGTGCATTCTAACGCTGCAGCCGACAGGACGGAGGGGTTAATGAGCTGGAGTGCTAAATTGAAGTAGGAATTAGTGCTCCAGTCAGGCTTTTACGTGTACTTTGGGACTAATACCATTGGGAAAAGTATGAATAACACAAACCCCAGCAGCTATAGGTTAGATAGTACTACGTTAGTTTGTCTACAAGGGTGCATTTGACAATAAATATATATATATATACCAACCCCTCTGCACGAGCAGGAAGAGATATAAGGTCAATTTATTGAGCGAAATTTATCAGGTTTGAGTTTTCCTTCTCCTAGACCGGTTGTCTAACCAAGGTTTAAGAGCCCAGTCTTCCCTACTATTTACCTGTTGCTGGAGGGAGAGTAGGATTCATACCTTTCCCAAGGGTATTAGCGCAAAGTGAAAATGCAGTTCACTCGTCCAGGATTTGACAATAAATAACCCACAAAGATTGAAATGTTATTAAACAAAGAAAACAAATAAACCTAAAATTTTACGTGATACAATTTTATGGAGTTCCCTGGCACAGAAAACAAACAAACACACATGGACACAGATACACACACATACACACACACAGACACATATACACACACATACACACACACAGACACATATACACACACACATATCTATTTATATATATATATGCGTGTGTTTCTGTTTATATATATATATATATATATATATATATATATATATATTATATATAGTGTGGGATGGTCGCTGTTTCGGTGTGTCAAACGCAGTATTATTGGGAGAGTGCTCAATATAGAATAGAGCAGTTATATAATATAATATAATATAATATAATAAATATATAAAGATTTTACATATCTATTTATTTAGTGACAAAGGAACAGTCACAACCATTTTGGTTTCATGTGTCAACAATCATCAGCTTATGATTGTTGACGCATGAAACCAAAATGGTTGTGACTGTTCCTTTGTCACCAAATAAATAAATAGATATGTAAAATCTGTATATATTTATTTTATTATATTATATTATATTATAATATATATATATATATATATATATATATATATATATATATATTATATATATGAGGAAAAGTTGGTTGGAATGAATCCGACAGAATGAGGTAAAATATAAGGAATGAAAGAACAAAACTGAGACAAAAATGCGTAGTATATTTCGCAGGGTTATTGAATATTCAATAAAAGCTGATGAAGCGAAATATACTACACATTTTTGTCTCAGTTTTTTTCTTTCATTCCTTATATTTTACCTCATATATATATATATATATATTATATATATATATATATATTATAGTCTGTCATCTATAAACCATCCATCAATTTCTTCAGTCCATAATACATCCTTATAAAGGTTTAAAGAACCCGAAACGTTTAAGCGTCGATACATAAATTCATCTTATTTTTTGAACACTTGTTTTTTAAAATTTCCTAATATATATATATATATATATATATATATATATATATATATATACGCACACTCGCACACACAAAAAGTAAACATAGGCACAAATACATAGGCACACACATACACACACCCAAAAAGTATACATTTAAGTAGTAAAACATAGAATGTCTTCAGAACAAAAAGCAAATTACAAACACACACACCTGATATATCAAATGAACATCTGATGAACTTTATCAAGACAATCCAAATAAAAAAGTAATAAAAAAGTTATAAAAATTCAGCTAATGACTTTATTAGTAAACCACCCAAAAAACAAAAAACACCTGTTTAAAAGACTAATGTTAAAAATGAAATTCCATTCCACTCACACAAAAACAGGAAGAGTAGGTGAAATACTCATGTGTATGTATATATATATACATGCATGTAAAAATTCATTTTCATATTATCAATCAAAGCCTGAAGAAGATACCAGAAGATCTGAAACACGTGTTGCATATGTAAAACAAAAAGAATTACACATTTTTTTTCTGAGAACTAAATACATTTTGCTGACCTTCTTTTTTTTTTATAAAATATTGAATTTTCTCCCGTTGGAACGAGAACAACATTATATATATATATTATATATATATATATATATAATATATATATATATATATATATATATATATAGATAGATAGATAGATAGATAGATAGAGAGTGAGATGGAGGGAAGATACGTGAGTTTAGAACGTGGGTGTTTTTTTTCTTCTTGCGTGTGACTATTTTTTTATGATTACCTATGAATATATATAATTAGTCAATACTGACAATGATATTAGAGCAATTTTTGAGTAACATTAATGTTCTGATGTCAAAAAGAGCATCGATTTTTGTAAAATTGGCTCTAATTTCTGAGATAATGAATATGAATTCACTGCTCTTATCTTTCATAGATTATTATTTTCTCGTATATACATTAACCGATACATTGATCTTTAGATAGGTATTTATCTGTTCAACAAGGTCAGAATAATAAGGCGATAATCAAACTTACGAGATATAGGCAATACTTTATGTATGTATGTACAATGTTTTGTGGCATCAATATTTCCTCTACTATAATACTAGAAGCGGCCACCCGGCATCGCCAGGGTAGAAAGGGAATTTTTTTAAAAGTCAGTCCCTCAGTTCTATTATTATTAAATTGGGAGTTGGATCTTCGTCAGTTGCCCCATTAAAATCCTCATGTAAAAAAAACCTTTTCTCTGAATGTTGGAGATGAGGCTTGATGATTTTTATTATCTGCGTTATTTGGACTATTGTCCTCATCGTTATTGTTATCTGTACAACGTTTCGGCCGATATGCCCTCCGGCCTTCTTCAGGTATTTCTTATTGGACTCGAGAAGCTTCTCAGACTCGGGAACCTTCTTTTCGAACTCGGGAACTTGTCGTAGTCGGGAAACTTCTTGTCATAATCGGGGGCTATCACGGAACTTTGAAGTAATACCTTGAAGAAATACCTGAAGAAGGCCGGAAGGCATATGGGCCGAAACGTTGTACAGATAACAATAAAGATGAGGACAATTGTCCGAATAACGCAGATAATACTAAAAAAGAACTTGTATTGATCCAGACACTCTGGAAATAAACGTTAATGTCTACTATTCAAAATATTAGATGCAAAAAAATATTCCATTCTGTTATCATTTAAATTTATATGTTTTCATCCTTTTCACAAATATAAATAAAATATTTATTATTTTTTCTTCAAAAATCAAGCCTTGGTGATATTTAATGTGTATATATATTTACTTTGTCGTTAATTGTTTTTTTCCGAAGTTTCCTCCGGACATACACATACACACTGCCCTTTATATATGTATAGACTAAGAAAGCGACTAAAAAACATTTTTTTAGTTAATAGTATCTTTATTTCTTACTTATGCATATCTGTCTTGGCTGCTATCTGCTAGGTTGCTATCTGTGCTTATTACAATTTTAGGAGCCATCCTTTAGGCTTCAAGCAAGAGCGCTTGTCCAGCGGAGATCCTTTGTGACACAAGGTCAAAATATTAAGCGGTGTGAATTCAGACTTGTCCTTCTCCTAGACTGGTTACAAATGTTAAAGAGACCAGTCTGCGCTGCTATTTACCAATAGCTGGAGGGAGAATTGGATTTATACCTTTCCAAAGGGTATTAGCAATATGTGAAATTCAAACAGCTTCGTCCAGGAATTGAACTCGGGTCGACGAGTCCATTTCCTACGACTCTAACCATAGACCACGCGCCTCCATCTCGTGTATAAGTCGATCCTTGATTTATGTTCAAGAAATCAATTTAGGGAACTAAATCTTTATGGCAAACTAATTAAACTAATTGGACCCGTAGGAGGCTTGCTAACAATACCAAATTCAATGTTATTTTATTAATTCTCAATGTTGCTGCACATATTTTTTAAAATTATTATTAGCGCGCTTGCATGTAAAAAAAAAAAAGCTTTCAAAGTGCGATTGCTAAAATTTCCCAAATTTTTCGACCGTAAGAGCATGGACTCTTGCTAGAAACCACAGCTGGAATGTTAATTTCATAGTTTTAAAGCGTTCTACAAGAGTTTTTTAAGTTTTTTTTTACTTGTGTTTTTTTACAAGATTTCAGAGTTGATTTTAAAGTATCCAAATTCAAGCAACATTTTCAAAGTTAACCAAAATTTTCAAAGTTGCAAATTATCACACATTATTAGACCCATTAAAAAAATGTAACTGCTAATCCATCCTATAATATATTTTTATGAAATATTTCTATAAAGATGGGAATTCATTATAAAATGAAATTCTCCGCTATGAAAACATTATCCTAAGGCAGACGCCATTTTTTTCATAAAGATTCGGCTTTACATGTCGACTCGTAGATGGAAATATACGCAAACCAATATAAAACATTTTCTTTCCATAGAAATATGAATTCATATTAAAAATAAATTCAACCTTTTAAAGATAATAATTAAAGAGAGAAGCCAGATTTCTTTTCCTAAAATATGGTCCTCACAATTCGACTTTTAGACGGGAATAAACGCAAACCAGTTGTAGCATAATGGTCGGGCCTTACTTGGGAACACCATATTTGTGGCCTTGTGTCAAACAGAAAGAAAGCTTAATAGATGTAGTATGATTCTCAGACCTTACCGGGTGGTCTCTTTGAAGAATCAGCCCGAAAAGAAATAAAAACATAAACTCTCTCTCTCTCTCTCTCTCTCTCTCTCTCTCTCTCTCTCTCCTCTCTCTCTCTCTCTCTCTCTCTCTCTCTCTCTCTCTCTCAAAGTTAAGAAAACGGAATTGAATTGAATAAATAAGTCATTTGAAAAGAAATGAAAAGTTTGTTGTCAACTTTATTTTACTACGAAAAAATACTACGAGAGATATTATGAATGAAACGAGATTCCCCTGACCACTAGACACCCGTGGAGATAAAAAGTAATTGACCGTAACGAAGTGCACACGGCCTGTGTAAGTTTATACCCCCTTGACCTGACACTGACTAACGAAAGAACTGCTGGAATCATGTGTGTGTGACCAACAAGCCAACGCGTCGACTCATATATACGAAACGTGCCGACCCATGATACACGACTTTACAAGTCCTAATAGTGCCGTGAAAAAGACCATAACGTTACACAGTAAATGAAATCTTCTTTCTATAGAGGGAGATTCAAACAAAAACGAAATTCACCTTTTTAAAACTATTATCGCAATGAAAGGGCCAAATTATTTTCCTAAATGTTGGTCTTCATATTCCGAATTTTAGACGAAAATATACGCAAATCAATGTAAAAAAAACATCTTTCTATAGAGATAGGAATTGTTATTAAAGGAAACTATTATCCTGAATGCAGACCGCTCTGTCGGATGGGGCGTTAGAATGCGCCGACTGTACCTCTGCAAAGGGGTAAGACTCCCCCAATGGGGCCACTTTTGTCCATGGGTGGCGACCCGTGGTGTTTGAGGATAAAACCCAGGTGGATGAGCAGTTCATGACTTGCAATACCCCACTTTGGCCCTATCTTGGGCTAGACGGGCTGTCGGATCAATCTGATGGTCACGTCAAGCCCTAGCATCAATATGATTTTCCCAACTCTATTGCCCTTATGGCAAGCCCCAACCCCTTTTTATCATATGTGTGCTAGAAGGCGTGGACTGAGGGTCTACATGTCCTGGGAATGACGTTAAACTCTATCTGATGGTGAGGTTCCAGTTTTGGAGGTTTGGGGAATGTGGAGCACCCCTTCCTCACCATTGCACCCTGATCCACTCTGACGCGGAGTGGTAGTACATATTGATTTATTTCAAAACTTTATCGGCATTAAATGACCCACCGAGGTTGATATGCCGTAAAATAAAACAAAACCAAACCAAACCTTTCGAATTTTAGACGGAAATATACATAAATCAATTCATAAAATCATATTTTATAGAGATAAGAGCGGAGACAAAAGTCATATGAGTTCAAAACAAAAAACTTGGTGTTGCAAAAAATTTAAAAAAATAGAAAAAAAAGTTATACAATAGTTTCGAATGTGAGCAATTCCGCCGCTTTTTTCTCGGTCAAGTGCTCACATTAGAAACTATTGTATAACCTTTTTTTTTTTTTTTTTTTTTTTTTCAACGTCAAGGTTTTTGTTTTAAACTCCTATGACTTTTGTCTCCGCTCTTAACAACACGGAGTATAAACAAGATCTGAAGATGATTTTTATAAAATCGAAATATTGTTTATAGTGAAAGGAATTCCTATTAAAGGGCATCAACATTATGAAAATATCAAGTAAAGGCAGAAGCCAGATTTTTTTTTCTTAAAAAAATGGTCTTCAAATTTCGACTTTTAGATGGAAGTATACGCAAATCACTTTTAAAATATCTTATTTCTATAGAGACATGAATTTATATTAAAACGAAACCTTTATTATTTGCAACGAGAGAAAATGAGAAGAAGAAAAAAAAAGCCCGAACCGAATTCTTTATTATCATGCCTCTATAACTTCTTTGATTTTCGGTTGTATTTTTTTTTCAGGCCAATATTCCATTCAACCTGGGAATTTGTCATAATTGCAACTTTCCAAATTTTTGTGATGGGGAATTTGTTTGCATTTTATGGTTTGATTTTCTGTTTGATTTGATTTTTATATTTTACTTCGAAAAACAGACTTCGGCAAATATTTCACTTTTCTATCCACCTCCCGTTTAAATATCATAAAGACGTTTCTTTTTTGCGCTTGGATGAAAATAACAGCACAATACTATTTGAAATATTACTATTGAAACTTTAAGTTACAAAAATAAATAAAAATTAGACTTTTCTCTTTGATTTCCCATGAGATCTTCTGGATTGTGCACAAACTTAATAAACCTGATGGAATATCATCATGACAACCAAAGTTTATCACTAGATATTATTTCCGTTTTTATTGCTGTTTCTTTTTCTACAGAAAATAATGCTTATACGAGGGAATATTATTTGAACTCAACACCAGAGTGTCCTAAATTGCTATATATTACTAAGACTGTCATTATATGCACATGCATACACACCAATAGATACATAGACATATATAAGACATATAGTGATATTGTGTGCCCTTTATAAAACTATATATATATATATATATATATATATATATATATATATTATATATATAGAAGAAACAACCAGCAGCCAGCAACAGTACTGTCCTTACACAGTCTGAAGAAGGGAGCTATAATATTCCGGAAAATGTACTACTACTAAAAAAATTAAACTCTACTAAAAAAAACCAAGTCTCTGATATGATTCTTTAATGCTTCATACAAATGTCAAAAGATATATGTACCTCCCACCAAAATAATTTCAAAAATATGTATATATATATATATATATATATATTATATATATATATATATATATATATATATCCTAAGCATAGAGCTATAATTTTTGTTGAAAATAGTGATGGGTCTATCACGGTTTCTATCTGTTCAATATCTTCGAGACCCTACCTTATATATGATAGTTGAAGTCATTGCCCATTTAAATTTTAAGTGTTTAAGTGTCCCAGAGAATGAGACATAAAATTATCTGAGACTTTGAAATACAGACTGACCACCTAATACCGGCCAGGAGACCAGACCTAGCGTTAATTAAAAAGAAAAAGAAAACTTGTCATCTCGTGGATTTTGTTGAACATAAAAGTAAAGGGCGTACCAATTGTAATTGGTGTTCTTGAAACAGTCCACAAGCGTTTGGAAAAGAATATGGATGAGTTAGAAATCAGAGGAAGCATCGAAATCATCCAAACTACACCATCGTTAAAATTATCTTGGATACTCAGAAGAATCCTCGAGACTTGAAGAGGCTTGCTGTCACTCATCTCCCAGTGAACCAGTAGCTAAGGCTGATGAGGATAACACTCACTGAAGTCAAATTATAATTGTAATATGTTTGCAAACAGTTATATTGTTTTCAGTAACTAAAAATAATAATATATCCTATTCATTTACCAAACTCTTTCGCCACGAGCAGGATGGAAATCAACGTCAATTTTCAACAAGTTAAATCTCTTTGAATTCAGACGTTTCCTTCTCCTAGACAGGTTACCATAGCAAGCTTAAAGTTTCAATTCTGCCCTACTAATTACCCATAGCTGGTGATAGATAAATATATATATATATATATATATATATATATATATATATATATATATATATATATATATATATATATACTTTGGTGTGGTACCAAGTTTCTTGGTACAAGGTGATTCTAGGTGGTCCTAATTCTCTACCCGTAGTTTGTTGTAGAGTTCAGGTTCCGTATGAGAGCTCAATGTTTAATTATTGTAAACAGAGCAAAGTTATTTGGGAATAAAAAGGCCTTAAATACCATGGGTATCGTGAGAGAGCATGCTCAAGAGCTTCTTCAGATCCTGAATCCAGGATCTGAAGAAGAGATGAGGTATTTAAGGCCTTTTATTATATATATATATATATATATATATATATATATATATATATATATAGAGAGAGAGAGAGAGAGAGAGAGAGAGAGATTAATAGATTTCCCACAGGTATTAACGACAATGTGAATTACAAACTGCATCATCCAGGACTTGAACTCGTGTCGCCGCGTCCATTTCATACGACGGTACGCATTATACACCTCTTAAAGATTAAGCCATTGTAAGCAATTATCTATCCCAGTAAGTATTTTTATACAAATGGTTCACAAGTATACGTATCTAATACAAATAACATTAAAACAAAAGTTTTTGATCCATAGATTGGATGCTCGCAGATACAACCATTCCGGGTGAGAGTTGACCTACAGTACTCGTTATCAGATTCAGCGTAATGACATACCCAGGACGCCCCCTTTATGAATGAGGTGTTACCACTCTGCCAAGAATAATGTCGCTGTATGCTATGATCGATGGTAAAGTCCAAAACTTGGTGAAACAATTCACGCACCTGGGCAGTAATATCTCCTCAACAGAAAGCGATATTAATGCACGCATAAGAGAGGCATGGCATGCTATAAACAGATTGTCATATATGGTAATCCGATCTCACTGACACGTTAAAGCGACAATTCTTCCACGTCGAAGTTCTATCAGTACAACTGTACGGTTGTACCTTAACGAAGTGCCTAGAGCAGTTATTCTCAAACAGTGCACCGGGGCGTACTGGTGCGCCTCAGAGCTTTTTCATGTGCGCTCCGTAGTATTCTTGAAAAATCTATCCAGATATGAAAAGCAAATGTCTACTAAGTTACTATATTATGCCATTTCTTTACGAACACTCTGCTTGTTTCGTTGCGACATTATTATGATAGTTATAAGTTACTTTCCTTGCAACTAAACTTTTCCAGGTGCGCTCTGTAGTATTCCTGAAAAATCTATCCTGATATGAAAAGCAAATATATACTAAGATACTATATTATACCATTTCTTTACGTACACTCTGCTTGTTTCGTTGTGACATTATTATGAAGTTACTTTTCTTGCAACTAAATAAAAACACAGGTTTTAAAAACAATTTTATTGAGAAAAATGAAAATCATTTATGGTAGTTTATTGAAAGTTAAAGAAAAAATCGTAATACAAATATAAGACCATAATTTTTTTAAATTTTAAAATGAGAAATCACTGGTTATGCTACTTCTACAGCATTGTTAAGTTTGCTTTTGTTAAATGTGTTATTGTTTATATATTTAACAGTTAACTTAATCACATATTAGTCCTATTTTGTATACAATACGTTGAGTAACATTATATTACAGGGTGACCCAGAAAAAAACACAACCCAAATTATTTATTTTCCCATTAAACTAACCTTAAACCCCAACCCCAACCCTAATTCTAACCCTAAACCCTAACTCTAACCCTAATCCCCTAGTTGAGTAACATAATATTACAGGATTACCCAGAAAAGAACACAACCCACAAATTGTGTAATAAAACTGTTAATTTTAATGGTTTTTTTTAAAGTTTAAGTACAACAAGAGTTAGGGTTAGGGTTTAGGGTTAGGGTTAGGGTTAGGGTTGGGGTTAGTTTAATGGGAAAATAAATAAATAATTTGGGTTTTGTATTTTTCTGGGTCACTCATGTTACTTTACTAGGAATTAACCCAGTGCGCTATTAAGTATCTGCAGTACTGTAAGTGCTCCTAGACTGTATAAAGTTTGACAATCACTGGCCTAGAGAATACGCTAGATGGGAGTTGAACAAGAATGATGCAAGCAATCTTAAACAAAACATGGAAAGAATGCCTCACGAGTAGACATCTGTAGGAACACTTTCCCCATATCACACGAATCATCTGTGTAAGACGAATAAGACACGCTGGACACTGCTGGGGAAGCATGAACGAATTCATAAGTGATGTTCTTCTAAGGAAACCAGTACGGGACACGCCAATCTGGGCCGTCCAGCAAAGATGTAGACTGACCAGCTCTATGCAGATACTTGATGCTGCACAGAGGAGCTTCCGGCGAAAAGGTGTGATAGGGAATGTTGGTGAGAGTTTCTAGTGGATATCCGTGTTACTTACACGACATGATGATGATGATGATGATGATGATGGTGGTGGTGGTGGCGGTGCTGCTGCTGCTGCTGATGATGATGATTTTGATGATGATGATGATGATGATGATGATGATGATGATGATGACGCATATGTATATAATACAAATAATTTTCAAACAATTATATTCCATCCATAGATAGAATGGTCACAGGTACAACCACTCCGGTTAACAGTCGACCTAGGAGTAATGACTATGAAGGATCAACTGTCTATCCTCCATATCTACAGTACTGGAGCCTCGCTACCAGATTCAGTTGAATAACATACTCCGGATGCCCCCTTTTTAGGGGGGGGTCTTACCCCTCTACCAGGAATACACTCGATGTATTCTATGCCCCATAGTCAGGGGGGAAAGAAGAGTGGGAATGGGTGCAAGAAAAAAAAAGTTGAAAGTGAGGAGGAAAGAGTAGATGATGATGACGAGAAAGAAAAAGACAATGAATGGATGAATGAAACATGAAAAGTTATTCTAATATTCGGCCGTAAGAATGAATTGGAATACAGATCTGAATTGATCACTATCCTATGTGTAGTTGTGTTGACGCCAGCCAAGCGAAATTAAGGAATCAATTGCAGCAGCAAAAGGTGAACGTCTAATGGACAATGTTTTATTCAAGCCGTGCGTCGTGAATGAAATTGCCGGGAGTGGAGAGAGAGAGAGAGAGAGAGAGAGAGAGAGAGAGAGAGAGAGAGAGAGAGAGAGAGAGATCACTCTCGGGGTTGTGCCGGGAAATAAGGAACGCAGGCAACGCAGAAATTTGTAATTCCATTCCTCTGCCTGAATCTACTTATGGGAACACTATACAAGTGTATGCGATTTATTTGTGACAGCCGTTAGCGTTATATGAATGGTTTTAGAGGCTGTCAGGTGACAGGTCGTGTATATAGACGAATAATACATCTATCCAGCTATGGGCAAAAATAGTAGGGCGAAATTAAAGCCCAGGGTGCAGCTATACAAATGTATATTATAAATTTATTAATGTTAGTTTAATCACTAGTCAAAGGTAAACATTATAAGAGAGTGTTGGTCAAATGATTTAAAATGTTTCCATGATTTTTTTCTTATAAATTCAGTTTTTTAGTCCTTAGATAAAGATATGTTATATATTTTATGGAAATTTGGTCTTTACTAGTGGGTAATTATGAACTTTTGTTTAGTAAATAAAAGTGGCCCAGAAAAAACAGAACCCACAAATTTTGTACTAAAATAGTTAATTTTAACTAGGGGGTTTAGGGTTAAGGGTTAGGTTTTAGGGGTAGGGTTAGGGTTGGGGTGAGGGTTAAGTTTGGGGTTGGGGTTAGGTTTAGGGTTCTGTTTTTCCGGGTCATCCTGTACAGGGTAACCCAGAAAAAACAGAACCCAATTTATTTATTTATTTTCCCATGAAACTAATCCTAAACCCTAAACTCCAACCCTAATCCTAACCCTAATCCTAAACCCCTAGTTAAAATTATCACTTTTATTACAAAATGTGTGGGTTCTGTTTTTCTGGGACACCCTAATTTACTAAACAAAAGTTCATAATTTCCTACTAGTGTATATAGACGAATAATGGATCTATCTAGTTATGGGTAAAAATATTAGGGCCAAATTGAAGCTGAGGGTGCAGTTATACAAATTTGTATTATACATTTATTAACGTTATTTCAATTACTAATGAGAGTTCAAGATTTTAAAACCAATAGTATCGAAAAACTTAAAATATTTGTATGAGTTTTTTTTACAAATTCAGTATTTTTAT